>BFEA01000532.1:427169-448564 GCA_003427395.1 Chara braunii | reverse complement strand
CACCAATCAATCAATCAATCAATCAATCAACCAATACCAATCAATCAATCAATCAAAAAAATTGTCAATCAATCAATATTTATTTTTTTTCTATTTATTTATTTTTTTTGTCACATACCAAAAAACACCCCCCCAATTTTTTTTATTTTTATTTTTTTTAATGAACAGGGCCATAGAGGCCGACGTGCGACGACCGCACGCACGCGCCGTTTTCCCGCGCACGCCCCCGCCTGGGCCTGGCGCGGCCGCGCGGAAACTCGGCCGCAGTCCCGCGGTCGGCCTCCTCGGCCGCCGTCGAGGTCGCAGGATCTGCGGCCTAGGGTGTCACGTAGCCTGTCAGACATGCAGGAATTCCTGTGTTTTGGAAAATTCACCTATCTAATGCTTGCATTGGGCCAACAAATTGGCTCCCCATATTTCCCCAAGTCCTCAGATGCTAGTATCCAAGAAGTGAACGGTGAAGACCAAGAAAATGGTTTTGCCCAGTCGACTTAGGATAGTGAACTGGAACATAAGAGGTTTGGGCGATACCTCGGCTAGATTTAAAAATGACAGAGTATTGGCTTGGCTCCACTCAAAAGAAGCACACATAGTGTGCTTCCAAGAAACTAAATTGAATCCAACCCAAAATACAAAAGGCGACCCACTGGTGGAGAGGCCCACAAATTTGGTCTTCAGCTGACGGCACAAAGGGAGGGGTCGCAATTTTGGTACATAAAGATCTACAGGTAGAAGTAATAGACTCTTTTTCAGACCCAATGGGGAGATGCGAGTGGGTTAAGCTGGCAGTGGAAGATGAGGATTGGGCGATGATGACAGTTTACGCTCCGGTGGACTACAAGGAAAGAACTAGATTCCTAGCTCATCTCCCATCATGGATACCGGATGTGGAAAACTTAGTTTTGGTCGGGGACTGGAATACACCCGGGCCTAGACTCACTGAAGACATACCCCCTGAGAGCAGACTCGTTAACGCTAACGGCCTTGGCCAAACAACAAAATCTCACGGATGTCTGACCATTACCGAGTGTATATGGACGGTGTGGCTAGGGAGCATTTTGAAAAGACCCGCCCACCCTTTAGACTAAATGTTAATCTACTTAAGGACAAAGGGATACCAGAATGGATCAAGACCCAGATAGCAGCCTGTATGGGGGCCAAATACCTCTTCCTACAGGAAGGTAAGTGGGCAGAGGTCGGCCTTGGCATAATTTCGGCAGCCCTGCATACTTTCTCTCGTATAAAAGCTGCTAACAGGACATGGAAGGAAAAATGTGTCGTAAAAGCGGTCGAAGAAGCTGAGCAAAAGATGGGCAAGGACCCTTTCTCCGACTTTTACTGGTTACATCAAGGGAAGATCAACTTGGCGCTACTTAACGAAATGGAGCTTAAAAAGCAAGAAGACTGGTTGAACTGGCTTAAGATGAGAGGCCTGATTGGGTATGAATCCGTATGATAGAATGACGAAATTAACATTCAGGTTCCTTATACTTAGCCAGACAAAACCGGTTATCAGGGAATTAAGGCACCCATTCGATCTAGCAGTGTCGATTGTTACCGATAGTAAGGAGTTGTGTACCTATGCCCAAAGCTTTTACAAGGACATAACCTCAACAAGTAGACCTAATGACAAATGGGAGACGGATTTTTCGCTATCTTTCAACTTTTGGGACAACTTCAGGGTCAAGATACCTTCAACGTGCAAAATTGTTTTGGATGCCCCCTTGTCGTCATAGGAACTTTTCCAGGCTGCTAATTTAAAACAGATGGCCAAAGGGAAGTGCCCTGGACTAGACGGACTCCCAGTGGAGTTATATGTAAGTGTATGAGATTCCTTTGGGTCTTTCCTTTGCCAAATATTTAATAATGCCCTGGAAACGGGTCACCTCCCACAAAACTGGTTAGTAGGTGTGATCTCATTGTTGTACAAGAAAGGCGGCAAAAGGGAAGTCAAAAATTACAGACCTATCTCGGTTCTGAATGTAGCCTACAAGATATAAGACAAGACTCTGGCAATTAGACTGTCCAACTTTTTACCAGAGTTAATAGGTTGCCAGGTTGGGAGCAGGGCCCCTTTGTGAAACGGAGATTGATCTTCGATAATATCCTGGCCACTATGCAAGCGCTTGAGGTCCTCACGCGGGAAAAGAGAAACGTTGCAATCTTGTTGCTTGATATGGAGAAAACATATGATAAAGTGAGATGGGCCTTTGTATTCACCACCCTATCTCATATGGGGGTTGGACAAGGATTTTGTAGGTGGGTAAAAGCAATGGTGGTAGAAGCGTCATCTAAAGAGTCTAAAGTGTTGGTAAATGGTCGCCTCTCTGGTCCTTGAGACAAGGTTGTCCCCTGGTGCCTTTGCTCTTTGTAGTTCAGTTGGAAGTTTTGTTAGTGAATATTAGGAATAATAAGATAATAGTGGGCCTTCAACTCCCCCCAGCATTCAGTGGAAAGGGCGTGCAATTGCGGACGATCTCATTGTTGCCTGTACAAACGAACCTATTTCCTTTATGGAATTAAAGGGTGTATTGGAGGACTATTGCTCCCTCTCCGAGGCCTCAGTGAACTGGGAGAAATCAGTGTATTTTTTGCCCTCCATCTACTCACTATGTGTAGACTGGGGCCTTCGACCGATCTCGGCCAACTCGTCAGACTGTTTTCTAGGGGTCCAAGCTTCCCTGTCGGACTGTTCCAATACACAGGACACTCTCCTAAAGGATAAAGTCACGGCAAGAATAATGGGGTGGGCCAAAAGCTGCCGTTTGTCACTATTCGGGAGAGCTTTGGTGCTTTAAACCGCTGTCTTCTCCATCTTGTGGTTCCCCCTTTCAGTGCACCTATTGGGTGATGGAGCGTACAAGGCTATTAAAAAGGTGGGAGCTAACTCAGCCAAGTACGTATGGAAGGCACTCGCTAATGAGGAACCACTTTGAACAAGGCTATATTGTGAAGGTGGCCTGGGAGACAATAGCCTGCCCCAGAGACTAGAGGGGATTTGGTGTTTTGGACCCCCTTCAACAGAATATAGTTTTGTTGGCAAAATGGCCAATACAAGCTATATTTGGTCCGAAGGATAAGTTGTGGGTAGTGTTGGCACTGCCTGGCAGAATACATATTGCAAAAAGAATGAAACCTCCAGGAAAGGGTCCATGTTTGGCTGTGCATCCTCATAGACTATTACTGCCGAAGGAAACCAAGCTCCAAACTATGGAAAAATATCCTCACAGCCTGGAACAGACTCAACAGAGTCAAACCCGAGAACATGTGACTAAAATCGAAATCTTGAATCAGATCCTTTTCGAAAATAAGTTTATAAGACTGACAAGAGGGGAAGCCCTCCTAGCGGATGGGAGTTCGGGTTCCTTTGGTAGAGCATGGGTAGAAAAATGAGTCATTCAACTTAACGACGTATGGGACAGCGACAAGGATAGTTGGTTGCCACTTGAGGAACGTAAAAAGAAACTTTCGCGGCTCAGACAAGTGGAGGAAAACTATGAGAAAATTAAGACTGCAACGCCTTATCACTGGATTACGGCCTTGGGGAAAGACGGAACATAACCTAGGCTTCTGGCTAATCTCGACAGAGGTCTGGAAAGTTATGGGCCCCGACCTCGATGCAGGAATCGAAGTTCAGTATTGGGCTAAAGGAAGGAGAGGTCTACTTTCCCTTATTGGGGAGGAGGTAGTACGGACAATAGTGGGGGCTCAAGAGATTAGAGTGTGGGAGAGGGAAGAGAAAAATAAAAAGGAGGTTGGCCTCCTACAGTTGGAACTTGTGGTAGGACAAATTGAATCATTATTAGTAGGCTGGTCCCCTCAGGTGGGTCAGGGCCCCCTGGTACCTCTTCACCAGTATAAAACCAAGGTGGGGACTGCGATGTTAAACCATCAGTACTTCCTAGAGTCGTGCCCGTTAACGCGCCTCGATTTTAGGAAACGTATGGGCTACTACAGGAGCACCCAAATTCATCCGACTAAAAACGTTTTTACTCATTTCTTTTTCGCGGTCGATAGTTGGGCCAAGTACTGGTGATTTAAGGAATAAAGTGAAGAAAAAGTCGGTAACCACTGCAAAGAAAGGGTTGTACGACTCTAGGATGTCCTCATTTCGGGAGGCGGGCCTGTTTTGGTTCTGGAAAGCTCTCAGGAACATACCATCACAGAGACAGGCAGCCCTAATGTGGCTACAATCCCTTCAAGGGACCCCGTCAACCACCTGGTGTATCTCTAAGGGAATGGAAATATCGTTCATATGTGCGAGATGTAGCTGGGGTTGGGAGAACAACACGCATCTATGGCTATGTTGCCTACTATCGGACACAACTTGGGAGTGGTGGAAGGAAAGATGGAAGGAAGTGGGGCCAGAGGAGGAGGTTTGGACGGATAATTTCTTTCTATAGGGGTTGCTCTCAGTACGTGGTAATTTCTCAGTTGGCATCCGGTACATGGCTTTGGTCTGCAGAGGAATTGTCATGGAAGCCCTTTGGGCCATGCGGAATGCGAAAGACCTTTCGAGGAGAAACACTATCTTATCAACAAGTTTTTAACCTAACTAGGCAAAATGTTAAGTTAATGATTAGAGTAGATTGGCGAAGAAAGAGACTTTTGTGGTTCACCAGAACCTGGGCCAAGAATAACTAGTTCGCAAAGATTTCTCTGGAAGGTAAATTACCAATTGCGGACTGGCTTCTGTAATATGTCGCATAGAGTAGACGCTCCTATACGATTAAGTTGACAGGCCACGGTAGGCCCCTTGGTTTACTTCGAGTTTCTCTGGTAGGTCGTAAGTGAGGGTCGCCCGTTACTGTGTTTCAAGGCCTTACTGAGAAATTTGTCAGGCTTCTGTGTTTTGTAGTTAAGGTTGATCCTTTGAATAAGACTATAGTATCAAGGTTTATGGTTGTGTACTATTTTTTGTTGCAAGAGTAGCTGGACCTTTCAGGCTCCCCTTTTTTTTACGAGCTTCATGACTTATTTGGAGGAATTGCTCTAGTTGGAAAGAGAGGGAAGCTAGACCCGGTTTCCAACATAGCCTACACTGGGTAATGGCCCAGTGTTTTTCCGGGTTGTTTGTGAGGATTCCCGGCCTTGATTTCCATATGTTTAACGATAAGTTGAATTTCCTAAAAAAAAAAAAAAAAAAAATTGATGTTGCAGGTTGGGGCTAGTGAAAGTTCAAGCGCGCGTACAGTTTCTTGAGTTCTGTCTGACAACACACGAAACGCTTATTTAAGAGTACTTTTCTAAAGGCATTGACCATTTTCAAAAGTTGTTCTGATAACTCTCGAACCTGTTTTCGAGCGAGTTAGTGGAGGGGTGCAGGGCTCTAGAAATTGCATGAGTCAAGAGTAATCCAGCAAGGCCTCATTTCTCGATTCATGCATGTCATCCTTGCACAGGGGCAATGTTAATCTTCTATGGGCCTAGTTGCACTACTCACCATCGGCGGAAGCGTGGATAGTGAAAATAACGAAAAATTGTGGCGAGTGGGCGTCACGGTTGCACTTACGACAGTCTAGGTTCAGCAGAAAAGTTAGAAAGGGTTATCAGTGAGATCTACACCCGTGAAGCTGAATACTCTCCAAAAAGTCATTTTGTGGAGGGGTCACTACTGTCTTCCCCCGAACACAACGCACGCTCATTTGGGTTGTATCAGGCCGAAAATATAGCTTGTATACATTCATTTTTAGGGTGTGTTATGTTCACGGAAAGACGGTAGTAGTACGCTCCACAAAATGGCATTCTGGAGAGTACTCAGCTTCAGGGATGTAGCGGATAAAAAGAAAAACTCTCCACACAGTCTGACAGTTTTTCATAGGCTCAAGTTTGGCGAGTTAAGTGCAACCATGCACCCACGCTGCAAACTTGCGGATGGCGAGTAGTGCAACGAGGCCCTCTATATCGTTTCAAATTTAGCAGATGTCCCGGAGGACAGGAAGCAACTCTTAGGCTTGTGCTCCACTGGAGTTATTCGGGGAAGTTCCTTGAGAGGAGTTTGAGTCTCCACAGTCATTTCTACTTTACTTCCCTTTCGGCGATTTTGCCTGCATACACTGAAGAATTTCCTACAATCACTGAAAGTGGGAGTTCTCCGCGATCAGGTGCTGATTATGGGGTTCTTTTCTTTTTCTTTTTCTTTTTCTTTTTTGGACAAACATCCTGAGTAGATGCGACGAGTGTTGATAAGAGAAGACACCTCTAGCACCACCAGGGAAGCTCCATCTATTGCTGGAGAGCAGCACCCGCTGGAAAACGGGTCCAGCGTCCCTTGGATACAACTTTCCACTGCAATGATTATGTTTGTTCGGTCTGTGGCCATTAGAGTTCTTATCCCGGAGCATCGTCTTTCCCTTCAAGTTGGGGCTGCATGAGTATCCCTTCCCTTTAAATTGTTGAGCTCCTATTTCCTACTGGTGTAGCCCCAGCCGGGATGATGTCAGTTGTCTTATTGGCTAAAGCTCAATCCCAGGTGTCTACAACCCCCTATGGGTATAGCATCCCTGTGGCATGTAAACAACGTGAACAACGCGGGCTTGATTGTATAGTTTAGTTGTGCGGGTTGGGCGGTAAGCGGCCCGTTATTCTAACAGTACACTCTCAATGGCATTCTATTGAACCATACTGTCACCTTCTAGTGTCAATGGGTTTTTTTTTTTTTTTTAAACGGGCCCAGTGCCCAAGTTTTATATTACTCAAAGAATAAAATCGAGGTCGGGGTCCTCACAGTCTACTCGGAAGAATAGAATGAACACACTGGCAGCCTCAGCCATCTTAGCTTATGAGATCATCATATTGACATTTGCTTTGTCTTAGGGTGTCAGTGGGGCAGCAGCCTCTTCACCCGTTAACGGGTGCCAGAAAGAAACATTCTACAGCTAGCTCTGTTCTACCCCTGATTCACTGTATAACATAATTTTGAGATTAATCATACCCAAACCAAGATCTTGGGACCATAGACATTGGAGATGGGGGGAAAAAGTTCGGAAAGTTTGCAATAGAGCGCGGAGGAATAGATGAATCTACCACTGTCCAATCACAAAAAAACAGTCTGTAGTCCCTGCTTATTTTTCCATTTTCCTTGCCCTTAGATCCCTACCAGTTAATTTCACCCAACTTCCTTCCCTGGTTTCCTTCAAGCCAGCTGTGACTGAAATGTTTGATGTGTTTGAGAACCTCAGATTCATAAAATAAGTGTTGTATCTTTTCTTTTGTATGTTCCCACTTTGTTAGGATTTCTGTTTGAATCTGTTGTTTGATCAGTTCAGTGAATTTTGGGCCATCTAACATGGCCCCCTCCATGTCGTAGGTGCATCTCCTTAACCATATGACTGTCCTTCTCCCAATAGTGAAGAGATTTTGTGTGAAGTCATAGTATGGCTCTGGTACCCATGATTCCAGTAGTATGGGTTTCCAACCCCAAGGCCATGGGGTGTAAGATTGTAGTTTACTCCATATTCGGTCCCACCATCTCCAAAGTCATATGGCACCAAGGCATTGCATGAACACATGCTCTATAGTTTCAGGGATCAATCTACGAGGGAAAGCAGATTTACAGAATCTACACCATCGTGAGGCAACTCCTTTTTGCTCTAAGGAGGATCTGTCTATCAACCAATCATTTGTAGGCAGACACCAGTGTCCAATTTGCCATTGAAGTAATACCACTTTTGTTGGTTTAGACTTCATCAACCTGAACCATTTTATCGATATGACCTCTTCCCTACTGAGATTGAGGTGTTTCATCCATCTGGCAGATACTCTATCATTTAGGTTGGTTCTTATTCTTAACATTCGATAAATGGACTTCACTGTTAGAGTATGGAGAGCCCGGTGATATGTTCTGTTTGCTTTAATAGATCCGTTGCTTCCCATTGGTGTGCTTCAAATCCAGTTGGTTGGGTCTAGTGCCAAATTGGAGATGGAGTATCAAGTCTGAAAACTAGCCATTGATCCTTTATCTTAAATACTCTGATTCTGAAAATTTAACAATCTCTGACCCACTTAATCATACCCTTCCTTTTTAAACAGATAAAGTTATCTTGTGTCAGATCATAGATTTCCAAGAGGATGTCCCTATTCTTATATTTGTCTAAGATAGAACCAACCACTTGAGGCTGATCTCTGATTACTACCCAGTCATTTATCTTTAATTTGGGTCCTCTTCTAAGGATTCAACCCATTCCAGTGGGATTAATTCAATGATTCTTTTCAGGGTTTCCTCTGAGTGGTGGCAATAACGGAGGTGCCCTTGCAAGGTAGATGGTTCAATCCAATCATTTGTATCCTTATTTCATATGTCTTTAATCCTTATAATATTTTTTCTCACCCATCCCCTCCACGGTGAATCCATACAGTGAAGTACATACCCTTGAGCATCCCTAATCCATCTGTTGTCGAAGAGGGGTTGTTGGCACACCTCTTCCTTTCTTTCAGGGAAAAGTTTATCTATCAATGGGAGCCTTCTCCATTTTTGGAAAAGACTAACCCAGAAAGGGTCGTTACAAAGATCATTTCTTGCAGCYTGTTGATCTGAAAGCATGTGATCTGATGTATCTTTATGGAACCCTCTAGGAAGAGGCCAAAAGTGATTTTCTAACCACATCAATGGATCAATACCTTCTGGTGTTGAAGGGGCTAGCCATTTAATTTGTTCTCATGCTAATGTCGACCACGGAGTTTGAGGATTGAAAAACAGTCGTTTAATTCATTGGATAGAAGAGTCATGATCTAAGTAGCCAGGTCAATAATCCCCAACCCACCCCTAGATTTAGGTTGAATAACTGATTGTCATGCTACTCTACTAATTTCATTCTTGGATTCGTGATTGATGGAAGCAAGAACTATGTTGTTAATGGCTAAAGCACGACCCATTAGTGAAGAATGCTTATTTTTTCAAAGTTCCAATTTGATAAGTGTTGGTTGTCAGTGGTTGGATAATCCACTCGTTGTTGGATTTTGACTTTCCTTCAGCAGAGATAGATATTCCTGGCAACCGAATAGGGGTATCTGGAGGCAACCATTTGACACAGGGTTGTTCAGGGGGCCTAGCGCCTTGATGATGGATCCACCATCCCAATATCTTACTACCCTAATTTACTTTCATATCTGACTGGCGACAAAACTCATCCATCATTTTTTTTTTCTAATAAGTTCTCTTGAGATGCTTCCACCATGAAAGATGAATCATCTACAACTAGAGAGCAGACCGGAATGGTGTCTTCTGGAATAGAGGTTATTTAAAGACGCTTGATGTCCTTATGATGTCTCAGGTTTTTTGCTAATGCTTTCATGATTATGACAAATAAGAAGGAGCAATTAGATCTCCTTGCCTGACTGATCGATGTAAAGGGATGGGGGGAGTCAAATTCTAATTAACCATTACTCTAGTGGTTGCATTCTGATGAAGTATCTGTATCCATCTCCTGAAATTACGACCAAAGTTAAATTATTCTAAGCACTTATCCAGAAAGAACTAATCCACATGATCATATGTTTTTTCGAAGTCAATAAAGATGAAAGTTGCATTCAATTTAGATTGGCGAGTAAGCCTAACCAGTTCATTGATTAGAAGAACGTTGTCCTGAATGTTTCTTCTAGTGATAAAGCCTGACTGGGCAGGATGGATGATATGTGCAATTACTTTAGTCAGACGGTCAGCTAAAGTTTTGAATACCAACTTATAAACTACCGTGAGAAGCGTGATAGGTTGATAGTTTCTAATATTAGTTTTATCCCGTTTTTTTATATAAAAGCGTTAATCCTCCTTGCCCCACTATTTCACCCATTTGACGTAAGGTCCAGACTGCATGGAGATAGTCCATGAGGTCTTGTGAGAGTGAATCCTAGAGGGACTCCCAGAATTGTTTGGGTAACCCATCAATTTCGGAAGTCTTCTCCTCTTCCATGAGGATTAACATTGTCCATATATCTTCCTTAGTAAGGAGTTTATCCACTGTTATCTTATGTTCCTCACTCAACTTTTTTTTTAGTGGAATTAAAATGCCACTATTTTCTGAGGAGAAAATAGCTTTAAAGAAATCTCGAGTCAGTTGGTACATGCTGCAGTCGAGGTGACATATGGTTCATCCCTATTTCTAGGATCAGTCAATGCCTCAATTATGGTTATTTTTGTCCTTGCTCTGGTCATTGTGAAGAAATGCGAATCCATTCAACCTTCTATCTGATAATGTCGAAGTTTGCCCCTGATTCTCATTCCTTGCCATCTGTTTTTCATCTGTGTTAGTAGTTTATTTCAAGATCTTGTAGTTCATTAGCTATATGTTCTAGGATTTCTTGATCTTCTGATTCCATCTCTATATGTTGAAGTTCTTGGATTTGTTCTTGGAGTTGAGTTTCCTTTGAATGTCTTTGTGATGCTAACATTTTAAAATATTAATTGCATTTACGGCCTAGGAAAGCTAAACCGTTGTTGAACCATCTTATGTCATTGTTAATGATATTTTTTTGTTCCCTCCATAATTTTCATACCACCTGAAGGTAATTGATGAAGCATTCCATTTTGAGATGGGAAGTGTTTAGTTTGTAGTATCCTTTTCCTTGGTCCGGTTTCTTCCTAAAAAAAAAATTAGCTACACACATAGCATGATCCAAACCAAGGAAAAGACTCTTGGGGAACATCTCTGCAACTTGTAAAGCTCTTTCTTACTCCTTGGCTACCAGGATTAGATCGATACGAGACTTCGTACTCTGTCTTGATTGACCCTTCCTTAAGAAGGTAGATATTTTGGTTGTAGGTCTAAGTCTTTTGTATGCATCAAACAGATCTTAGGGAGTGACATAAATTATCAATTATCAGTTCACCAACCTCCACATAAGTTGGACAAGGGGAAGGAATATTTCATCTGTCCAATTTCCAATCTGGTACAACATAAAAATCTCCTACTGGGAGACGTGGGAAAATATTCAAAAAGATTTTTTTATGGTTCCCATATCATTTGGCCCATACACACATAAGATGCTAACAACCTCAATTTCCAGCATTGTTAAGATATATACCCATCTTCCTTGTATTGGATCTACCTCCCAGTTAAGGACTTTCATTTTAGACTTCGGGGGGACCCAAATTGCTACGCCAACGTTCCTCGTCTTCGGGGCGTGGGCTCTATAGGGTTGGTGAGGCCAAATGTCTTTGTGGTGATGGTTATGAGTATCTGTATGAGACTGTATCCATAAGGTAGGTTTCTTGAATGCAGATTACATTCGACCATTGTCTTTCCATCTATACCTTTCAATTGGTCATAGATAATTTGTTTCTTATTAGGAGTGTATGATGCCAGTCCATTAACATTAATGGATCGTAAATCTACATCTGCACTTCTCCTTACAAGCTTCCACTCTTTGTCCTTAATATATAGTGCATCTATCCTCTTTATACCTTTCATCTTTAAATCAAGTAGGTTTTTGCGTACATCGCCTTCACCCATCTGCAAAACCCTTGGCCAAAACCGAGGTTTCGTAGGGTGGTGAAGACGAATGCCCAGCCTACCTTGTCGTAGGCCTTCTCCATATCCAGTAGTAACACCGCCACTTCTCTTTTCTTCTTACCAATTACCTCTAGGGTTTGAATCGTTGGTAGGATGTTTTCAAAAATTGACCTCCCCTTCACGAAAGCGCCCTATTCCAACCTATCAGCTTGGGGAGGATGTCCGCCAATCTTATAGTTATAGCATTGACCAATAACTTGTAAATCACATTCAGCACTAATATTGGTTTGTATTTCTTTACTTTTTTTTTCTCCTCCTTTTTATAGAGTAAAAAGATCACCCCCAAGGCCTGCGGAAGACACTTAGGAAGATGCCCTGTCTCCAATGCTTTATTGTAGATCGAGAGAAGAAAAGGAGCAAATGCATCCTATGTGGAAAGGAAGAGTTCAACAGGCAAACCGTCTATTCCAGGACATTTACCCAGTGCCATTTGCTTGGCTGTTCTCCATAGTTCCGGTGTCGTTAGAGGTTCATCCAATCTAACACAGTCAGAATTCGAAATTCTTAAACGGGAGGGCTTCCAAAAATCATAGTTCTCAGACAAACTTGTCTCAGGGGTATCGAAGGTCCTATGCGTAAAAACAATATCTTGAAAATAATCCAAAGCATACTTACATAGTTCTTATGTAGAATCCGTCACCGGAGCGTTCCACTCAAAAGGGTGTACTAGCTCCCTAATCGGGGGTCTACTTCGTCGAAGTATCAAAGTTCTAAATGTCATTTTGGTCATTCAATCGTATCCCATAATGCCTCTAATCTTCAGCCACTCCAACCACTGGGTCTGCTTTTGGCCCTCCAGAGCTTCCAATTTAGCAAGGCTGGCTTTTTTTTTTTGCAACCAAAAGTAACCAGAGAAGGGATCCCTACCCATTTTACTTTAAGCCTCGACGACTTCTTTAGATAAACACCTTTTTGTTCATGTACGGTTAGCCGCCTTCATCCTGGAGAAAACTTGGAGGGCGGCGTGGGTTATTCCCAAACCCACTTCCACCCACCCTTCTTCCTCCTTCAACATGTTGCATGGGTCCTGGGGACCATCTCACGCAAGTGTGTACATGCCATGCATCGTACTCCCACACACAATGAACAGTAGTCTGACAATAGACAAAGATAGAGAAGATGAGGACCGAGTTTCACAGTTTATATTATCAGAAATATGAATACAAAGTGTTTCAAAGTTCCCGAGTCCAGCGCTCATCAGCGCAACACCAATATCTTGCCAACTCATCAATATGCCTTCCAGTGAATCAGTGCTACCCCTGCAGATAGTCTCCAAGTCATCAATGTGGTCACCACTCATCAGCGCCACCTCTGCAGGTCACATCCAACTCAGGTAAGTATCTTCCATAGCCAACCTTGAATGAACACTCTCAGCCTCAACCCTTCCTCCTATGATGCATACACACTCTTCAATACTCATGAGGATCTACTCTGGATACTACTCATAGCTACATACTAACCCTCTACTACTAATGCTAACTCGCTGGGCAGCTATGGCTGCATCACTTCCAGCGTACAGGCATCTTCCTCCCTCCAGCGCGTCTTCTCCTCCAGCGCTGCTCCTCCTGACTCAGCGCACAAGTGCACCAGCACTTCCACGCATTGCAGCCAGTGGAGATCTGGCGAGGAATGAGGCAGGCAGCTCTTTTTATAGTGCTGGCCACTCCTCGCTGGGTCTGCATTGGCTCAATTCAGCCTCTCCCTTTGTCCCAGACCCTGCATTGCATGTGTCCCAGTACCTGTCTCTTATACACATCTAGATGTGTATAAGAGACAGGTCTCATTTACTACTTGAACAGGCACTTTCCATTGCACGAACAGGTACACTGACTACACGTACAGACACACCCTTACTCGAACAGACATGACATACACATCTCCTGGTGAACAGGTAAGTCTTTTGACAATGCCCTTTGCCTTAGATTTAGATGTGCCTGTTGAGCCCTGGCAAGATACCTTTTCACAATGCTTTACTTTTACAAGGCCCGCGCTGCTCTATTTTTACAAGGCCTGAGGCCTATATCGGGTAAAGGCCCTTTTAATGTCTTTGACCCCCTTCCAGGAGGCGATTTGGTCACTCACCCAGTCTGGTATTCCTTTGTCTTTCAATAAGCCTTAGGACACATTCAATCTAAAGGGAGGTTTGTGTCTGTCAATGATGCTTTTTGAGATTATGTCCATCAGAATAGGGTAGTGGTCAAAGAGGGAGGAAATAAAATAATCAGACCAAATACATCTCTCCCACACTACGCCACGAGCTAGAATAAAGTCCACTTTTTTTCGGGGTTCTGGAGCTATCGGAGAGGGCTTAGGACCGTACCAAGTAGAGTCCGGGTTCATAACTCTGTACACATCTGTTAAAGTTTGAGATTCCAGGAAAGCCACAAGCATTTTTGTGTCCTTTCTCAACGGCGTAGGAGAGAGGGTATCCAGGCCAGGGTTCAGGACTGTATTCCAGTCACCTGCGATTATCAAGTTTTCCATGTCTGGTATATATGCTGGCAGATCTGCAAAGAAACTGGTGCGTTCACTATAATCTACAGGAGCATAGACTGTCATGACCGCCCAGTCCTCTTGATCTACTGCCAGCTTAACCCAGGCCCAACAACCCTCTCTATCAATAAAGTGATCAATGACCTCGACTTCTAGATTTTTGTCTATTAATATGCAAAAAAAAAAAATTGAGGGCCTTGCCATCAATTTCGTATGTCATTTACCCTGTCTGCATGCAGTTTTGTCTCTTGAATGCAAAGAATGTGAACAGATTGATTGTGGATCCAAGAACGCAGTCTTGAATTGTTGTTCCTACCTGTAGTATCACCCATACCTATGAAATTTCAAGTTGTCAAGTGGACTTTAGGAGGAAGGACCATTAATATGGTCTGACCCGCTGACTTCTTGGATGCGGAGGGATGGAACTAGAGGGGCTTGGAAGCACAACAATCTCAGGTTGTTCAAAAAATTCTCAGAAGAGAGGACCACGTGTGGGTCTGTGTCGGGATCTGATCTTGCCAGCCATTTCGCTACTTCGGTAGCTGAAAGATCAGTTGCCAGACGAATACTACACATTGAGTCCTTATCTGGAGTGTTCAAATCCATCACTGGGATCCATTGTGCTCTCACTGTGCACCATTTTCAGAATTCCTCAGTCATTGACACGATGCCCAGGAAAACACAGTGAAGAGCTACTTTTGAGCCATCGGCCTTGCAGGCTATGTGACGACCCATTTTGGGGACTCGTTGGATACCACACTGAAAGGACTGATCAACTACCTGCGAGGATACCAACTCCAGTATTTGTTCCTCCGTGGGGGGGCCTTTAACTCTGACTGATAGGAGTTCTAGTGTTCCATCGTTGTTCTTCCATGTCATCAGCGAGAGGCCTTGAAGGGATTCCGCTAGAATTAGCGGGACCAAGAATTGGGGAAGGGAACCTTTCCTTTTATCTTCTCTAGATAAAGTGGATATATGCAACGCAGTAGAAAGAGTTTAACTTCCCCGTCTTGCCATTGTGACCTGTTTTCCTAGAGCGTGCGACCCCTTCCAGATCAATTGCACCTCTTTCGTCGTGTCCATTTTTTCCCCTGCAGATTCGTTGATGATCATTGATGCGCTGCACTTTGGCAGGGGAATTAAATAAAGGGGTGGGTTGATTATCAAAGGAAAAATCAAAACCATTGATCAAACCAGGCACCATAAGCTCCAGGTCAGGGGAAGGATGGGACTGAATTTCACCATCTCGCTGGTCTTTATTGAGGTCAAAATCTTGTTTCCCTTCACCCTGAAAAATATACGGGGAGGTGGGTCTCTAGACCGTACGTGGACTCGGGAACAGCGTGGGCTCCACATCAGGGGAAGGAAAGAGTCGGATGAGTCCCAGTTCTGAGAATTCCTCTGGAGGTGAGGGGTTGTCATTCGGCGGAGGTGGGGAGGGGCCCTTGGTACCCGAGGGGCCGTCTGTAACCTGTCATTTCTGTTCATCTGCCTCTGTAACCTCCTCCCGAATCTCGCCCCCCTTCCGCTTAACGATTGCCTCTTCTTCTTCCTTCCCTCCACTTTTGTTTTGGCCTTGATACCCTCTCTGTGCTGCTGCTTTTTTTTTGCCCCTGCATGTCCATTAGGCCACCTTTCTCCTTTGCTTCTTTCTGCCCCTGCATCGTTTCATTTGGGGAGGATGTCGGGGGACTTCTTCTTCGTCGTCGTCGTCGTCGTCGTTGACGTCTTGTCAGCCCCTTCTTCGAAAGAGGGAGGATGGGAAGAGGGGGAGAGGGGGGGGGCGAGCGGGGAGCGCACACACAGAGTGCTCAGGACGTCACAAATACGTTGTGTGTACGTGATTAGGCAAGTCAGATCGCCATAGTGATTCAAAAAACAAAACAGAAAAAAAGCAGTAAAGATCAGCACTGGCCATCTCATCGAACTGACCCGGTCTAGGTAATACACAATTACTTATTATTATTTTGTTCATCTACTTCCGCAGCTCGGTATTTTTTTTTATTTTTTATTTTTTTCATATATCTTTCAGCAGGTAAGGAGAAAAAAAATAAAAATAAAAATAAAATAAAAAACTCAGCAGGTCATTGGTGTCCCAACTCCAACTACGCCTGTTCTGAGTACAAAATTAGACACGTGGTTTTTGCAAAGATTTTGTCTAACGAGTTACCGTCTCAAGAAGCAACAGACAGCCGTCGCTTGTCCTTACTCGTTCTTTCTTTCTTCTTTTTCTCATTCTTCTTCTTCTTCTTCTTTTTTTTTTTTTTTCTTTGGGGGGGGGGACCATTTCTCGATTTATCCGTGTCATCCTTGAGCAGGGGCCATGCTCATCTTCCCCTTCTGTGTATCGTTCCAATGTTAACGGATGTTCCGAAGGACTTCTTCTTTTTCGTCTTCTTCTTCGTCTTCTTTTCTTTCGGTTTCTTTTCTCCTTTCCCGCCTCCCCATCCTGCACAATCTCCTTTTTTTTTTTTTTTTTTTTTTTTTTTTGTGACAACCTTGGGATATCCTCATTGAAGTCGTCAGGCCCGAGGTGATTCAGATAATTCCGATGCTGTTCATCTAGATTCCGTCTGGATTTGAGCTTGGGTTTGAGTTTCAATAGTTCGTGAGTGTACCAACGAGCTAGGCCTGTTGGTCGCGTGCGCTCGTTTCTTCGTTCTTTTTTGCTCTCACCCTTTGGTCATTATTGCCACTTTTTTTTTTTTTTTTTTTTTGACAAATTCGAACTTTTATTTATCAATTTTTGGATAGATGAGCTTGCCACATTTMAAAAAAAAAAAAAAGAAAAACAGAAAGAGGAGAGGGGGGGGGGGGCAATAAAAAAGAGGAGGAGGAGGAGGAGGAAATGAGAGAGGGGAGGAAAAACGACAACTACCCCTCTCGACATCCAAAACTCGAGGTAATTTCGGCCTGAAATGGATGCATAGAAGAATCTGGTTGATCAGGCACATATGGGACAATGAAACACAAGACTGGAAGACCAAAGAAGAGCTCAGAACAAAGCTAGGAAATCTGCGCAGGATGGAAGAGAATAGACAAGCAATCATACAAGCTATCCCAGACTCATGGGTAGGTATTCTCAGAAGACCGAGCGAGGACTATGAAGAACTGCAGTGGTGGAAGGTCACGGCAGCGTCCTCCTTTATCAGAATACAAAAAGTAATAGGGAATAGACAAGTGTAAGTAACAAAATGGGAACTCTCAGGCTCGCGGTTGGTGCAGACACAAGGAGACACAGTACTGAGACCCCAGTGGGATGGGAAAGGATCCGTGTAACTCAAAAGAAAGGACAGGGAGGGAATTATAATGAATTCCAGGTATTTAATTTACTGGAATCCAAACCAGTCAGACTCTGTGAATGGAGAGTGGATGTGGACAAAATCGGTTGGAAAATAACAGGCACAGCAGGGGTTACCTCGACAGTACCATTCACAGACTACTCATCCAAGGTTGGGTACAAGTTGCAGACTAAGAGCCAGGAGCTGCAAGCGAGCCTGAGGATTGGATGGGTAAACAGGTGTAAATCATTGGGGTTACAGACTGTTGAGTCTAGATGGGTTACCTTCTTCATTCATCTGCTACTAGGGGCATTGGAGACCAAGACAGGGGGGGTACAGTGGTTACACTTCCACTCTTGCGTCCCAACAGCGATGTGGTGCTCAGAAAAGGGCATGGAAGTTGACACTTTGTGCAGAGCCTGCCCACAAGCTGCGTTAGAAGACTCGTTGCATCTATGGTGGGAATGTGTCATTGCAAGACTCCAGCAAGAGGTTTTTGGGACAGATTACAACAAATGTGGTCACAAGCATACCGAGGATCTGTAATATGGCAGAAGGATTTTGTTTTCACGGGTAGAACAAAACAGGCTTGTGACAAACAGTCTCTCAAAATAGCACAGTTATTTCGGGTGAGAGCCTTTTGGGTGCTCTGGCTAGCTAGGAGAGACCGAATCTTTTATCAGAAAGCCGCCACCCTGGGCTCTATCTTCGCAGAATACAAGCATGCTATCAGACTAGACATCATGTCGGAGTGGGTCAAAATCAAGAAGCAAACAGGCTCGACAGAATCTCCCAAGATTCGCTTCCAATCCAAGTGGGCTTCTCTACACTATTGGGCCTACTTCGATGACAGGGACAAGCTCAGGTACTCGGAGCTCTTCTTGTGGGACCACCCCACTCACAGACCTAGGTATTATGGACTCAGCAGGCAGCCCATCAGGCTGAGAAGGTCTGAGGTCCCTTCTGAGCTCGTAAGGGCACTGAGCAGCAAAACGCATAAGGCTATCAGAAAGCTATGTCATTGAATGTAAAAAGGGACGCGGGACCTGATTTTCTTCCGTCATATGCAGAGATGGTAGAATTACTCGAAGTCTCGAAGTATTTGTTTGGAAAGGACACTGGACCTGGTTTCCAGCCAGTTTCCTATCGCTTCTTCTGGACCTGGGGCTCGGACCCACGAGCCAAGTCTTTCACGTCGTTGTTAGGATTTCGATCGCGTGTGGCATCCAGTGACGCATGACAGTCGTGGATGGCATCCCGTATCGACGGAGGCCATTTTCGAGGCACGGACATTGTGTGGCCTCACAGTTTCCTGTCCTCACAGTTTCCACCAATCGGTGGGCGTTTCGTGAAGAGGACATGGATTTTTTTTTTTTTTTTTTCGGTATCGTAGTCTCGTTCTTCAGACTTGGAAGGGAAGGGGCGTTTTCAAGACNGCTATCAGACTAGACATCATGTCGGAGTGGGTCAAAATCAAGAAGCAAACAGGCTCGACAGAATCTCCCAAGATTCGCTTCCAATCCAAGTGGGCTTCTCTACACTATTGGGCCTACTTCGATGACAGGGACAAGCTCAGGTACTCGGAGCTCTTCTTGTGGGACCACCCCACTCACAGACCTAGGTATTATGGACTCAGCAGGCAGCCCATCAGGCTGAGAAGGTCTGAGGTCCCTTCTGAGCTCGTAAGGGCACTGAGCAGCAAAACGCATAAGGCTATCAGAAAGCTATGTCATTGAATGTAAAAAGGGACGCGGGACCTGATTTTCTTCCGTCATATGCAGAGATGGTAGAATTACTCGAAGTCTCGAAGTATTTGTTTGGAAAGGACACTGGACCTGGTTTCCAGCCAGTTTCCTATCGCTTCTTCTGGACCTGGGGCTCGGACCCACGAGCCAAGTCTTTCACGTCGTTGTTAGGATTTCGATCGCGTGTGGCATCCAGTGACGCATGACAGTCGTGGATGGCATCCCGTATCGACGGAGGCCATTTTCGAGGCACGGACATTGTGTGGCCTCACAGTTTCCTGTCCTCACAGTTTCCACCAATCGGTGGGCGTTTCGTGAAGAGGACATGGATTTTTTTTTTTTTTTTTTCGGTATCGTAGTCTCGTTCTTCAGACTTGGAAGGGAAGGGGCGTTTTCAAGACTGCGCACAGGCCGTCCTATTCTAAGAGACTAAAAGTTTTCGGCCGAATAAAACCCAAAAAAAAAAAAAAAAAAAAAAAAAAAAAAAAAAAAAAAAAAAAAAAAAAAAAAAAAAAAAAAAAAAAAAAAAAGACCAAAAACCCAAAAAAAAAACAACGATTTTCTAAAATAAAATAAAATAAATAATACTAATAATAATTATCCCAAATGTATCGCTACCAGGCTGCTACCCTCTTCATCTCGAACACAACGCACCCTCATCATTGATGCATAGCACCTAGAGCTGCGGTCCTCTACATCGATGACGAGGGTGTAGGGGAACAGGGTAGGCTGCTGTCCGCTCCCTCCTGTACGGATGAGGAGTTTTTTGGGTTTTTTTTTTTTAATGGATGATGAAGATATATATATATATATTTTTTTTTAAATGATGAAGAGATTGCTAAGGTGGGGGGACCCAAAAAAAAAAAAAAAAAAGTCCTTCAGGACATCCGTTAAAATTGGAACGATACAGAGAGAAAGAAGATTAGCATGGCCCCTGCGCAAGGATGACACGCATAAATCAAGAAATGGTCCAGATTAAAGAATAAAATTAAAAAAATAGAGAGGTTTTCGGCAAAAAAAAGAACTAAAAATAAAAAAGAGATTACAAGGTGCGTAGATGACGAAGATCTACAACCAGTGGGGAGTGCTCACCGACACTATCCATTCTTTTTTTTTTTTTTTTTTTCTTCCCTGTCCTGTCTGACTGCCCGAAGCTTCTGCCTCTTGCTGTCTTTCTGGCCCTGCTGCCCTTGAGAGCATAGCCAAACTAGGATTTTTCGACTGAATTTGGCCTTAATGGCGATCAAATACAGTCAGGAAAGCACAATTCTTAAAAAAAAGCACAATTCTGAGTTCGTCCTCAACGTTGATGACATCTGCACGGATCTTGGATTCCAATCAGTGAATGTAGGGGCATACCTCAACTAGGGTTTCTGGAATGAATCTGGCCGTGAATGAGGTCAGATGCGTCCCACTGCCCCCGGTCTAATCATGATTGCAATTACGATGAAAAGAAGTCTTGCTTTTTTTTCATTTTTCTCTATGGTTGATGGGAAGAAGATCTGTGGCCAAAAAAAAAAAAAAAAAAGAGAAGATCTGTGGGGGAGGAGCCCTTGCCGACATCTGTTAAAATTGGTAAGAGATTCGGGGGAAAAAAAAGGAAATCCGCAAAGGAAAAAGAGAAAAAAAAGGGGGGGCGGAAATGGAAAAAAAAAAAAAGCCCTTCGGCGGGACATCCGTTAATATCGGAACGATACAGAGAAGATGAGCATGGCGCCTGGTGTGGCGAAAAAAAAGAAGGGGGAATGCAACGGAGAGGCTTGATTAGTAAGAAAAGGACAAAAAAAGAAAAAAAGAAAGGAAAAAAAAAAAGAAAAGGACAAAACAAAAAGAAGCTTAATTAGGGCGAAGTTGCATCACTCGCCCCCCACGGAGATGTTGCATGCATCTGGACAATGTATCTGTCCAGATGCATCAAAACGTTGGCGGATGGCGCAGTAGTGCTACATCCGCGGTAGGCCCTTAGCATGGACGATGACGTTGAGGATCCCAAAACAAAAAATGCGCACAAGGCGACAACTGCTCGTCCCGCGCGCGAGCCTCACTCCAAAAAAAAAAAAGAAAAAAAAAACAGTCCTTCTGAGCATCAGTCAAAATTGATTAGCAAAAAAAAAAAAAAAAGATCAGCATGGGCCCTGGGGCGAGGTCCCACTTGCACAGAGGAGGATTGGATTAACCGCCTGAATCTGGACGTGTTTTACACAGAGATGCAGAACAACAGATCTATGGTGAGTTTGTGCACCTCTCCGCAAACACGTCCAGATTCAGACCTTCAATCTAATCCTGTTTGCAACTGGGACCTCTTGCCCCTGCTCACAGAGAAGAACTGCTCCCGATTACCAAAAAAAAAAAAAAAAAAAAAAAAAAAA
>BFEA01000532.1:333996-348586 GCA_003427395.1 Chara braunii | reverse complement strand
GAGAGAGAGAGAGAGAGAGAGAGAGAGAGAGAGAGAGAGAGAGAGAGAGAGAGAGAGAGAGAGAGAGTGAGAGAGAGAGAGAGAGGAAGGGCGGCCAGGAGGATGTCGGAGATGGCAAACAAGGAGAACTTGGAGGAATGGTGAGGGAGGAGTTGGAGGCGGGCAAGCTCACCAGGGTGAAGCTGCAGAACACAGCGTAACACTTCGAACAACTTTGAAAGTTTGAATCATAGAGGCAAACTGCCGCATCTATGGGCTTGGGTATAAAAAAGTGCAAAGTTGTCCACCCGTATGGAGGGCAAACCGGGAAAAACAGGCTCCAAGCCCAGGCCCCAACGACGTGGTCCAGATTGCGAATTTACACACGGGCCTGACAAGGGCAAAAATGGTGGATGGGGGCGGCGGAGCGCTTCCGGGAGCGCCCCGCCGCCCGGCGCTTGGACGTGACAGCAGGCCTCGCGGAGAGAGCGGGAACGAGGAGTGGTGGAGCGCAGTGACGACGACATCGACGCGAGGAGGAGGTGGGCGGGCGTGACGGGGGGTTTTGCGGAGCGGCGGGAATGCTGGGATGATGAGGTTCACGCAAGGAATGATGGGAGAAAGGGTGTCTGGGCGCCATTGGGTAGAGCATTTCACACCAAGGTCTTAGTGGAAGAGGAGGAACATGGTGGGTGGGAGAATAGGGGAAGGAACGGCTATGCGTTGGAGGGAAAGGGTTACTAGGAGGTAGAGGAAGGATGGCATCTGCAACGTGGACTCCCCCTCATCTTTTCGGACTACCTGCGAGGGGCGGCTGACGGGCTCAATGGCATATTCTCGCGACGTGGTTTGGCATGCTACAACGACAATCCCGACTGCAGTCCTATTATCATCATCGTTCAGTCTTATTGGTTGGTTGAATGGTTGTTAATCACAAGCGGCCGAGTTGCTGAGAAGTCGATGAAGCGAGGAGGTGAGGTTTGGAGAGAGGGAGGTGTATTCAAGGTTTGTCAAGGGTATGTTGTTCCTCTTCCGTATGGCCTTGATCGTGTTTGTTCGTCTTGATATCTGTCTGATTGTGTATTAGTACTGTTGAACATAACTAACAATCCTGATTCAACAATCCTGATTTTGTGATCCCTAGTTCCTAGTCCTTTTGAGATGCAGTAATTTGCACTTTTTCGATTGTTTGCGTCGGATTTAGATTCGCTTGTTTTTGTGCACATATCCTGATCATTGTCTGTTTTGCTAATTGGTAATTCTGCATTACGATCAGATTGCACTTTTTCGAGTGTTTAGATTCGCTTGTTTTTGCACACATATCCTGATCGCTGGATTACTATCAGAACGATTCCTGGGACCTTGGGGTCCTAGGAATCTGAATCGAAAGTCCCTTTGGACATCACATATTACTTTCTCTGATTCACTATCACAACGATTCCTGGATCTTGGGGTTCTAGGAATCTGAATCGAAAGTCCCTGGACATCACAGTTGATTAGACCTGTCGCTCGTTTTAGTTCTAATCTCTATAAGATGTTTTAGATAGAATTTCTGAATTGGGTTTCTATTACCATCTTCCAAATTAGGTTATGAAGGATTTTTTGATTCCAAAAATCGGGGGATAGAAGTTGGTGGAGGGAAGAAAGGGATTCTCAACAGAGGAGGGTATTCGGTCAGGGTAAGTAGGTTAGAAGGATGGCGCTGGGACAACTCAGGCCGGTGCTGGAGCTGGTGCTCTGTGACCCGAGGGGAGCTTGAGGCCTGCGAAGTTATGCCGAGTGCATAACCAGACCGTCCGACGAGGCTGGCGCCGGGGTATTGACCCTGTAACCTGTTTGGGGCTTGCCGCTGCAGGAACTGTCGAGGGAGGAAGGCACTTCCTGACCGTAAGAACGAGGTTGGTCGGTATTGGGGAGGGTTGCGGTGCCCTGTTACCCTAGCAGTAGGGGGTATGAGATCAATTGAGTTCTGGTACGAAGATTGAAAGCCTGGACTGACACCTTGTCTGCTGAGGGAGGATTTTTATTGACGCAAAAAGGATGGAAGGGGTGGTGGCCCCACTGCTTCAGAGCGTCCACAGCTGACCACGCCCGGCAATCAAAATGTGTGCCTAGTAACTGGCCTCTACAACACCCTGGACTTAAAAAAAAAAAGAAAAAAAAAAAGGATAGTAGACAATTTGTTTCCCCCCTGCCCTTATAAATTTCTAAAAGAATTCCGAATGTTCCAAAAAAGAGTGGGGTGCTCAGAGGTCCTAGGCATGTTTTTTAGGATTTTGAGGTCCCTGCTAACGCTTCCTTGGTGATTCCAACGCTGCCATACTCGGTGTTCTGTGGTCATTCGATGCCAGAACAACGCTGACCGGTGCTGGGGGGCTGCCCTGTAACCTGCGATGCAGGAGCGTGAGGTCTGGTAAAGAGATCTGGGGAGGTCTTGGGGGGGACTTTCCACGGGATGATCAAAGGATGCCGCCGGGACGACGCTGGTTGGAGCTGGGGTGAGCTGCGTTGCCCTGTAACCCAGCAGAAGCGGGGGTGTGAGACCTAGAAGAGATCGGTAGAGAGTATGACAGTTTTGGAGAACGTTGGAGGGGTTTGTGTGTGGATTTCGAATGTTTTAGAGCAATCCTAGGAACTCAGTGGCCTGTTCTCATAAAAGTTCTCAGGTTCTTCATAAAGAAAATAAGGTGACCTGGAGAAGATGGTGGGTTATCACGCGTCCTACCAGTGAGGGGCTAGCTGGTGGGATGGGAGTATGGCATAGCAGCAGCAGAGATGGTGGCTCCGCTGCAGTCAGTCTTGCCGGAGGGTGGTAAAGTGGCTTGGTGGGGACTTTTCTGAGTTGTTTCGAATTTTGCTTAATCATGACGTTGTCAGGGACGTGTCTGAAGTAGTTGGGCCTTGGCATCTTATGTTCCGAAAGCCTAAGATTTTCTAGTAGGAATTTTTTCTGATGAAGTTTTCTGAACGCACTCGTTATGGGACGCCGGGCCCGGTTCCCAGTTTGTGCCAATTTGTAATGATATGGTTGTATCTATGGGACGCTGGACCCTGTTTCCAGCAGGTGTTGCTCCCCACCAATAGATGGAGCATTTAAAAAAAAAAAAAAGGGCAAAACACAAAGAATTAGGCGCAAAAGAGCGTTCCGCTCTACCCACATCTTTTAGGGGCAATTTGGCATATATCTCAATTTATAGGGGTATTTTGCAAATTATCCCTTATGCACTCGGCAGTCCACACTTAGACCGCAAACAAATTCTCCAAACTCCTCATGTGTAGATGGGGTTCTGAGCGCCCTGCCCCCCCCCCACAACCCCGCCGAAAAAAAAGGGGTTCTGACTGTTCTGCGCCATCTGCTCATAGGGTAGTTTTGTCTCTTCCACGTACTGTATGAATTGTGCCAGTGCAACCACTTGAGCAGAAGGTCCTTGAGTACCGTCACTACCTTCTTCACACGGATGCAACGTACAGTCATTATTGCTGTATCTAGACTGGACGTTACCCCAAATACAGCTATAATAACCCTACGTCGTATTCGGGGGAAGAAGGCAGGCTGGAAGCTACGGTCTTCTCCGGAACACAACGCACATCATCATGGCTGTATCGGACCCAAAAGACTCTCCTATACGTTCATGACGTGCATTATGTTTGGGTACATTCATATCTGGGTGCATGTTTGGGGGAGGAAGGTAGCCAGCGGGCCTCAGTCTCACTGAACAACACTCCACGCGCATTTGGACGTTTTTTTTTTTTTTTTTTTTTCAATCGCATTTTTCTTGCTAGTACTCATCTATCTCATCCTCTCACTAGTGTATGTGTAGTACGGGGGAACACCAACCAACCCGGATCTCTCCCCAGCCCACGGGGTAGGTTGGCACCACAGCAGTGGTGCGAGAGCAAGGCTGTACCAGTCCCTCATCACGGTGACAAGGGGTGGGCAGGCATTGCCGAGGGGTAAATCGGCGGTGCTAGCGCCGAGCAATGGCCAGTCACTGCACCTGCCCCTACCCCCCCCCAAACCCCACATGGCGGTGTCTAATGGACCTGGAAGTTCTGGAACATTAAAAATGGTGGACTCATCGGGATGCACCTGGTCCATGAGAGCATCCAAATGCATGTAAAGTGTTGTGCAGTGGAGCGGAGCCCAGGTACTGCTAAATTTTACCTTCCTCTCCCTTTCTGCCACTGTTATTTTCTGTATACAGAACAGCCATCTCGTTAAAACTTAAAGCCGACATTTTATGTATTGTTTCCATAAAATTGAAACCTACTCATTTGGCCCTAAAAATGTCACTGCCTCAAAATGCCGGACCCCCTGGGATGTATCTGGACCCCCTCGGATGTATCTGGACTTCCGCTAAGTCCAGATGGACCCTCAGGAGCTAAACAGGTGACATTTTTAGGGCAAAATGACTGGGTTTCAATTTCATTCAAAACATTTCAAAGTTTTGATCAGAAACCGCCGACTGGCGCTCACAGTTTTTCACTCTTATATCCGGGGCCGCTAACGGTCGGCGTAACTACCATGCTTATATCTAATTTGCGTGCCACTTTTTTGCTCGCGTATACCTTCTAACAGCGGTTTCGTCAAAATGGACATTTTATATTTTTTGAACAAAATCCAAAATCAGTTTTATGGCAAAAGAATCATGAAATAGGGGATCCGGCGTTCTGAAAACGCCCTACTCCCTGGACATGTATGGATTTAAGAGCAGGTCATCATACATCCAAGGGGTCCGGCATTTTCCGGCCTGGATGTATGTAGACTTAGCTAAGTCCAGATACGTAAAGGGGTGCGGCCAGTTTTGGAACGCCATACCTCCTATTTCATGACTTTTTGGCCAACAAATGGATTTTTAATTTCGTTGACAAAATATAAAAATGTCCGTTTTGACGAAATCGAAGCATCGTTGTTTTCTATGGCTTTTTTTTTTTTTTTTGTGTGTGTGTTCTCTCTCCATCACCATCTTTTTTTTTTTCCCAACCCAGTCGCTCAGCTAGGAGAGGTCACCATCTCACTTTCTCCTCTTTCAGTATCCTTCTCTCTCCTGTCCTCTATTCCTTTCACCCTTCTTTTCTTTTCTTTTCTTTTCTTTTCTTTTCTTTTTTTTTTTTTTTCTTTTTTTTTTTTTTTTTTTTTTCGGTCGGAGACGTAGCTTGTATACATCAACTTTTATCCTTTCACCCTTCTATTTCTCTTTTGCCTTCCTTTCACATTGCCTGATCGGCATTACGCTTGCTGCGTTCTCTTCATTACAGACCACAGTCAAAGTCCCAACAGAAAATAGGATTGGATTTAGAACCGCCTGAACAAGAAACTTCGAATGCTTTTGACTCTTATGCTGTTAAATTGTTAATTCTGCCCGCGTCTCCACAAAAGAAAAATCCACGTCCCTTCTCATCGCTAGTGAGATTCCCAGCATTCTTCTCCTAGCAAACCCTCCAATGGTGTGTGGAGAAGAGGGAAAATTGAGAGTGGCTGTAGAAAAGAGGGAAAAGAGAAAGTGGGTGCATAAACAATTAAAAAAAACACTAGAAAATACTAGAAACTGACCAGCGCACCTAGCTCATTTGGAAATGCAAACGTCAGTTAAAAATTCAATTCGAGAATGCAGATGAATCAGGAATGGAAAAAAGAGATTAACTGAATGATTGAAGTTAAAAAAACCTTTAAGCCACCAGTACTTGTAGATGTGAAGTAGATGTGAAAACACAACAACTTCATTAGATCATTCATCCAAAATAGCGACGTCAACAATCAAACGGGACAAGTGAAATGAAGAAGACCAAGACCAAACCAGTCTGAGAAGAGAGAGAGAGAGAGAGAGAGAGAGAGAGA
This sequence comes from Chara braunii, assembly GCA_003427395.1. NCBI lineage: Eukaryota > Viridiplantae > Streptophyta > Charophyceae > Charales > Characeae > Chara > Chara braunii. The sequence continues at coordinate 342,768 of BFEA01000532.1, read as the reverse complement.
GAGAGAGAGAGAGAGAGGAGGGAAAGCATAATACGCAGATATGACAAAAAGCCCGAAAAAAAAAAAAAAAAAAAAAAAGCCCGAACGCGGCGAATAATCGTAAGATACATCAATGAAGCGTGGTGGTAGGACCCGACTAGTTTTGGTTGGGCCGCCAACCAACCATCATCAGGGGTCTGTCGTCGTGCAAGTGTATCGTGATAATCGACGACTGCTTATATATGTACTGGACGGTGACAGGAAAAGATCATGGAGCAACCGACAAGTACCAGCTTAGTCTAGAGTCCCACTGATGGGCCCAGCAAGAGCCGAATCTTCAAATCGAAGTCAACGGGCTGACAGGTTCATTGAGAATTTCTGGGCTGAGTAAACAGGAGAAAGTCAAAAAAAAAAAAAAGAGAAAACTACGGCGCAGTCAGGGTTTGAGTTTGTAATTGCACTTGAGGCAAAAGGGCCGGTAATGCTGAATGTATATGACCTACGTTTCCGGTCCGGTGGGGTCGCGTGGGGGTGTGTTGTATTCGCAGGATTGCCTGAAGTGCAATTACAAACTGTTTTCGTGACTGCGCCGAAGTTACCCCAAAAAAAAAAGAAGAAGAAAGAAAGAGAATCATCCCACCGGAAATCATGGCAGAGTGCTTCCCAGCCATCAGATCACACATTATCTGATGGTGGTCGTTGCATCAACAGTGAGCAAAGTAACTGCCACATTTTTGTGGAGTAAACTCGGCTTCTGTGAGCAGTGATCATGACGCCCTCTCTCTCTCTCTCTCTCTCTCTCTCTCTCTCTCTCTCTCTCTCTCTCTCTCTATATATATATATATATATATATATATATATATATATATNTATATATATATATATATATATATATATATATATATATGACGATATATATATATATACTCCCTAATTGAACGAGGGCTCCACCCACTCAATGAGACAATTGCACAACAGCAAGCAAAAGCAAAATACTAAAAAAATTCTATCCAGTGGACCTACGGCCTATCCCACCCTCTTTTGGGATTTTGGCAATACCCCCAACGGATTGAAAGGATAAAAACAAAAAATTGACAGGATTTTGGCAAGAAGCTTCCTTTGGACGGGCATGCCCAGTGAGTGTTAAGGAGAGGAGGGGGGGAACAAAGATCTCCTTACTTTTTTGGGTTTGGGATTGGCCATACCCCCAACGGACGGAAAGGATTTTGGCGGGAAGCTTCCTTTGCACGGGCAAAGGAACAAAGATCTCCTTACTTTTTTGGGGTAATACATGTAAAATAGTAAAAATACGGCCTCATGTTTCATGATAATGGATTCCTTACCTTTTTCCCAAAGAAAAAAAAGACAAAAAAAAAACAATCCTTACCTTTTTCCCAAAGAAAAAAAAGACAAAAAAAAAACAAACGTAAAAATACTGACCATGGGATCACGAGTACTGCACGGCAGGATTTGCATCACTCAACTGCCAAACAAACTCTTTTCTATCTTATCCCCTTGCTAGTGGGACCATGCCCCAGAGATCAGATACTACACATGATCTTCGCCAAAAGGCCGATAAAGGTAGTGCACGTATTCATTTCCATTTTTTTTTCTGTTTCTTTTCTTTTCTTTTCCTTTTTTTCCTCCCAGTTTTTTGGACCATTTCACGTTGTTTCTTGAACAGGGGACACGGGGCCGAGTCCCACTCAACCGAATCCTCAATTTCTGACCGTTCTGATCGTAGATTCCAAAGATCAACGCTCAGAAATGAAGAATCGGCTTATGTGGGACTTGTCCGTCGTAAGTGGGACTCATCCCACCCACAGGGCCAAGTCCCACTTAACCACATCCTCAAGATTCCAAAGATCAACGTTCCAGAAATGAAGAATCCGCATAAGTGGGACTCGTCCCACCCACAGTAATCTTCTCTACAGTTTCAATTCTAACGGATGTCCGTCAGCACATATTGCGTCGACATCTAGGCTACCAGACTCGCCTGGGACCACTTGCACTGCCGAACCAACAAAAAAAAAAAAAAAAAAAAAAAAAAGTTTGATTTTGTAATTTAAATCGGGTAAAAAATTTCGAAGCGATGCGACCCTGAGGCAAAAGTTGTTCAGTTTTTTTTTTTGGATTTATGCGTGTCATCCTTACTTGCGCAGGGGCCATGCAATCTTCTCTGTATCGTTCCAATTTTAATGGATGTCCCGAAGGACTTCAGTTTATTTTGCTGCATAACATAGTTTGTTTTCGGATATTTTGGCTAGGACCTTACCTGGTCCTTGCATGGCCAGGCCGCCTGGGAAAATAGGGTGACCCGGGCGGGCCCGCCTGGGAACATACTGAATATTGATTATTGATGAACATAAATGGCGCATGCACTCACCAAAGGGCGACCAGCCATTGAACCTGTGACTCCTGAACATGCGCCCATGTTTGACGGAAAGCAACACAATCACCTCTCTACCGTCTTCCGCCGAGCATTACGCACCCCGACAATGAATGCATACAAGCTACATTTCGTGTCAGGTACATTAGCCATAATGAGGGTACAACGTGTTGGGCGAAGAAGGTAGTGTGCCACCCCTCAACCAAGGTCACTTTCAAAAAAAAAAAAAAAAAAAAAAAAAAAAAAAAAAAAAAAAAAAATTCACTTTCAATCTTCTTCCCAATGATGCCTGTCTGTTGAAACAGGGCACTGTTAAAAAAAAAAACCAAAAAAAAACAACAAAACCGCACACATTCACTTCCAATCTTCTTCCCAATGATGCCTGTCTGTTGAAACAGGGCACTGCTCTCCTCTACCTTGTTCCTCAGAGGCTCAGACCTTGTTCCACAGAAGAAGCTAAGACTGCTAAGTCCATGTATGTGACGAACAGCTGAGACGCCAAGTACTTCCTCCTTTTTTTTTTTTTTTTTTTAAGGTGCCCAGTAGTTACTATTATTGTACTTTTTAGTTATTAACAAGTTGGTTTTTTTTTTTTAAGGTGCCAAGTAGTTATTAACAAGTAGCAGCTCCACGTGAACTCCCTCAACTAAGCTCTGAACGTGATCGAAGCCAGATTCATCCAGGTCTGGTCGTAATTGCAGTCAGGTTCATCAACAAAAGCCCTCAGGCTGGTGCAAGCATGCCCTGTGGATCCTACTGACAAACTAAAACGTGTTTTGGTTTCTTGCAAATTGCCCTCTACGTAAACTTAAAATATTCTAGGAGTAAAAATAAAAATAAAAATAAAATAATAATAATAATAATAATAATAAATTCTAGGAGTTGTCCTTTGGGACATCCGTTAAAATTGGAACGATACAGAGAAAGAAGATTAGCATGGCCCCTGCGCAAGGATGACACGCATAAATGGAGAAATGGTCCAAATTTTAAAAGAAAAAAAAAATAAAAATAAAAAATTCTACGAGTTACAATCCATTATGATATTATCTCATCTAGAAATAAAGATTCTTTCTATCCAGAAAACAATTACGAGCTTCATCCAAAAATCTCTTACAACGTACCCTGACAACGAATGTACACAAGCTATCTTTCCAGTCAGGTGCAGCCAAAATGAGACCGTGTTGTGGAAAACATGAGCGAATCCAGCGCTGGATGGAAGACGGTAGCTAAACTTATAAGTCATAACCATTTGCAGACCTCGCGGCTGCAGTCTTACTTGCACATTATACTTGTATCGCAACGTATGCCTCATGTCCGACCGGGGTTACAGTCAGGTTAACTGAGGGTTAAGGAGCTGCAAAACGACTGGTGTATTCCTTTCTCGGCCTTTCGACCAAGTAAGATCAAGTGTAGTATCTGTTCTAATCAGTTTACTATCTGATCTGTGTATTCAAAAAAAAAAAAAAAAAAAAAAAAACACCGACTGGTATACCTAATGTCAGATCGGCATCACAGTCAGGTTAGCTGAGAACGCGAGGAGCTGCAAATTATTTCAACCAGAATTCCATACACGTGCATCCCCCTCAACCACATATTTCATACAGGTGCATCCCCCTCAACCACATATTTCATACAGGTGCATCCCCCTCAACCACATATTACATACAGGTGCATCCCCCTTCTTACACAATTGTGGGTGAAGGTCTCAACCAGAGTCACATACATACAGAGATACAAACACAATCCGTCTGATCATCTCCATCGTCACCCGTTGTGTATCTCTGTGCAATTGCCTAAAACAAAATGAGTCGACGAGAACAACAACTAACTGAATTGCAATAATAGTGGCCTTAAAAAGCTATAGGGAAAATTTGTCTGGCGCCCCTGTATTTTCCATTTATTTGCGTCGCGCCCCTCTGACATACGAATACCCTGCCGCGCCCCTCTGACCAGTAGTGAAATGTTTCATAACCCCCTGGCGTGCAGTGGCGTCGTTTGGGCCTCACATGTTTTCGTAGTGCCCCTACCGGTACCCACAGCGAATTTGTGTCATGCCCCTACCGGATAGCCATTGGGAAAATTTCCGATATGCCCCTACCGGTTCCATCGATCTTTTCTCTGTGTCCCTGTCGCCGTTGGAGGCACTCAGGGGAATTTCCACCCGGCCTGGGAGAGCTACCGGGGCATGACAGAAATTTGTGAGTGTCCCCATGTTTCTGCCATGCCCTTGCTTGCGAGTGTTCCCATGTTTCCACCCCGCCAATCTCCTCAACTCTCACACACACACCGTGACACATTCAAGTGTCGTCTGCCCTCTCTCTCTCTCTCTCTCTCTCTCTCACACACACACACACACACACACACACACACACACGAGCGTTGACGACGAGCGGAAACGAAAAGGGGGGGGGGACACTCACCTTGCGATGGTAGACAGACAGCGAAAATGAAGACGACAGGAGGTTGGCCTTCACGAGCGCGTCAAGAAAAACGGCGGCGGCGCGTCGACACGAACGCTGTTCGAAATTGAATTCAAATTTCCATCGCCAGACTGCTGCAGGGGCATCACAGGAAGACGGGTGCTTCTTACGAGGGCATATGGCACATAGCCAAATGGAATGGGACCGCTGGTTGAGGGAGGGCGTCATGGAAAGTTGCGCCACTACCGACGGGGGCCTGCCAGAAAGATTTTCAGGCCCAGGGGCACGGCAGGGTGGCGCGACACAAATAAATGGAAAATACAGGGGCGCCAGACAAATTTTCCCAAAGCTATAAGCAAAAAAAAAAAAAAAAAAAAAAAAGCTATAAAGAAAGGTAAATTCAAAATAATGAATCATTGAATATATCTTCTTGCCTGTAAATATATTGATACGTCAACATAAATGGCTCCGTTGCACATATGTACACTACATCCCATCCACACCGACTGACTGTTTTGTGGACATATCTTCTTGTCATGAGACATCGAGAGGAAAAGATGGTCAAGCACTTCAATAATACTCACGAGTACACGCATACACATATTCATTCTCACGAGTCGAGAGATCCAATCAAAGTCTATCACAGTTGCGCCCTGTTTTGTGGAATCGATACACAACGCACATCATGCCGATCAGCACACATGCATGCGCCCCCCCCCCCCCCCCCCCCCCCCCCCCCCCTCTGCCACATGCACACACTCAACATATTGATCCCACACAAGCAAACCGAAGGTAATGTAACGGTTGCTGACAAATACTCAGTCCTCTGCGCAGCAGGCAAACACACACACTCACGCACTAGAACTGTTTCATTGACGCACACACACACACACACACACACACTAGAACTGTTTCATTGGCGCACACACACACACACACACACACACACACACACACACACACACACACACACACTAGAACTGTTTCATTGATGCACACACACACACACTCACACACTGGAACTGTTTCATTGATTTTCGTTGACAATGTCTGCAATGGGACTAAAGCTGCTTTGATTTTGGATCTACTCATCTCTGTGGAATAGGAGAGGCGGCTGTTCCGGAGAAAATTCTGCTTTGATTTTGGATCTACTCATCTCTGTGGAATAGGAGAGGCGGCTGTTCCGGAGAAAATTCAACACACACACACACACACACACACACACACACACACACACACACACACACACACACACAGCACACCCACACCCACAGAGACACACACACAGAGAGAGAGAGAGAGAGAGAGAGAGAGAGAGAGAGAGAGAGAGAGAGAGAGAGAGAGAGAGAGAGAGAGAGAGAGNGAGAGGCGGGGAAGACTGGAAGGAATAACAGACAAAAATCAAGAAATACAGAAACATTCAGTCCTAAACAAGTGGTAGCAGCAGTCCTCAACTCAATCTACTGAGTACATCTCCTAAACACAGCAGCCTCAAGGACAACTTACTGTTACTTACACACCCGGTTCAGCTCAATGACATGCACTGTTGCACTGTTGGACAAAAAACCCTGAAGCTACAAAAGAACCGTTGGATGGTGAACTGCTGAACCGCATACTGATCATCACAAACCTAGACTCCGTCGATTGACAATGACCCGATAAGTCGTAGTCTGGGTTTAACTTAGTGAAATACGAGTTAGTTAAGCAGCTCGACAAGTACCTGCACTAACGCGCTCATTGTACGAGGGCAAACACATACTAACTTCAACTTTTCGGGATTGCGTGTGGCTGCAATTACAGCCCGCCGTGGATGCGGTCGTACTGCAGTCGCCGGTCGGATCCAGATCTCAGTCAACGAGTATGCTCTGCGAAGCGAAGCGATCCTTCTCCGGGATTGCGTGAGAGTTGCAATTCAACCACCATGGGACACAGTTCCCTATATCATGTCCTTAGCGGGATGGGCGCAAGTGTCAATCACACTATAAAATTATAAATCAAAATCACTATCTGATTCAGCAGAGTAAATCAAAATCACTATCTGATTCAGCAGAGTAACTTGCCGGAGTCCTCGTACTACCATGTGACTTCGTTCCCTGTTCTAAAAATAGCATGTCCATGTCCTTATCGGGAGATACATAGCCGTACATCAAAATCACACTAAACTCACCATGATCCGGTTCAGCAGAGACAGTGTCACCCCCTATTGTAAAGCTACCATATCGCATTTCATACTACCGGTAGTGTCTGGTCTGCGCTCATACAGTCTCTCGAAGTACTCGTACACAATACACAATCAATGAGCTGACCGAACCATCAGTGGTTTAACGTTTGAACCCTCGTCAATGACATCTGATCACAATAAAACACAGTACACCCCAATCAATGAGCTGACCGAACCGTCAATGGCTTGAACCCTCGTCAATGACATCTGATCTCGATAACCGCGCTGCTCCACACCGATCTTAACACTAACTACACCTACACACCTACACACCTACACACCTACCACCCACATCTTCACAACATGACTCACTCTGTGCCTCCACAATCGTCATCAAACCCAGATAATTAACAACCCAAAAGGGCTCAAAACTTCGTCGATTCCGGATCATATACTCCTATTTAAAGATCATGTTAATCTGCTCCGCCTTCAGAATCTTTGGCAATCGGCAATGTCACCGACCTTCAACGAGAAACCACTCGATGGCACGGACCCAAAACTTCGTTGGGTAGAGACTCGAGAGAGGTCCTACTTCTGAATAAGCGCAACATTCCTCGGATATGTGCTTGTACTACTTCAAACTCCCAACACAGGCATCGGGCTCAGCTTCACACAGCTTCATGTCCAACCCCGTCGGTGGTATCGCACTGACGACTGCCATCAGCTCAACCGTCCTCCGGCATGTCCTTGTACTACTTGAAACTCCACACAGGCATTCAATTGGGCTCTGCTTCGCAGCTTCGTATCCACCAACCCACTGGGTCGTATCGCACCGACGAGTCGACGACCACTGCTCGCTCGATAACACGCACGGACCAGCCGTTGCCCTCACCCTCTACTTTCACCACATTTGCCTTCATGCCAGTGCAATTTGACACCCAGAACTCGTTTAATTAGGGACAACCCGGCTTCCGCTTGTTCGTCCGCCGACGCCGCCTTGGACTTGGAGATGGGCAAGAGATCGATACCGAGAACATCTGCAAGTAGGCACACTTTTCCGAGGAGTCCTCTCGTCGTATCTTCCAACTCCGATGCATTTGGAAACTCTGCGCCAATCAGAATCTTGATTATCTCCACCTCTTCTCGTACCGTCCGTTTTCTACGCCCGAGCTCGCCTCCCTCCTGCACAAATTTGAATACCTCCAGACTGTTAACAGATGGCAAGAAATATATCAAGAAATAAATTCAAATAATAATAACAAATAATGGAAGACAGTCTATTGCTGAACCGACCATGAAATAGACTAGATGCATTGACTCAGAGATGTCAATCCATGCTTGCCATCGATTACTAAGCCCCCCCGGCTCCTGACATCATGACTAAGAAGAACGGCGACCATGTATGTACTTGCTGCCAAGTTCCTGCATAAAATAAGACTGTCACACTCGAACACTGAACGGAGTAGAGCAGAGTAGCACACCAAAAATAACTGAAACAAGAAGAGTGAAAAAGTACCAAAAAAAAAAAAAAAAAAAAAAAAAAAACCTGAGTCACGGACAACGTAGGGCAACAACGCAGAGGAGATAACATCATGATGATTATGATAACACCTCACACCTAATATGGAGCAGAGGGCCAGAGGCACACATATACACATGAGACCCCTGCCTGCCTAATGCTCCATGCTAGCCCTGGCTAGTCTGGCAACATGCACAGCCTGCCATGCAGGCAATAAATTTCCTGCACAGTTTAATTAAGAGACTTCAATACTGACAACAGCAACAAAGAAAAAAAAAAAAAAAAAAAAAAAAAAAAAAAAAAA
>BFEA01000532.1:322791-333906 GCA_003427395.1 Chara braunii | reverse complement strand
TTTTTTTTTTTTTTTTTTTTTTTTTTTTTTTTTTTTTTTTTCGAGTCTCCACTCCAGTTCTCATAAAGCCACAACGTCTTCTATATATAAATTAAAATTATTAAATTAGATATCATCAGACGAAACGAACTCCAACAGGCCGGTGCAGCTAAGACTCCCAAGATTGCCTCTCCTCCACTCCCCAGGCTGCAAGCTCTCTCACCCCCGCATGGTCCATAGTTCCAGGGGTAAGGAGCTCATGCGTTCCGCTGAGTATGGTGTATAATGCCGCAGCCTTGGCTTGGGTAGCGCAAAAAACAAAAAAAACACAGCCACAGCGGGAGCATTCTCGAACCAGCCAGAAGCAACGGCAAGCCTCAGGATGCTCTGCCTGGATGACAGCACACAAGTAGGCTGATCATACAACTGACGAAACGTGCTACCGAATGGACGAATCGAAGGCGAACTCCTGAAACACATCACGCACAGTCCTTCCATTATATTTAATAAAAAATAAATAAAAATTATCCGTAGCGCAGACACTCTCAAAACTAAACTCCAGAGTGCATCGGCCACAGACAGACTCTCAAAATGCAGCATCCCTGACATATGAGTCGCAATATGACGCATCGACCTCTCAAAAAATGCATCGAGGGCCGGCTCGGAAGACAAAACAACTCGGCATTTCTGTCAAAACTCGTCTTCTGCCGGCAAAACACAGGGGTCAAGCTTCATGTGAATGCGCAGAGTCCAGAGGCCTCATGCACCTGGCTACAAAAATGGGCCTCAAATGCACCTGGTGGTTATGTAATCCTCTCACCCGCCGGTCACATACTCCTCTGCTACACATGCCGGCAGAGCTGAGGATCAGCGGAGAGTCCAGCAGCCTCATGCACCTGACTACGTAGTTGGTTCATCAAGCCATACACTCCTCTTGCTCGCTAAACATACCGCGGCAAAGCTAATGAGCAGAGTAGGCCTCCTGCACCTGGCTATGGGCCTTTTTTTTTCTCATTAAGCCACATACTGCTCTGCTAGACATGCCGGCAAAACAGTGAACACAGAGTCCAGAGGCCTCATGCACCTGGCTACGTAGATTTTCATCAAGATGCACAGAGTCCAGAGGCCTCATGCACCTCGCCACGTACTTCTTTCATCGACCCGTGAAGACGTGCCAGCACTGGGCAGAGTAGGCCTCCTGCACCTGGCTATGAAGTACAGATTTTTGTCGTCAACCCACATACTCATCTGCTAGACATGCCAGCAAAGCGACTACACGACGAGTCCAAAGCCCTTGTGCACCTGGCTATGTACTTCTACTCCTCTCGTAAACGTGCCGGCTCAACCCACGTACTCCTCTCGTCAACGTGCCGGCAAGGCGTATCAGCATAGGAATGCAGATGTTGGACAAAATCAGGACACTTCAGAAGCATGCCGTAAATGGTAAATGTGCCGGCTCAACCCACGTACTCCTCTCGTCAACGAGCCGGCGGAGCATATCAGCATAGGAATGCAAATGTTGGACAAAATCAGGACACTTCAGAAGCATGCTGGACCTACTCTCTCACTGCTCACACTGAATGTTAGAAGTTGATGCCACACAGGCCTCAGCCCCCACACATGCTGGACCTGCTCACCGGATACTGACATTGACCGTTAGATGTTGACGCCACACAGGCCTTCGCCCCACACAAGTCGTCAAGTACGGTACTCTGTGCCTACTCATAAAGCAGCTCTGCTATAATTCCCACTGAGGAACACCTGACCTCTACAGCTCATGACCGATCGAAACCTACACAGATGACGCCACACAGGCCTTCGCCCCACACAAGTCGTCAAGTACTGTACTCTGTGCCTACTCATAAAGCAGCTCTGTTATAATTCCCACTGAGGAAGGCCTGACCGCTACAGCTCATGACCGATCGAAACCTACACAGATCCTTCATCGTACGCCCGACTCCCGAGCAGCTCTGTTTTCTGTTTGGCAAAAAGGTACATTCATCGTATGAAGCTGTAATGTTTGCCAAGGTACATTCGTCGTATAAAGCTGTATCACATCTCCACATATAGACATAAACCTCCCCTCAACAAGCTTCGTAGCGAAAAAAAGCCTACCTTGACATTGTCATCAAGGCCCCCTCTGGAGGGCCAGATGAGGGCACTTAGCATACATTTTTTCCAGACACTGCTTTCGTCAGGTACGACTGACTGTTCAGACCTGCACACCTCATTTGGGTCATTTCCAAAAAAAAGATAGCCATGTCCGCAATGACTCCGCATGCTATGTACCACCAATGTGCAAACGTCATGCCGTGCTATTCGCCACCTACCGCAGTACGTGGGCACATCGTAGAAACATCACGGAAGTATCGCGGAAACATCGCATGTCAGGTACAACACCTATGTCGGGTTCTCGACTTCTCGCACAACATACTCTTTGAAAACACTCCCGATCCCGGACCGACTCCACTGCAAATGACAGCATCATGCGACTTGTCGAAATCCACTGTGGCCACGGAGAACATTCGAGTCCGAACGATTTGACAACCTCCAACAAGTACGGCGTCGGCAACTGTACTGCAAGACCACTGGGGCTACCTGCACCTCTGCAGTCCATGGGCCCATACCGAGACAAAGGAGCACCCCAGAATGTTCTTTTTTTTTTTTTTTTTTTTTTTTTACCCCAGAGTGTTCTCCTATGGCCTTTACCAGACAAATGAATATCAATACCACCACCACCGGAAACCCTCGTCGACCCACCCCGGCCATGCACAAGGCATTGCATGTTGGAATGAGATAAGTTAAACCTGCAAATTCCAGTCTGAGGGCTTTATCCTAGGAAGTAGGAGGTTCCACCCCTCCCATAACTTCAAAATGGAGACCACCCCTCCCATAACTTCAAAACGGAGACATCATGGAGAACATGATGATACAATCATTTCCTCATATTCTTACACATACAAAAGACGTCGAAAGTCCACTGGGAGAAAACCTACAAAAACCTCAAAACTACAGGAAAAACAGAGGGGGTGCAGGAGGACAAAACTTCAAAACTACAGGAAAAACAGAGGGGGTGCAGGAGGACAAAACCTCAAAACTACAGGAAAAACAGAGGGGGTGCAGGACGACAAAACCTCAAAACTACAGGAATAACAGAGGGGGTGCACGAGGAGCACGCAATGGTGTGGTGACAATGGAGGGACAGAGATGAGGAGAGCAACAATCGGTACAGGAGAGAAACATAACCGTTAGGGGACATAACATCGTGAAGTGCGGGAAGTGAAACGAATGTGCGTACGCCGAACAGGTTGCTGGCATCGAAAGGAGGCAAATCTAGCATTCAGCCAGTCTGAGACAGCGTTCTCCTCTCTTGAATCACTGAGATGAAACAAATGCAGATGCGCTGCATGGACAGCTTGCACGCATAAAACAGAGGCAAATTTGACAGTCAGTCATTCTGAAACTGCCTGAGCAGGCTGCAAACTCTCTCGGCCCAAGCCGGCTGTTCTGGAGCCCCCCAACCAGCCACAGTCAGAGCCTTCATGAACCTGCAGCACACAGCGAAACCCAGTGTCCAGGTGACTGGTCACTTGGTTTCTCTGTCTGCGATGTTCGAGAGAGAGAGAGAGAGAGAGAGAGAGAGAGAGAGAGAGAGAGAGAGAGAGAGAGAGAGAGAGAGAGAGAGATCCTGCCTCCTGCTTCAGCATGTCTCCGCTTGCCTCCAGTACCCTGTGCCCTCGATTCTCTATCCTGTTTTGCTCAGCCTGTTACTCCTCATGCTTTTCTATTTCCCTTCTTCCACCCTCACCGACACCCGACGCATGCAATCTCATACTTCGTCAACTGGACCTCTCCTGTCTGACTAGCACTCGCACACCTTCACTGTCTTGTGTGCCGCAGCAGCGAGTGGTTTAGCTTATCTGCAGACTGCAGCACAAAGTCTGTGGAGCAGGACCAGTCCACAAGGAAAATGATTCGTCCTCGCATACAGGCGGGTGCAAATAGCACGTCCGACAGCGACGTCGCATGATTTCCAGTGCATGAGTACCTGAAAAAAGTCAGGAGCATTTCAAAATAGTAGACAAAATTTTAGTACACCTGCACTACATAACCTATGTGAACATACCATGACATAGTCTACAGAAAAACTCCACAATAACATAGCTCAACAGTGAGTGTAACTCCACAAAAACATAGCTCAACAGTGTACTAACTGGGTACCGATAAGGAACCTCACAACGACACCAGAAAAGCTTCACAATGTTCACATGCATGCAGCTCAAAATGCGGCGGCGGCGATTTTCTTCAGCACTTTATCCGTTCGATACAGACTCCGGAAGACTTAGTTCGGAAATTACGATGCACAAAGCTGCAATAAATAACACAACTGATCGCACAATACATCACTGGTGGCACATTAGGAGCACATGAATTGCAACAGATCATCCTCATTTGTGCCGCCATCGAGATGCATCAAAATAGGCTATTGCAAAGGCTGAGACGACAAGCGCCATCTTCCCCATCCTTGGCCCCCAACCTTTTCGTCTTGGTATTGGCAAGCCACCAGTTATCGGCTCTCTGTGCTGAAGATTCCACTCTAAAGGTGGGATGACGAGCATCGCCAGATCTTGCAACTGGTTTGAGTCGAATCCTTCATGACTCTGCTTGGCATCGGCAATCGAACAACAGGAGCTTGAAACCGAATCCACTTTATCATTGCCAGATGCTCTCAGAGTCCGCGGTTTAAGGCCGGATGTCTGGGCCATCGGTAGAAGAGGGAACGAATGCGTCTCCCGATCCGCAGTGGCATGAGCAGGGATGGTCCGTTCCACGCTCCAGTGTTTGCTGACAACGGAGTCCAGAGCTGCCATTGGAAAAGGAGGGAGACTAAAAGACCGCGCCCCCTCCCGACCTAGGAGGCCATTCGTCTGAAACGCCCGTTTTTCGTCAACGTGGAGCTTCCATAGGTCAGTCGTCGCATCATCCAAAAGCATATCCTCATTGTCATCGACTGCCATGGCCGGGAAGTCTAGCAATTGCTGCTCCTCTAGCTCACCGTCTTCCACTTCTACGTCAGTCTGTGATCCCCCGGGCAAACTGAAGACCAGCAAATGAGGCATTCGCAGAGATTTGGGCGAAGGAAGGCAAGAGGTTTTCTGAGAGGTTGGAGAAAGAAAAAGGGGAGTCTTGGTCTCACTTTGTTGTGTCACCGAAGAAGATCGCGTCACCGAGCACGGAACCCGGAAAAAATCCGATGGCCGTTCTTCAGTCTCATGAAAACATACTTGCTGCTGCTGCTTTGTCCTTTCCTTGACATTTTTCACAACAGGCAGCTCTCTGACAGCGCCATGATTGAAGTCAGACTCTATGTGAACAATCCCCCCCGCACATCCAAAGACTGGTCCGGCTCGTGATGCTGACCGTTCGCTCCTGTCGGCGAGGCTCGGGGATAATGCTATCTTCTGCCGACGATACAGAGAGATACCTACCATGGCCACGTTCTCTGTGGTTGCAAGAAGGGCATCATCTTCCTGAGCATCAACACACGCAGCATCTTCTGCTGCATTCCACCTCCGACTCGTCGTATGTTTATCACAACCTACACTTTCTCCCGTTGAAACAACCTCATCAGATTCTGTCTCTCTCGACGAGACGCTCAACTCTTCGTTCGAAAGAGTACAACATGGCATAATTGACAGTGGAATCCCCTCCACTGCAGCTTTGTCCTCAGTCAGACCTCTTTGTGTGCATTCACTCTCTCCTGGTGCAACACCGGGAATATCGACTTCCACCTGTCTCACCTTCGACTGCTCTGCAGTCACTGCCGCCCCCGGTCCTGACGTCTTGGAAGACCTAATCTCACTCCCTCTGGCGTCCTTCCCCAAACCTTCAGCGGACGTGTAGTTGCTGCTGCTCTTCCCCAATGCCCTCTCCGATGACGCACGAGGAAGAGGTCCCCGTTCGACCATCGTCTTGATGCTCCCTGCTGCGTTGCCCACTGCCACCTTCGCTGCCGTCGCATTGTTCATTCCTTGGGCTCCTCTCCATGCAAGCCCATCAGTGCCACTTGGCATCTTTCTCATTACGGACTTCTCAGAGTCAGTGAAGTTGCGAAGAAGCTTCCTCTGAATCTTCCCTTCCCCCTCGGCATCGGTGACATTCTTGACCCTCTGTTCCATTTCGAACACCTGCAGTCCAGTCCGATCCCGGTCCGATACCGAGTGCTTTGTCGGCTGTGTCCCAGTATGATCTCTCTCATCGGCAGTCGCAACGGCCTTCGCCCTCTGCAAGACGCGATGTGTGTTTCGCACATCCTGCGGATCGACGGCCGCATGGTTGACGGGTGAAGACACACACCGCTGCATTGCCACCTTCTCTTCCCGCACGAGCTTCGTTTCCATCTTCGTTCTCTCATCGTCTACCTCTGCGCGGGAGTCCGTATGATGCTGCTGCTTCCCTCCCTTCGGCCCTGTGCGCAAATTCTGTGCATTGGAAACGGCCGCCTGGCAGTGCATCTTCTGCGGCTTATCGGACGCGGTTTGCCCTTGCCCATCCTGCAAACTCGTAGCCACAGCCACACGATGATCAGGGGAAGGTTGATCGCTCCGCATTTCTAGCTTCTCTACCTTCGTGTGTGGTGTATCGAACTGCTGCCGCTTCACTCCTCTACTCGTCTCTCGCAGCTCCCAGAGAGGTCCACCTTTCAAAGGAGCAAGATCACCATGCTTGCACTTCCCATTCTCCAATGCGTTGCTATCTGGAGACGTGCTCTTCCTTCCATCCTGCAGCAGAAAGCCATTTTCAAACATCTGAGAGCCAAACTCACCTCTATCCGCACAAGGGTACTTCTCTCTTCTTCTTTATTTATTTATTTATTTATTTATTTATTTATTTATTTATTTTTGGTCGAAACGTCGTATATGGGAAACCCACTTAGCAAGTTAAAAGCATCCCCGGTAAGTACGATCCGGTGTCGAAGGCTCCATCTTACTTCTCTTCTACTGTCGCCTTCCACGCACACACACAAAAAAAAGAGGTTTCTCTCATCCAATTTCACCTTCAAAAAAAAACAATAATCATACCCTTCCATCTGATTAATTTTGACCACCATCATTTCAAGGTCATTTGTTTCATTTTTTTGTCTTTCATTTGGAATTTGATTTTTATACTATACATTTTGTCTTTCATTTGGAATTATATACTACAAACTGAGTTAAACTTCAAATTGCAGCATTCATTCTACCACCCTTTAGCCATCTGGCCCATCTGTCTAAGCACGGCCATTTTTTTTAAGGGGACAAATGACTTCACCCCAATAGACCCCCACCCCCATTGTTAGACCTTTGCTCACGTTCTCTCGGCCATAATGGTGAGAGGCATGAGCGCGCTCCATTCCGCCGTAATGGGAAGAGGCATGAGTGAGTTCCATATTTGTTAAGGGCCAGTGGACCCGGTTTTCAGCTCTTGCTGTAAGGGGAGGAGGGGGGGGGGGGGGGGGGGGGGAGGCAACAGAAACAAAAAAAAAACAGCACCCATTCGTTATCAGTGCACCTAGACTGAAAGTTGCTCCAAAGAGAGTGGAACTGGACCCGGTTTCCAGCTCTTGCTGTAAGGAGGGAAAATACAGAAAAAAAGTTGGCCATTCATTATCAATTGATCACTGTATCTAGACCGAAAGTTGCCTCACATACAGCTGTACTGGACCCGGTTTCCAGCTCTTGCTGTAAGGGGGGAAAATCAACAGAAAAATAAAAGTGCCCATTCATTATCGCTGTATCTAGACTGAAAATTGCCCAACTACAGCTGTAATGGCCAGGCATTATATTTGAGCGAAGAAGGTTATGTAGCAGACTGATACCACGCCCATGTCCTGGTTCTCCTGAAACTTTAAGCCATTACTCTCCACATGCACAAAAGACCAAAAGAATGGCAATGTATCTCTCCACGTTCTAGGGGTGAATTCAGTTTCATTTTGCACATTCGGAGAGCAGTGCAGCAAGGCCCCATGACTCAAGGACAGGTGACCCACCTTCCTACCCACCGACTCTGGCTGGATATCGCCAGCGTCAACAGGCGCCACCCCGCCAAGGTATGGTAATGACAGCCTGGCGATGGACAAGTGGACATCCACTGTACACATATATCCGGCACATGTGCAATCTCTCGCACATAATTATGTGCCGCTATTCAGAAAACTCTGCTGACCTAGTCTCCATGCTGTTGTGCCCATGCAGCTATATGCTATTCTGGGCGCCATATTTTCTGCCTGGCAATGGCAACCTATATAGGCTTCAACTTACACGGAGGCAGGACAAAGCCAATGTAATATACTTAGTCTAGCTTAGCGCCTGCGGTGCGGGCGGTGCGGCCTACGCCCGCAACCGAAAAGCGGGAAACGACATGCCCACGGGGAAAAGACAACCCACCGGGAAACAAAAAGAAAAGAAAAAGAAACGAAAAAAGAAAACGACACACCCACCAGGAAACAAAAATAAAAGAAAAAACAAAAAGCAGGAAAATTAAGGAAAAAAAAAGAAAGGAACGACATGCCAGCCACAAAACAAAAAGAAAAGCAAAAACAAAGCGGGAAACGACGGGCCAAAAACGATTCAAAATGCTAAAAGAAAAAAGGCCGCCCGCTTATCGACGGCAGAGGCTTCAAGATATTCCCTCACATCTACACCCGCCGCCGCCCGACCCCGTGGGCGCGCTCGCTCGTTTAATGGCGCGCTGTGAACATTTCGGTACGCACGCCCCTCTGCACACTCCCCCACCCTGGATCGTCTTCATCTGCCGGCCCTCCTCAAAACTTAAATTCCGGTGCGCAGCGGACCATCGACCTCCCCCCCGCGGCCAATGCTGCTTCTGGGGTAGGATTAAACCACGAGTACTTGGCCCAGCTATCGGTCGCAGAAAAAAAAAGTAGGAAAAAAAGAGAGTAAACGCTTCTAGTCGGATGAATTTGGGCGCTCCTGTAGTAGCCCGTACGATTCCTAAAATTGTGGTGCGTTACCGGGCACGACTCTAGGAAGTACTGGTGGTTTAAGGGGAAAGCCCCCTGACCAACACAGAAGTCAGTCAAACGGCCAGAGCTGAAAGCGCTGGGTCTCCCACACACACACATTGTCGATCTCTCTCTCACACACACACCATCGAATCGGATCTCTCTCTCTCTCTCTCTCTCTCTCTCTCTCTCTCTCTCTCTCTCTCTCTCTCTCACACACACACACACACACACACACACACACACAAGTACTGGTGGTTTAAGGGGAAAGCCCCCTGACCGACACAGAAGTCAGTCAAACGGCCAGAGCTGAAAGCGCTGGGTCTCACACACACACACATTGTGGATCTCTCTCTCACACACACCGTCGAATCTCTCACACACACACCGTCGAATCGGATCTCTCTCTCTCTCTCTTTCACACACACATACACACACACACACACACACACTCACACACTCACACACACACACACACACACACCCACCTCACCGAGATCTCTCTGACACACACCGCGGCCTCAGAAGTTGATGTAACACACCTCAGAAGACCCCCTTAATAAAATTAAATCAGTTTTTTTATCTTTCCCCGTTATATTTTCTACTACTTTTTCCTTGAGATCCTATTGCTAAAACATGTCGGTCTACAATACTAGCTGTCACAGGAGTAAGATCTCTTTCTCGGTCTAGCATCGAACTAGTACATTACCCCCTTGGGCCCCTTCCACACCTCCTCTGATCGACTACCCCGGTGCACACCCCCACCCCCTCTGGGTCCTTCATTATGTTCACAACTAATCTGGCCCAAGTGCCTGTCCGGATTCTAACAGCGAGTCTCAATAGATCGGAGCCTTGCTTAAACAAAGAAAAAAAGAAAAGAACAAAAAAAAAAGGATTCTAATGGCTCTGGCACAGTCTGAACAGACTGAGGAACTGCAGGCATACACTGCCTCATTGCCTGCTACTAGCAAATCGAACATCTGAGGAAAAAAGAAGAAAGGAAACAAAAACGAAAAAAAGAGGTAAGTCCGTTCACGTCACCCTTCGCTGGTTACTCAAAATCATGGCTATTCTGTTGAGTTTTCCTGTTTCACAATTGCTATATCATTTTCAATATTCTGAGTATCGAATGGGCAAAAAAAAACGTGCCGAGTTCGAAAAGGCGACAAAAATACCGACGGCGGCCGTGGTGTCAGACCAGCGAGCATCATATTTGCAGGGGTTGGCTATGGTGTCAGAGGGGGAAACGAAAAAGCCAACGGATACTTCCGGACCGACATTGCTCAATTGGAGTTGGCACGTCATGTGGTTTCCTTGCCGCCACAAGTTTTTTTTTTTTGCCTTACAATGGCAGGTACTTTATGGTCCCTCCCTTCGCACAAAGCATCCCTTCCTACTTCCTCCCCTAACACAAAGAATCCCTTCCTTGGAAGTTCCTTCAAAAGCAGCGAGAGTTTGGTACCACCTGATGCTCAGGGGACGTTATGGTTCCATCTAGGAGAGGAGATGCATGCTGGCGAGCGATGGGCAAGAAACCGGCACAGAGCAGCCTGGTCTCAGCAGACCGCTTTGGTGGAGACAGATGCAGAAGGAAAAAAAAAAAAGATCAACCATGGAGACTGCAACAAACCCCGTCTTCCCCCAAATAGAATGTGCACTGTACACTGTACAGTCACTTCTTTGCTGCCTATGGACTGAAATGTGAGCCAATGCCAGCCATACCTACCATCATCCGTTCTATTGGGCGACGACAGTTGGGCAGCTCAGGAATACGAAGGCATCCATCCATGAATGGTTACTAGTGGAGGCAAAACCTGTGAAAGTCGACGAGACGAGGACATGAATGGTTACTAGTGGAGGCAAAACCTGTGAAAGTCGACGAGACGAGGACGCCATGGAATGTTTGCAACCTCGCATGGGGATACTACTCTATATACTTCTACCTATATTTTTCTACTGGCCCAGTACTCTGATTGAGATTCTCAATACCTTTCTCGGCCTTTTGGCTAAGATCAAGTGTAGTATCTGTTCTGATCAGTTTAACATCTGATCCGTGGTTCATCGGACAACAACAACAACAACAACAACAACAACAACAACAACAACAAATACAACAACAACAACAAAAAAAA
>BFEA01000532.1:308523-322747 GCA_003427395.1 Chara braunii | reverse complement strand
AAAAAAAAAAAAAAAAAAAAAAAAACAGATTGAGATTCCGACAAGGGATGTTCTTTCGACGGACAGTCTTGTCCCGGTCAAGACCAATATGCCAAGAGGGAATGGTCAGCTGCCAGCCAATCCTCCAATCCTCCAAACTCTGGAATAGTCAGTCTCGATGCTGTTCAGGCATCCTTTTCGGGAAATTTTGGCCATGGAAAATGGAACGAACCATATCAATTATCTATTTATTTATTTATTTATGTATGTATGTATTTTTAAATGTGGTCTGATGGACCACGGATCAGATATTAAACTGATCAGAACAGATACTACACTTGATCTCTGAGTGAGTATCTAATTCAATTAACTTGTTGGTTTATTCTCGACTTATGGAACAGCCAGAGGGGCGGGACTGATGCTCCCTTGCGGTCCAGAATGGAAAAGGAGCAAGGACCATAAGGACCTGTTAAATCATTGTCAGAAAGAAAGAAGAAGAAGAAAGACGCACACTGTGGTAGGTTGAGGGTTTAGGGTTTCGTGGTAGACTCGACCCTGCTCGCTCCTCTACATGTGTGTTAAACCACCAATACTTCCTAGAGTCTTGCCCGTTAATGCACCACGATTTTAGGAAACGTACGGCCTACTACAGGAGAGGCCAAATTCATCCGATTAGAAATTTTTCTACTTTATTTTTTTCTGTGGCCGATAGCTGGTCCAAGTACTGGTGGTTTAATTACCACCCCACATACTGTGGTATGTTGAGGGCTTAGGGTTTTGGAGTATAGACTTGGTTTTGGAGTATAGACTTGCAACTCGCTCCCCTCAACCACTGCAGTACTTCCTAGAGTCCTGCCCGTCGACGCGCCACAATTTTAGGAAACGTACGGGCTACTACAGGAGCGCCCAAATTCATCCGACTAGAAACGTTTCGTACGTTTCCTAAAATTGTGGTGAGTTAACACACAACTCTAGGAAGTGGTACTGGTGGTTTACGAAGAGCAAGTTAAAAGTCTATACTCCAAAACCCACCCTCAACATACCACAGTATGTGGCGCAGTAATTAAACCACCAGTACTTGGCCAAGCTATCGGGCGGAGAAAAGAAGAGCCTCCGAGTAGAAACGTTTCTAATCGGATGAATTTGGGCACTCCTGTAGTAGGCCGTACGTTTCCTAAAATCCTGGCGCATTAACGGGCAAGACTCTAGGAAGTACAGTCTGGTGGTTTAACACACACACATGAGGAGCAAGCAGGGTCAAGTCTACCACAAAACCCACCCAGGGCCTCAACCTACCACAGCGTGCATCACATACTGTGGTAGCCTGGTAGGTTGAGGGTTGGGTTTTAGGGTAGCATTGAGCATGCGTTAATTACTCCCCCACCAATAAACATACCAACCGGCAGCTTCAGGGAGAGAGTCCGAGAGACACTATCCAGCCTCATTTTCTCCTAAATTATATGAAAGTTCACAATTTCAGAGCAGCCTGCACAGGCTACTATGCCAACATACTGACAGATTCAGATCCNCAGATCCAGCCTCATTTTCTCCTAAATTATATGAAAGTTCACAATTTCAGAGCAGCCTGCACAGGCTACTATGCCAACATACTGACAGATTCAGACGTCTGAAGAGATAAAGAATTATGAAGCAGCATCAAAACTGGGTGCAGGTGGGCCCGTACATCCACAAAAGGTCGGTGGATTAAGTTCATTAACCTAAGTTGGTGGGCGACTGGTGTGTTAACCACAACTTCAAAGTGCCATAGCGTCAAAACTGACTCTGGAGCAAAACCGTACAACGCATGGATGTCTGAAGAATGTGAACGTATGCTACGATGAACGAACTAAAAAGGTATGCTACGATGAACGAACTAAACTGGGTGCAGGTGGGCCTGTACATCCACAAAAAGCGGGTGGATTAAACCACCAGTACGGCCCAGCTATTGATGCCGAGCCAGGAAACGGCCCTGCGCGCCAAGTTTTGTCGAGCCGCTGCTGCATCGTTCCTTTTTCTTTTGGCTGGCGCCTCCAGCCATTGTGGTCCTGTAGCCCGAAGCCCATCAGTCGTGGCACGTTAACAGGAAACGTCCACGGCCGATGCATGGGCCAAGTACTGGTGGGTTCAGTTCATTAAACCACCTTGTTGGGCGACTGGTGCGTTAACAACACGCCTCAGGGTGCCATAGCATCAAAACTGACTCTGGAGTGAAACCGTCACAAAGCCATCGGGACTCCGAAAAAAAGGTAGATGACAGAAATAGCACAGGCTGGACATCAACACAATGTACACATACACTGTCAGATTTAGTTCCCGAGTTTGGGCATCGGCACCTGACTCTGGAGCAAAACCATACAACACATAGTACACATACAGATGTAGTTCCCTGCGTTTGGGCGTCGGCACCTGACTCTGTAGTGAAACCGTACAACACATTTACCACAAAGCCATCGGGTCTCTGACGAAAAGGTAGATGACAGAAATAGCACAGGCTGGACATCAACAGTGTACACATACAGATGTAGTTCCTGCGTTTGGGCATCGGAACAGCCAACTTATCGCCGTTATCGGCACATCCAACTCGACGGAAGTATGGCCATACTGGGCAGGCTTGGGAAGAGTACACAGATCACAGAATCTGAACTAATATATTAGACCAATCCTATCGATACTCATAGAATTTTCAGTCTTCGTTGGACCCCACAGTACATTACTGGTAGTACTAAACAAACAAATGGCATAATTTTGTACGAAGACCCACACCACAAAGTGGGACAGGCAGGTAAGTTCATATAACATCGAGGCTTAAACATTTTTCATTTTTTACTTTTTTTGTATTATGGGTGTCAGATATGCAGCCACTGGACGGCAGCTTCCAACGACTAAATTTATTCAGTTAGTTATTGATTTATTTGATTGATTCAATTTGATTTCTTAAATAGACTTAGTACACCCTTCAGAACGGGAAGAATTCAGCAATGATTCTCCAAGCTGTCTATATTCACACAAAGAGCCCCTCATCCAGACGTCAGTGCTGCTGTCAGCCTGTCACAAATTCATTCCCGCTAGCAGTCCTGACATGCACAGCAATTTTCGGGACCTCCATAGTTTCATTCCGGCTAGCGGTCCTGACATGCACAGCAATTTCGGGACCTCCAACATTCCCGCACGCACTGTAGTCTCAAAAAAACTCTTCCAAAACTTTATATGCAGCAGTGGGGTCCATCCCTAACGCTTCCCCTCACGGCTGCTGAGATACACACCTCATACAGCATACGGTTCACCCTTCTTCACGTTCACACTGACCAGGTCCTGAGGTCCTCTCTTCGCATTTACATCCACCCATATCAACCATCCACCTGCATCACATTCTCTCGTTGAATTCCAGCATACAATCTATAATTGGCCATAGAGTCATAGACTCGTCGATAAATTGCAACGATAACGACCATACAGTTAGTCATCCTAAGACTTTGCTTTGGGTACTACAGGAGGCAGTACGGGCAGCACAATAAAACATAGCAGCTGGGGTGCCGTACCATTCCGCGATTACACAGACCTCGTCGTCTCGTAGCCTAAAGCGACGGACACACTTGCGACAGGTTACGAGCTACAGGTAACAAGACTCACAAGCAAAGGAAAGGTACCGAGTCCTTGCTCATACATAACGACAAGTTGAACCAAATGACAATCAACGGTCGATACCCCTTAAGCAAGTGGCCCCCCTCCGAGTCTTACGCAGATTAATGAAACCCTGAGCTAATCGATTCCCTGCAGTCTAGATCATGCATCGTCAAGTTGATGGCCAAGACAAGACAATCAGGTGGGGTGTCTTCCGCCAGTTGAAGAAAAGCCGATCGAATCGATTACCAACAGTCTACATCATACATCTTTGAAGTTGACGTTTGGCCGAGACAATCAATTCGCTCGACAAGCATACTTGATACCAAGTTGAAGACAAAAACTTTTGGAATTTTCTTTGGTCCTACTTGCAGTACAGTACAATACATACAGGTCTTTCAGCCATGGTTTCAAACTTTTGAGCAGATACACCTGGGTCCTGCCCATCACCCCGGACATCACCCTGCCACCTGCCATCTTCTTCTTCTTCTTCTTCTTCTTCTTCTTCTTCAATTCGTTCGACAAGCATACTTGATACCAAGTTGAAGACAAAAACTTTTGGAATTGTCTTTGGTCCTACTTGCAGTACAGTACAATACATACAGGTCTTGCAGCCATGGTTTCAAACTTTCGAGCAGATACACCTGGGTCCTGCCCATCACCCCGGACATCACCCCACCACCTGCCATGTTCTTCTTCTTCTTCTCCTCCTCTCCTCCTCCTCTTCTTCTTCTACTACCCCTTCTCCGCCCATCTTCATCTTCTTCCCCCACCTTCGTTGTTATTCATGTTCTTCCCCTCCTCCCCCTCTCGTTGTTCTCTCACCGTCTTCTTCATCTCCATCAGGTAGGTACCGCGAAACACAACAAAAAAAAAAAAGAGAACGTATTCCTCCTCTTCCTCCTCCTCAGCTCTTCTTCTTCTTCTTTTTCTTCTTCTCCTCTCCTCCTCCTCCCCTCCTTATCCTCTTCTCCACCTCATCCCCCTATCATTTTGTTCTTCTTCCTCCACCTTTTTTCATCATCTTTTTCATCCCCGGTTCTTCTTCTTCTTCTTTTTCTTCTTCTTCTACTTCTCTCCTCCTCCACTCCTCTTATTCTTCTCCCCCTCATTCCCCTATCGTTTTCTTCATCTTCCTCCACCTTGTTTGATTGTTGTCTTCCTCCCCTCCACCCCCTGTCGTTTTTCTCACCGGCAAATCTTCTTTTTTCTCTTCTTCTCGTCTTCTTCTTCTCCCCCTTCTCCCCCTCTTCTTCTTCTTCTCCCCTTTCTCCCCTCTTCTTCTTCTTCTTCTCTCCTACTCCTCCACTCTTCTTCTCCCCCTCATCCCCCTATCGTTTTCTTCCTCCACGGTCCACCTCATTTCATCTTCGTTTTCCTCCCCTTCTCCCCCTGTCGTTTTTTCTCGCCGGCAAATCTTCCTCTTCTTCTTTTTCTTCTCCTCCTCCTCCTGCTCCCATCTTGTTCTCCCCGCTCTCCCCCCATCATTTTCTTCTTCGTCCACAATTGAGCATCTTCGTGTTCTTCCCCTCCCCCTCTCGTTTTTTTTTTTTTCTCGATGCTTCTTCCTCTTCTTCTTCTTTTTCTTCTTCACCTCCCCTCCCCCCCTTCTCCATCCTCCAAAACCAGTAGCAGCACATCCAACAACAACAACAACAACAATAACAACAACAGCAACAGACAACCCCCTTACACGCACCCCCCCACCCATGAAACCAAAAAAAGAAAAAGGACCCCGGATTTGGGGTCTACAGACCGAGCGCAGAACAACCCTGCAGAAAAATAAAATAAAAATAAAAAAATCTGGGCCCTTTTTTTCAACGACCGGGATACCCGGGCATGGGGCTGCTCCGGTCGTGACGACCGGGCATGGGAATCTTCCTAGCCCCAAGAAATAATTCCTGCTTTTCTTTTTACTTCTATTTTTATAGGATTTCCGTTTTTCATTTTTTAAGTCATAAATCAAGTCAGATTCGAAAAAACAAATTGCATCTCCCCCCCTCTTCCAATGCCAGAAATCGGGCCTGGCATCCCTTACAAAGATTCTGTGGTCCTGTTTAGGGGCGAGGCATCACCGCCCAAGCCCCAAAACTGACCTCCGCACGCCACAAATCCCATGTGAAAACGAAGCCACACAAATCCCATGTGAAAACGAAGCCACAGAAAAAAGAAACGACCAGCACTACATGGTGATGTCACCTGCGCATCCAAAATTACATCCAAGTTGATCCAACCCCTGCCAACCCGGTCTGCCACCCGCACGGGTTGGGTTTTGCAAACCCTACAACCCCCCTTCGTTTTTTCTTCCTCTTATTTTTAGCCCAAGGGGAAAAAAAAGAAGAAAAATTGGTCCGCAAGGTAGGCCTCGTTGGCCACGGCCGCAGCCGACTTTCCCAGCCAGGCCGACTTGCCCGCAGCCTAGGCTGCAGGTGTCACGTAGGTTAAATCCATTCCTCTTGCGGAGTCTTGCCAAGTTGTTAGTAGTGAGACCTCGCCCCAGTTCTGCACCACGACCAGGCCACGCTTGCTACCAGCTTCGCATTCATTGACCATACGAAGATCTATTACCCCCCCCCACAAAAAAAAAAACAGGGTCTTACAGAACTTACCCTTCCCATTGCCTCAGCAGCAAACCAGCTAATTCAAAACCTGAGTGGTTATCATGGCATGGCAAGCTAACCTGCGTGCTCATCATGACCAGCTAATGTCAAACAGCATGGTCATCATTGAAACCCAAGTCAGACCTGCGTCGAAAACCCAATTTAAACCTGTGACAAATAATCTAAACCTGCATTGTCAGCACGGCAAGCTACCATCTTCACCCAAATAGCACACCTGGGCATTGAGGTTGGTCTTTGGGCCAATTTCGGTCTAGACAAAGCCATAAACGGGGGATTCTATCCGCATGAAGACGAGATGTTGACCACATACTGTGGCAAGCTAATTAAGACGTGTGCGAGTCTTTCAACCACGCATCACGGCACCCTCTTGGCCTCTTCACCCGAATAGCACGCCCATTTTTTTTTATCCTCCTTCTCTGTATCATCGCTCATACTTTTAACGGATGTCCCAAAGCCAAAGGTCCGTTGGGGCAATTTTTTCAGACTGGAGTGACAACCAGGAGTTCTTTTTTCTTTCTTGTTTTTCTTTTTTTTTTTCCTATTCGGCTTAAGACAGAGTCTGAGGACTGTTCACCAGAACCACCACATATCATGGCAAGCTAACTCAGACGTGTTATGTGTGTGAATCTGAACCATGCATCACAGCAAGCTGAGCTGAAATTAATTTTAGAGTTTTTTAACCATGCATCACCGCAAGCTGAGCTAAAATTAATTTTAACTCAGACTCGATGTCTGCATGTGGTCGTCACAGCCAGCAGAGCCAACATAATTTTAACCTTCGTTGTCTTATTGGCAAGCTAAAATTAAACCATTTTCAGCCTGGCGGCCTGATCAGTGGTCATCAATGGCAAGCTAAAATTAAACCTGCGTGGTCTTCTTGGCAAGCTAAAACTAAACCCGACTCATCATATCAAGCCAGTTCAAAAAACGGCTTATAGACCGCACATCCTGGCAAGCTAACCTAAACAAGCTAAGCATAACAGTACACGTACTACACGGACATCATGCAGAGCTAATCTTAACCTGTGTGACTGTGTCATCATCATATGCCAAGCTTATCACTTCAACCCGTGAGCTAATTTCAACCTGAGATAATTTCAACCTGCGCTGATTTCAACCTGTGTGATCAGTTTCCACTGGACAGCATCCCTTCTCTGCGGCCATAGATTTGCACATTTAAAACCCATGAGCTAATTTCAACCTGTGTGATAGATTTGTACATATGAATGCTAGAAAATTATGAAAATAGTCAACATCACAAGCTACTAGAAACAGGTATCATCGCAAGCTACTAAAAGTTCTCACATCACACGCAACTAGAAACAGTAATCACATCGCAAGGTACTAGAAACAGTTATGCCATCGCAAGGTAGTAGAAATAATCAACATTGCCAAGTAGAGCTAAAACAAAACGGTCATCCTTGTAAGATAATAGAAATTGTCATTGTACCAACTGGGCTAGCTCAGTCTCAGTTGGTACTCAGTACTACAAACCACATGTTCCACACCTGAACTGTGGAAGTAAAGACAATCCTGCGTTCGAACTTCAGTAGGAAAATTAGTGAAGTAAGACAATCCCGAGGTACCTGAGCCGGTCCGTTCTAGTATCATATCTCAAGGACATCGCCCTTTTCAATTTTTTTTTTTTTTTAATAATAATAATAAAAAAACAGAAAAAAAAAAGTCATCATAGCAAGCTAATCTGGACCTGCATGATTTAACATGAAGAGCAAAATTTAAATTTTAAACATGTGTCGTGATTAAACCACCAGTACCTCTACCAGCTTAAAAAAAAAAGTTGCCGCCGTTAACACCCGTGACTTTAGGGGGGTCGGGCGAACAAACACACGCTTGCTGAATTTTAAAAAAACATAAGAAAGAAAAAGAGAAAAAACAGAAAATAATAAATAAATAAAATCAAAACGAAAAAAAAAAGAAGAGAAAAATGCACAGCTCGCAGGGTGGGGGGACTCAGAAATGCGGACACAGAGAGAGAGAGAGCGAGAGAGAGAGAGAGAGAGAATCCTGGCGCATTCGCCAGGCAGTGGCGCTGCAAATGCGCCAGCCCCTCTCTCTCTCTCTCTCTCTCTCACTGTGGCGCATTCGCCAGGCAGTGGCGCTGCAAATGCGCCATCTCTCTCTCTCTCTCTCTCTCTATCTATCTATCTATCTATCTATCTATCTATCTCTGTGTGTGTGTGTGTGCGCGCGCTTTTCATCATGTGTGTGTGTGTGTGTGCCCTTTTCGTCATGAAAACAAGGGGAATGAATCTTCCCACGGACAGCCCCACCTGTTCATCACCTCTTACGTACAAGGCCAGCCACGTGGATTTTTTTCATTTAGAGATTAATTATTTTATTTTTTATTTAAATTTTGCATGGTACAATGAGTGGCCAGGAAAACAGGACTTTAGGCCCGCTGGCTCAGGTCGGGAAACCTGCCATTGTCCTTTTGACTCCTTTCTGCATCCACAAAAAGGTGATTGGCATGCGAGCAGCAACCCGGGTTTGGCAGACCTCAGGCTGGCCCAGCCTGGCCGTAACCATACCCGCTACATGGGAAGGGGGGACAACCCATGTCCTTGCGGTGACCGTCATCACAACAATCCTGGACACCAAAGGGACGGAGAAGAATGTCACAGCACCATGTCCACTGTGAATCAGAGCGAAGGCAGGAAAAAAAAAAAAAAAACAAGGAAAGGAAACGAAGGAAGGAAGGAAAGCCCCACCTGTTCATCACCTCTTCCGTACAAGGCCAGCCACGTGGATGACAGGTTGAGCGCTGGCTGCCCCCATCCCCGTGTGTCACAAGGACCCACTTGCACGCAGCCGAAAGGCAAAGAGGTAAAAGAATAGTATATATATATATAGTCACACCGTGTATCAGCGCGCAAAGGCAAAAAAAGACAACCAAAAAGGAAAGAAGGTAAGCTCCACCAGTTCATCACCTCTTACATAAAACGCCGGCCACGTGGATGGACGATGGTTCAACTTGAGCGCCTGCTGCCCCCATCCCCGTGTGTCACAGGGACCAACTTGCACGCAGCCAAAAGGGAAAAGAGGTAAAGAAAAGGAGGAAACCAAACCTCACAGAGGCAAGAGAAAGAGATCAGAAAGAGATCTGAAAGGGATTCAGTCAAAGATAGGTTAAGGAAAGAGGAAGGCCTATCAGTCAAACAAAGCAAATGACACACCCCATCTATATACATATATATATCGTCACGAGGATATAAGAGCGCAAAAGCAAGAACAACAGAAAGAAAACACGGTTTTTTTTTGTTTTTTTTCTTTCTTCGTTACAACTCCCCCTGTTCAGAACCTCTTGCGTACAAATCGTATACGCTACTGACAAAGGTGCGCTGTGGATTCTGTGTGGAAGGGGGAAGACGAGAGCAACTACTAACAGGCTAACAGCCCTCCCTTGCTACGTCCGCTGTGAACCAGAATCCAGGAGCTTCCTGGTCTTTTCTGTATTTTATTTTTTTCCCTGTCCAGTGAGGGCGACTGTGCAAGTCAACCCACGTCCTTCGGGGACATCCATTAAAATTGGACCGAAACAGAAGATAAGCATGGCCCCCTGCGCAAGGATGACACGCATAAATCGATAAAAATGGTCCAAGTGAACTCACTAACCTGCTGCTCCGGAACCACCCAATTAGTCCCATCCATTATACCAAAGAGTCGTCAAGAAACCTTAGCTCTTCGGTGGATTCTTGAAGCCGCCTTGCGGAGACGACGTTTGACCAAAAAAAGACAAAAGTTGCTGGAATCCGTTCCCAACTTCTCATCAGCTGAAGCTCCCCACTAATAGACTGGAGCGGCCGTGACGCTCTCATCACCTCCTCCACTGGACCGAGGCTCACCTCCCGCCCGTCCCCCGAAAACAAAAAAAAACAGAACCAAAAAAAAAAAAAAACCTGCTGCTGATCGACCAACTTAATTCCTTCGGAAGATTGTCTCGCTCAAGGGACTACCGAGTTCCAACTTCATCACGACCGTCATAATCGATCAGTACGCCATATGGACGCTCAGCTTCATCATGACCCTCCTAATCAGTGTCAGCTCCATATCAAAAGTGAACCACCGCGAGTTTGGCACAACATATACGGCGGCATTTACAACCCCCCCAACCCACCCCACCCCCTCCCGGGAAAAGAAAAAATATATATATCGTCACAAGCATATCAGAGCGCAAAAGCGAAAAAAAGGAAAAAGAACGAAAGAAGGAAAACAGGAAGAAATGAATTCAGTTTTTTGTCTTCTTCCTTATAACTCCCCCTGTTCAGAATCTCTTGCGTACAAGGCCGCCCCACTATATGAAGAAGTCATGTACACGATGCGTCATCGTAAACGTGTATACGATACATCTTCATTATAAGCAAAGCAATGATTGATGTCGCTCATCTCGATCAAGACGTCAACGTCATGGATCAGGACTCCCCTTACCCGAATCCCTATCAGGTTTACGAGCCTCTTCAATCAGCAGTTGCTTTGTGTTTGTTCTTTTTTTTTTTTTTTTTTTTTTTGGCTCAGAAGTCTTCGCACTCCAGGGGCGAGGTTCTATGTGGCTGTATTCTTCCTTGTGGACCCTCGATTCCGAGTATCGATGACCAGAAACTACACTTCTTCCCCGGAATACAACGACGTCATTATACCCGTATTTAGACTGAAAGATACGCCAAATGCAGCTATAATGACCGTACGTTGTATWCGGGGGAAGAAGGTAGAGTCTTGGACCCTTGCTTGTGGGACCTTACTCAAGGTACTTGGTCAGCGAGGGATATTCAGCAAAGAGAAAACACATTTAGACTGAAAGATACGCCAAATGCAGCTATAATGACCGTACGTTGTATCCGGGGGAAGAAGGTAGGGTCTTGGACCCTTGCTTGTGGGACCTTACTCAAGGTACTTGGTCAGCGAGGGATATTCAGCAAAGAGAGAACACATGGCAGGATGAACTGTTCCTTCAAGTTGAACAAACAACCTCACCAGGGGTGCAGTTCTATCATTCTATGTGCCTTATTTCTCGTTATGAACCCTCGTTGCCTCACCAAGGGTGCAGGTCTATCATTCTATGTGTTTTTTTTTTTTCAATTAAAAAATATAAAAAAATAAAAGGGGCGACGGCCTTGAGATATTATCATTGAGCTGACCGGCCCCAAGCAATTCATTAGTTTAGTAGTTGGTTTTACTCGTCAAGTTCCATCATTTGGATTCGAACACAGGTCTGTACTTCTTCTTCTTCTTTTTTTTTAAACCTTGTCGAGCTATCTCACTGGTCTGTATTTCAACAGTTCATGGGTGTGCCTTATTTCTCGTTATGAACCCTCGATCCCAGGATCAACGACAAGGACCGACAAGAAACCGGCCTCGACAAGAGTCCTCAACTCAATTATTATCGCTCTCTGGTTCGCAGTGCGCGCTAGACGAAGTACCTGGGGCACGTGCTCCAGACACTTTGTCAAGCGAGCACTGCGCACCACTGCAGAGATCGATTTTTTTTTTTTTTGGGGATGATAAATATGGTAGGCCGTGCTGTTTGGTGAATAAGCCACCTCACCACCGGCTCGCTGTGCCTGTATTTCTCGTTCTCAACCCTTGTATTTCTCGTTCTCAACCCTCGATCCCAGGATCAACGACAAGAAACCACACCCCTCGACAAAGAAACCAAAGTCCTAGAGAATGTGACCTTGGCCCAGATACTTTGCCTACCGTCTTCCCCCGAGCACAACGCACCCTCATTTTGGCTGTATCTGGCCGTAAATATAGCTTGTATACATTCACTTTTAGGGTGCGTTATGTTCGGGGGAAGACGGTAGTAGCGAGCGCTACGCAGCACAGAGAGAGGACACATGATAGGGGTGCTGTTTCGTGAAAAAAAACAAACCTCACCAGAGGCCGTCCCGCTTTACCTGATAGTTGATTTATAATCTACGGTCAAGGAGAAGGAGGGGGGGGGGGGGAAAGGAGGTGATCGGGTAAGTGGGACTTTTCCCCGTTGCGAGGATCTACGTGTCTCTATTCCCAGTTCTGGACATTAAGGGCCTACTACCACTACCATAGCAGATCTTTTACGTGTTTCTGGACGGAATTGAGGCCAGATGCATAAAGCTCCGGCCGTAACTGCTGTCAGGTACATTTAAGATAAGTGGTGGTGAGAGAACGCCCTCAGTCACAAGAGACCAACGACCATCTCTATTCTCCGTTCTGGACCGTCGATTAACGGCCCACGACTACCCTTATTCCCCCGAATTCAACGTACTGTTATTATAGCTGTACTTGGGGTATCTTTCAGTCTAAATACAGCTAGAATGACCGTACGTCGTACTCGGGGGGAGAAGAAGATACTCTCTCTTAGGCCGAATAGAACGCGTACGTAGACTGAAAGTTGTATTCGGCCGAATAGAACGCGTACGGAGACTGAAAGTTGCCCCAGATACAGCTAGAACGACCGTACCTTCTATTCGTGGGAGACTGCAAATTCCTGCTGAATGCGACCTTGGTCCGCCCGCTTTACAGCAGCGAAAAGTACGCAGCAGAGAGATTTTCTATCCGTACGTAAACGGAAAGTTGCACCAAATACAGCTAGAATGACCGTACCTTCTATTCCGGAGATACGGCAGATTCCTGCTGAATGCGACCTTGGTCCGCCCGCTTTACAACGGCGAAGGGTGCGCAGCAGAGAGATGTTCACGTACGAGGGCCAGATCCCACTGGCAAAGAGGATTGGAATAGGAGTCTGAATCTGGACGTGTTCCACACAGAGATGCAGAAAAGCAGATATATCAAAATCTTTTGCACCTCTTCACAAACACGTCCAGATTCAGCCGCTTATTCCAATCCTCCTCGCCAATCGGATCTGGCCCTTAAACGGAAGACCTGTACCGTGAAAGAGAGACCTCGGATTGAGAGAAGAATAAAGATAAATGAGTTATTCTTCAAAAACCAAAAAAAAAACACAGAGAGAGACCTCCGCAAGCCATCCATAAGCTGGTTGTGATAATAGTCAACCGAAGGCCGGACACACGTTAGCACCGCACACTATGGGCCTCGCTGCACTACTCTCCAGAGTCTCCACATGCAGAAAAGACAAAAGATGCAGTGTATCTTACTACGTTCTAGCGGAAGAATCATTCTCATTTTGCACACTTGGAGACTAGTGCAGCTAGGCGCGATCACACATGCGACGACCAAAGAAGACAGGTGGGAGGAACACACCATGAGAGAAACGAGCAATTATCAGTAATAGTGTCAAGCTCCTGAAAATCTTCATGAAACGTTGAGGACAAGGAGGCGTCAATCAATCATAGGACCTCGCGCTCCACTACTCTTGCCTCTCGACATGCGCAAAACGAGAGTGAATCTTCCGCTAGAACATTGAAAGAGAGACAGCCATGATTCTGACTTTACCGAATGTCGAGAGTAGTGGAGCGAGGACCATAAAGCTTGTCACTGCTAAAAACCTAAGGCTGCGCCGTGATCGTCCACACAACCGATAGGAGATGTTCTGCGCATCTCAGCACGAAATCAGAGCTTCACCAACAATCATTCCACGGTGAAAATCCGTAAAAATAATGTCGACAATCCCCTGCGACGAAAAAAAAAAACCAAAAAAAAACGGGTGGAGTTGTTAGCCCCCGGACTGCGGCAAAAGGTCCGACAGGCCCGCGAAAGCTGGTGGCACAAGAAGTTACAACCCGGCGACCCGCCCTGCGCCTCAAGGCTTTCGGGGCCTTCGGGTCTCGCCGCACGGCACAAGAAACGAAAACGAAACGAGTGCATCTGCCCACGAAAGGTGGCAAAATACATTCGTTACTATTCATTTTTCGTTTCGTGTCCCGTGCGGCGACGCCCTTCGACAAGTAGGGGTAGCAAACGAGGACAAACCTTTTGTAGCGGGTGGGGGATATATAATTACTCCGTGATTTCGTGAAAAGAAAAACAAAAAAAACAAAAAAAAAAACAAAGGAATGAAACCCACAGTGCTTGGTACTCCCAAAAAA
>BFEA01000532.1:285841-295884 GCA_003427395.1 Chara braunii | reverse complement strand
CACACACACACACACACACACACACACACACACACACACACACACACACACACTCACTCACTCGCTCACTCAGTCACATTCAATCAATCAATCAATCAATCAATCAATCAATCAATCAATCAATCAATCAATCAATCAATCAAACTCATTTTTTGTTTATTTATTTTGAAATTCTGCAACTACATTTTTGTAAAACACTTCATACCCCTACAAAAAACAGAAATTCATTTCTTAAAAAAATACAGATAAACTCAGGGACCATATATCTCATGATAAAAAATGACCAAAAAAAAATTCTGCTTTTCTTTATTTATTTATTTTTAATTTTTTTTATATCCAATTTAGTTTTTTATTTTTTTTAAATCCTAAACAAAGTCGGATTCCAAAACACAAATAGGCGGTTGTAACTTGTAGGGCTTAAAATTTCCTACAACCCCATATATATCTATATTTATTTGACGATATATATACCAGGTGTATTACCTGTAGCTTCAGGTGGAATTCATGTTTGGCATATGCCTGCATTAACTGAAATTTTTGGAGGAGGTACTTTAGGTCATCGTTGGGGAAATGCTCCAGGAGCTGTAGCTAACCGAGTAGCTTTGGAAGCTTGCGTACAAGCACGCAATGAGGGAAGAGATTTAGCTCGTGAAGGTAATGAAATTATTCGAGAGGCTACCGGACATATATAAATAACTCCTTTATTTATTAAAATTCAATTTTATCAGTTCTTATCAATAAACTAAATTGCTTGATATTTGAAATTTTTCCACTAATCTTGTATTTGTTTTTAGTAGATATTTCAAAATTATATATTTAACCTATTATTTAATTCAGGAAAATTCTGGTACAATCGGGTCCGCGGCGCGGACCAGGACGGCGGCAAATGCGGCCACATATGCAGCCGCCATCCGAGATCAGCCCCGCGGACGCGTCCGCGGGTGTTTCATTGCCGGCCGCGTGTGGTAGCTATACTTCCCGCGGCTCCCTGCGACAGAACAGGGCGCAGACACTAATGGTTCATAGGTGGTGTCATTTTTGGCAAATTTTTCACCGAAACTGCCATATTTCCCTGAATTTTTTCGAGTTCGCTGTTTTTGTCAGTTTTTTCTTTACTGGTCCAAATACGTCGAAACTGAATACAAATACACCCTCACTCGGGCCTAAGGCATATAGATAAAAAAAAAAAAAAAAAAAAAAAAAAAAAAAAAAAAAAAAATCAGGAAAATATGGCAGTTTTGGTCAAAATTTTGCCGAAAATGACACCACCTATTAACCATTAGTGCAACTCACCAAGTGAACAGTAACGTACATTCTGTGTATGTGTTTTAAATTTCCACCACAACAGCCCCTATTTCACCCAGAAGAGTAGATTCGAGTTGAGAGAGCCCAACAATTTGTGTGTGTGTGTGTGTGTATGTGTGTGTGTGTGTGTGTGTGTGTGTGTGTGTGTGTATGTGTGTGTGTGTGTGTGTGTGTGTGTGTATGTGTGTGTGTGTGTGTGTGTGTGTCTGTGTTCGCCGCACACAACTCCACAAAAAAACAAAGCATGACTTTGCAGACTACTTCCTCGGACTTTCACCGACTCGTTAGGAGGAGGAGGTTCAACCCCAACAGTCTGCCCAGCAGCCCAGGATGCATGCCGGACATAAGGATTCACCATTTTGACCAGACAGTGATGCCCCTGATAAAAGTGGTGGACTTTACTCACACCCTTCCTGCTACTTTAGCAGACTGTTGGTTCAAACCCCTGATGAGAATGGCAGTAAGTCTGAGAAACTAGTCTGACACTAACTCACAGCCACAGAACTCACCCTACACAATGTCATCCACTCAGCCACAAATATATGTTTGTGTTTGTGAGGGGGGGCGCGGGACGTGTGTGCATAACCGGAGACGAGGGACTGGTGATGGGTTGACGGCATTTCCATTGCCAACGTCATGTGGGTTACTTAGCTCCAGCCTAAGACTTGGATGCTGAAACAGTTGGGAGTCCTGGACCCCAAGTTCTTAGACTAAGAAATATGCTAGTTGAATGGAGCATGGTGCTAGCGGTGTCTGCTCTTATCAGCACGCACTGAAGGGGACGTTAAAAAAAAAAAAAAAAAAAAAAACGTCTATCCTCACCCGGGCCCGCAAAATACCACTTACAACTTGGAATTAATTGTGCACAGCTGGAAGTAATAGTGAGCCTGCTATATGCGACTGACATGTATGATGTTCCTGTTTTCCAAAAAAGAAGAAAAACAAATATGAAAAAGAGATGTTTCTCTTTATCGAAAAAAAAAAAAAAAAAAAAAAAAAAAAAAAGGAAAGAGGTTGGCTGGACAAAGCTGGACTGGAAGGGAATTTTTACTGCGTGGAAATCCTAGAGCCCACAGTGGCGGCTGCTTTCCCGGTATGGTTTTGCAGCGTTTGCTGAGCCAGAAGCCGTTCAAATAATCCATCCTCTACTATGTATCCCCGCGGTCATGACCGTAGGGCCGTTGATCACGTGCGGTTAGGATTGTGACCACCGGGCCCCGACCGCATTCGGTCGAGTGCGACCGTGAAACTCACAGTATTTTTATTTCCCAAATTCCCAAAAAAATAGGCAAAAAAAAAAAAAAAACGAAAAGCGTGTAGAGTTAAAAAAACTCTACATGCCTATCTTTTTCTATTTTTTATTTTTTTAAGAAGACCAATCTTGATTAAAACCCAAGCCGTGAAGCGGGCCCGGCGTCCCTTACAAAAATTCGCCGCAGCCTGAGCTGACCGAGGCTCTCCGACCAGGCAGAGCTCATGCCACGACTGTGTCAAGGGCAAAAGTCCTGCTTCCTTTTGTCTCTTCTGCTGTATTCTAACTTTGGTACCAATTCCTATAATAGCCTGAACTATCCTTTTTTTTTTTTTTTTTTTTTTTTTTTTGAGAAACAGCCCGGGKGGATGCTTGGGATGCTCCCTCCCTTTCAGGAACGCAACAGACCACGCCCCAAAAGGCAGCAGTGGAAGTGGCAGACCTTAATCCGTCAAAACGAACCAAGATACGCCACCTGATTGAGAACGGATTATATCTTCAAAATCTGCCTATAGGCGACAAAGTATTGGTGTTGCCAATCAGGAAAAGAACTAGGAAATGGGAGTTGGGCCTGTCACCAACTGAGTCCGAAGACCCATATACCCCAGCATACGGGGGGATGACACTGCTCGGGTGGCACATGCCAAGAGAAGGCATACTCAAAATACGGAAGGTTACAGAATTCATCTCCAACCACTATGAACCGGGGGCTCTGGCTTTCATCAATATATCCACAGAGGGGTTAAGGATGGCCTGTAAGACCCTTTGTGTGAGATTTGAAGACAATAAGGAAGCGGGGCTCCAATGGGTCACACACAAGATGCTCTTGGACACCCAGCAGTTAAAATTTAAACCCAGCAACATATGGTCGACGGACGAATTGCTCACATGCATCTGCACGATACTACGCAAAAACTTTCTTAACAAGGGGGTCGATTGGGACACACAGGATTGGTCCCCTCTCCATGATCGATAGAAAAAAGGGCTAAGGGCACATAAGGACGAAACCCAAAAATGACAGAGCTGGTGGATGTAGTATATGGAAAAAAAAGAAAATGGAGTCGTATACTGCAGCAGGCTGACTTGGACATTAGATCAATCAATGTAAACGGTCTGGCATCCCGCAACCCTGAAAAAATAAAGGCATTATGGTATTTGATGAGGGAGGTGGGGGGGAGGTCATGGCCAGACATCGTCTGCATACAAGAGACTCACCTCATGGATTCTCCGGAACACAATAGGGCACATAGGCAGGTCTGACCCTACCGAAGCTATCAAGCATTTGCCCCTAGTCCAGGAAGTTCGGGAGTAGCCATCTGGATCGCGCCCGACTCACGATGCGTGGTCATAGGCTGGGAAAGGAACGAGGAGGAGGGGAGATGGGTTCAAATATTGGGCACACTAGAGTTAGAAGTGGTATGCATAATATCCCTATATGTCCCGAACACGTCCTGCGAAAGACGCACCTTTTTTAAAAAAATTGCGCTAATCCCCACTCTGGGTATCCCTCTAATACTCGCAGGAGATTTCAATGCGGCACCTGACCAATGGCTGGCTAGATGGAAAGTCCCTCCCTCCTCTGCCCGCTACGCTGAGGAGGATGAATGCATGTTGAACAATCTGTGTGCCTCCCTATCGCTCTTTGACACGTTCCGACGTGGTCACCCTAACGAAAAAGCTTTTACCTGTATTCAGAGTAAGGACCCCGCTAGGTTGTCTAAATCGCGAATAGACCTCACTTTGGCGACAGACAAACTAGGAGGTGGCCTCTCGCTTACAGCAATAGTCCCATCCAGTCCGTTCCCAGGGATGGATCACAGGATGTGCATGGCGGTATGGGCATTCCGCGAACGGTCGGACCAAGGGGCCAGGTATTATAAACTAAATACATTCTTATTAAAGATTAAATCATTCACACAATATCTTCAGCAAACCTGGGATTATTGGAAAGATTACCGTCCCCAACATGACTCGCAAATTGATTGGTTCAATAATGGTCTGTTCTTTATGGCCAAGAAATGTAATGAATACTCTAAACATCTGGTCACCCAGAGACACTGGAAAGAGGTCACAATTATGCACGACCTGGTAAACGCAGAACAAGAACAAAATCTGTTATCTTCGCATGGGCAGGAGCACCGGATAAATGAGTTACAAACCCGTATTCACAATTTAAAGGATCAACTTTTTAAACATGCTCAATACAGATGGCAGGGTGTCCAAACAAGGGCAAGGCTATCCAGATTCTTTAATGAAGGGACAATGAACTCGCAGTTTTTTAGCTTGGTTAAAACACGCTGCCAACGAACCACGATCGAGGCTCTGTATGAGCCCAACGCTAGGAACTCACACCCGGCTATATTCACAGCACGATGCACTAAGATAACCTATGATTTTTACAAGGAGTTTTTTTCCTTACATTTGGACAAGTCGGACGCCCTTCGGCATAACCAACTAATCCAGGAATTTTTAGACCCGCCCAACAAAACCTTGACATCTCAACAACAGGAATCTCTTGATGTCCCACTCTCTAAAAATGAGATATGGACTGCACTCTTACAAATGAAGGAGGAAAAGGCCCCCGGAGTAGATCGCTTCCCCAAGGAATTTTGGGAGACCACTTGGGACTTCATGAGCCACGATATTATGAATTTTTACAAGGAGGTTCGGCTGACGGGGGAAATGGGGGAAAGGGTGGGCCAAGGAATATTAACCCTCCTATATAAAAAAGGGGATAAGATGGGCATCAGGAATTACAGACCCATAACACTCCTTACAATCGTGTATAAAATGTTGTCCAAAGCGCTGGCAAATCGGATGATTCCAATTATGGAGGATATCATCCATCATGATCAAATTGGTTTCATGCAAAACAGGAATATACAGAAAAATATCCTACTGCTACACGAGATAATCCAGCTCACAAGACAGTCCCGCCAAAACGCAGCCCTGGTATTCATTGACTTCGAAAAAGCATACGACCATGTGGATTGGTTATTTCTGGACAAGCGCCTGGAAAAGATGAACTTTGGACCGCACTTCAGACGTTGGATACGAATCATGCACCAGAATGCCACCACATGTGTACAAGTCAATGGAAATTTGGCGCCACCTCTGCGTTTGGAACGATCAATTAGACAAGGGGACCCTATTGCCCCCTTCCTCTTCCTTATTATTATGGAAGCACTGACAACCAATCTCAGGGCAAACAAGAACATCACTAAAATCCAAGTTACAAACATCCCAGAAGAAGCCATCCCAGTGTGTTCCCTTTTCGCGGACGACCTTACAACTATTACAGAGGCCACACATCGTAATATGGAGGAAATCCAGATTATGTTGGAGAAATTTGCTAATGTTTCGGACATGTCTGTCAACTGGGGATTTAAAACACAAGGATGGTGGATCCACTACTAAGGTGGGCGCCCCCCAGAAGCACCGCATATCGCCTGGGTGCCGCTGGAAGCCCCGATGAGAGTTTTGGGAGTGTCCATGACAGCCGAAGGGAGGCCACCCACGAATGACGAATGGATCAGCACCCCGGCGCAACACAAGTTGAACAATTGGAAAAACCGACAAACCTCTCTCTTTGGTCGGGCCTTGGTTCTCAACAAATGTGGTCCTCGCATCCCTATGGTATAAGTCCCTGCTTTGGCCATTGAGTAGAACAGTCCTCCAAACACTAAAACGAAAGGCTGCAGCTTTTTTGTGGAGGGGAGATGGGGAGCTAGCCGACGTAATCAGCAGGGTGGCCTGGGACTCCATTATTCAACCAAAGGCGAGGGGAGGTCTGGGGATTTTAGACCCGGCCACATAGGTGCGAGCGCTAAAAGTTAAATGGATCAAGAAACTTATCTTCACCCCTCAAAGACCATGGTGTGCCTTGGCCTTGGAACATCTGGCACGTCTCGCCCCGACAACTCCTGGGGCGGTTCACCCACTTACGTGGCTAGAAGACCGCTTCTGGACAGTCCCGCGCAAACTCCCGAGCGGAAGGATAGGATCAATAGAAGGAGGGGGGCAGTCATTAGACAGTTTATGGCCATCCTGGCTAAAAACCTGGCGAAAAATCCCGCTCCCAGATAGGATGCAGCCCGATCGTCAGCCCCTGTTTAGGAACCGGTGGATAACAGACACAGAGGGCCGTGTGAGGATTAGCTCAGACGCGCCTTGGAAGAACTGGGTTAAACACGGCATTCTTAGGGTTGGGGATTTCTGGGACGATGACAGCAGAACGTGGAAGTCAAAAGACCAGATGCGAGAAGCCTTACGGTAATGCCACAGGGTAGAAGACGCTATGAATAACCTCATTGAAACTATCCCCCTTGAATGGTACGGGATCCTGAGGAGAGGCCCCATTTTGAAAGAAGATGATTGGGTAAGGACCCCAGAGAACCCACACCGGCTTGGTCTTATCCACATGGTCTCTCCCCAAATGGTTCTGATTGAACACTACATCATCACAGACACAAATATGCTCCAGGCAAGTGACATACCCCTGACATGGATAAATAGGGCAAYGGTTAACCGGGTGAGAGTCATAGAAGAAAAGGGGCAGAGGGTGGCCTTCCAGCCAGATAAACCAATCCAGGATTTGGCCCTGGATCCGGCGGAATGGATGTGGCAGGCTCTTGGGAAGAGGGGGGTGCCTGAAACACAATTTATTGGTCTGCACTCATTAACGGTCAAATCCGCATATAAACTGCTCCGACCCAAGCGCTACCTAAGAGATATAATAAACGAACGATGGGCCAGACACCTGAATATTGACCGCTCTCTGTTGACTCCAATTCACTGGTTCAAAGAACAAAAGCATAGACCAATGAAAATTACTTCATTTCAATGGCAGATCATTCACCGCTGTCTGCCAACAAACGACTGGCTAATCAATCGAACAAATCTCGAACACAAAGGCCTGCTTCTCCCGTGGTGTCAGCGATGCCAGAATCTTTTCCCTTCCACAAAAAGGCTGAGACCATTGAGCACATTTTTATGCAGTGTCCGATCGCCCAATTCATATGGAGATGGTGGGAACGGGTCTGGCGAAAGATGGAGCATGATGTTCCCTGGCCATGGTCATGGCAGGCCATTTTGGCTGGACACTGGCCTCAGGCAGACACAAGTACGCCATTTACAACGAATATGTATAGAGTGGGTAGGAGGGCAGTGATGTGGGCGCTCTGGTGGCAAAGATGCACTCTGACCATGGAAAAGGTTCGGGTGGAGGTTGCGGAAGTTACAGAAMAAATCCAGCAACAATTAACCCTYYAACTCACACGCAGGTGGTCAGACACGAAGGAACAATTGGATCTTCTCAATCAGCAAGGGGATGTCAGAAGAAAGATTACGGAATTCTGCAGGAACTGGGTAGGGGGGGAAAGGGAGGGTTGGATTGCAAAGGTGGTGTGGAGTGGGGATCAGGAGGGAGGAATAAGGGACTTAGAGGAAGTAAGGGACCATAGGCTGGTTTTCAAAGACTGGACTGACATTGAGGCCTCATTCCCACTATGCCCCCCCACAGAATTCCCAGACCCCTTCCCACCCCACGCCCTATCACTGGCTGAAATCCCACCCTAAATGGAACATCTGTCCTTCCCCCCCAATCCACGTGAGGAACCCTTCCTTGGAGCCCCCCAGAAAGGTTCCTGTTTGCCTATCGTCCCCCCCCCACTGACGCAACTGAGGAGGACAATCGACAAGCTAAGGAGGACACTTGACAAGCTGGACTTGGAATATAGAGCTTCTACACAAGTATCAGGGATTAACAGGTTTATTTGGCGCCCTCTGCGGAAGGGTGAAGAGATGCGAGAGCTTGCTCCAGGAACAGCTGCTGCAAGGGAAATAGACAAACGGATTACTCCTCAAAGGGATGGGTCTTGGGGGTTATGGGGATTATCTTATGACTCTCTTAAGTTTTCTTAAGTTTTTCTTAAGATTTTTGGGGACTTTCATAAAAGTCATGCTCAGTCAATCCCCTGGGACCAAGGGTAATCAATGCTGGCAGGCATCCTTCTCAATTTTTGCTTAACTCCTTTCTCAATACTCGTATAAGGGACGCTGGACCCGCTTTCCAGAAGGTGATACTCCCCACCAATAGATGGAGTTCCCCCCCTGCTAGTGGTGTATGCTCTTACCAGCATCACTAGCATCGTGGGAGATGTTTTCTTTAAAAATAATAATAATAATAAAAATAATAATAATAATAATAATAATAATAATAAAAAAGGGATGCTGGTAAGAGCAGACACCGCTAGCACTGTCGGGAAGGCTCCATCTATTGGTGGGGAGCAGCACCTGCTGGAAAGCGGGTCCAGCGTCCCTGAACATTGTGATTGTTTGTGTGACTAAACAAGCAATTGAAATGACTGCAAGCTACTGGGCTCACCTCCAAAGAAAGGAGTTAGGCGGGGAGAGCTACACAGCAGTCTGAGTTGACAGCCTAGGGTAAATGGTAGTATACACAGATCTCCTGACTTACTTTTAGGATACTTGGACATAGATGCTAAGTACTGTTATCTACCCCTTCATCCATCAAATTGTCTTTTGTTGTTGCATTGTTTGTTTAAACAGAGATGTACTTGTATTGACATTATGCTGCAGGGACCTCCTACAAAGGCCAGAATTTAGCACTAAGAGATAGCCAGCAGCCCGACTTGCTTGCCCACTGGCAGTCTAAAGTAGGTGATAGTATGCTCAGTTCTCATGGCTGCTACCAAGGGTATTGAAGACAGTTTGACTGTTCTGCTTCACTCCCTTCGGCCAGCTAACAGCCCCTTGTTGTCTCAGTCTCAGAGCCTAGTGCTATCAACCTTGCCTGACTTCCAGTTCCAGTGGGCAAGCCTGCCTCCCATTCCCCTACCCCCACCCTTTGCATGTACTATCCCTTATGCAATTATAGTCCGGCGGCTCTTTATCTGCATTCCTCTACAATCCCATAAACTCCTCGAGTCCTCGAACCTCAGTGCTGGTATCAGAAGCTGCAAGAGTGTGTGTGAGTAATGCTGAGCCATGCCCGCTGTACTGGAGATCTTCTCCTTGCTGGACTACCTTCTTTTCCCCATGTCGCCTCTTCGCTTGTCCTGCCCTCCTGTCCTCAGTTGAAGAGGTAGTGAATCTTCTTCAATCCATAAACACCATCCGTCAAGCCTTTGCCACCTCCCTGTCGTTTTTGCCCCAGTGCCTTGTTTGATCCCGCATTCTGAGTGTTCTTCTGTAGTCATGAGTTCTGTCATCTGTTGAGATGCAAAGTGGTGCCCGTTGTACTGGTTGGGCCTAACCTCCAGCCGGATCTCACGCTGGTCTCTTGTTTGCCCAGTCACTCTGGGCCTTTATCTTGTGATCTACCCCTACCGCCACATTGGCTCCAGCTTTTGTATTCGAGTTCGTTATTTCAATCCGGTTCGAGCACCTGGCCAGGGTTCGACCTTGCAATTCGGGCTCAGTTAGCCATCAGAGTCCTGACAGTGGGGGGAAAGGGGGGTGGGGG
>BFEA01000532.1:260138-285667 GCA_003427395.1 Chara braunii | reverse complement strand
CCGAGAGTTGGGCATCATGGGCGTGTCAGGGGTCGTATTGGGGCTCATCGGGGGTGGGGGGGCGGGGAGGGGCTCATCAGCAGGAAGTGGCGGAGCATCCAGCTCCCATGGAGGCAAGTGGGGGTTGTGGAGTGTCGGGTTGGAGCTTAGGTGTGGGGGGGATGATTGAGGGGAACTATCCTAATATCAGAATCATGAACAATCCTAAAAGTCTACCAACCACTATGCTCTATCACAGAAAGAAGCAGGCAAGGCATTCGGCCAGGGGGGCACTCCACTGTTACAAGTCCCGCAAAAGCACCCCAGCGTGTAGTAAAGAACTGGATTGCCTTCCTAGTAAACCCCTTCTGCTGCACCCTGTATTCCCAGTCCCGCCCGTATCGTTTGTTTTATGCCATAACCTCTGCTCGGACCATTGGCGGAGTCAGCCTGTCTCCTCGTCTGGTTACTGAGTTCCTTACTGTCCAAAGAGCCCACAGTATGG
This sequence comes from Chara braunii, assembly GCA_003427395.1. Lineage (NCBI taxonomy): Eukaryota > Viridiplantae > Streptophyta > Charophyceae > Charales > Characeae > Chara > Chara braunii. Next base: position 285,183 of record BFEA01000532.1, on the reverse strand, counting down.
CTCCCCTGAGAGTTTCTTCCGCATATGTGAGCCCTTGTGGGAAAGGTGTTCGCCTTGTTGCAGTTCCCATTAACAAAAATTGATATGTCCATCTAGATGTGTTACCGGGGACAGGGATTTGAGAATGTCTCCACCAGTCCCAAAAAGGCCGAGCAATGTCACAATCCAACACGAAATGTTGCAGGTCTTCCATCCGAGTCCCGGGGCATATCTGGCATTCCGCCCATGCCTTAGCAGTGCATTTTGCGCACCAAACCACCACCGGCCCACCGGGACTGCTAGGTGCATCATAAGTCAGAGAAAAGTACCATGTTTCACAACAAGTTTTTCAGCCTGAATCTGGTTAACACTTCCAGCAATCTTGTCAGCGAGTCTTCAATCCATCCTGTTGCCAACCATCTACAAGTCACCTTCCAGTTGACATCAACCTGGGGGGTGGAAAGCAGGTAACCCAATTTGGTCGAATACCAATGCATCTGTACCATTTCATTTCTGTGCAAGGGGTGTTCCCAGGCCCAATCCCTGGGGTCAACTGACAAAAGATAAGAAGGGCGAGAGACGAAGGAAGCGCGATAACCTGTTGCAGTTCCAAAACACAGACAGGCATCAGGTATTGGACAGGCGACAAAAACTCTTGATTCACAGCTAGTGTCAAAGCTGTTCCCAGACCAGAAAAACGGTTCAAAAACCGTTTTTTTTTTTTTTTTTTTTTTTTTTTTTTTTCCATGTAGAACGCTCCATCTATTGGTGGGGAGCAACACCTGCTGGAAAACGGGTCCAGCGTCCCATGTACAAATCGCATTTGAGGAGCATCAGAAAGGCTAAGTGCCAAACCCTGCCAGCATTGATTACCCTGCCAAACAGGGGATTGACTGTGCAGGTCCTCTAGCTAAAACCCATGACTCATAGCACTCATGGCAGACCTTGGTAGGGTGGGGAAGAGGGAGCCTCTTCACCGTCAAAACCGGAGCCTGATTTCTACTGCTGCAAGCTAGTTCCTCCCTTCCCCCGATAATGTGTGACCTGTGAAGAAAGACATCTGACATCGGGGCTGCTCCCGACAATCTTACTGTCCCCCCTTTCTCTCGGTTGTCCTCTTTCTTTCACACGCTTTTTCCTACATGTCGTACCACTGCGCTTCGACTAGACAGTTGGATGGGGGGGGGAAGGGATCATGGAATGCTGCAGGGGGTTTGAGGGGGATCTCTGCATCAAGCGTAGCCCAGTCATTGAAGATTAAATGATAGTCTCTCTCTATTATTACCCCCTGTTGACTGTCGTCGTTCCTCGTTCTCTCTCCTTTCCATTCCACCCTCCCAATCCTCCCTCCCTCGGGGCCTCCCAGCCAGCTTGAACAAAACTCTTGTATTTTGTTTTTGATGTCTTTAAGTGTTGGCAGGTTCCGGATATTGGCTTTAACCGTATCCCATTTGGCTAATATTTCGGTTTGAATCTGCAGTATCACGCTTTCTGTGAATTTTGGGCCCTCTAGTCTCACCTTTTCCATTTCGTAAGTGCAACGACGTTTCCAAAGCGCCCAGAGAACCGCTCGTCTACCCGTTATGAACATGTTAGTGGTGAATTCATCAGGGTGATCCGTCAGCCTCCCAGGCCAGGTTTCACAGAGCAACGCATTCCAATCCCAGGGCCAGGGAGAGTTCGTGCCTAAATGGCTCCAAATTCTGTCCCACCACCTCCGCATCCGTAGTGCACCCGGACACTGTAGGAAAATATGCTCTATTGTTTTCGGGTGTTTGCGGGCCGGATAGGCATTCATGCACAGGTTGCACCAGGGAAGGGCCAAGCCTCGTTGTTCCAGCGTTGTTCTGTCAATCAGCCAGTTGCTGGTTGGTAGGCAACGATGCTCTATATGCCACTGGATCGACGCAATCTTGGCCAGCTTTGCCTTGGCCAACCGAAACCATTTTACCGGTCTTAACTCCGCCTGGCTGATGTTCAGGTGGGATCGCCATCGGTCGCTTACCTGATCGACGAGGTTGGCTCTCGGTCGAAGGAGCCTGTATGTAGATTTGACCGTTAACCCGTAAAGTGTTTTAGTGATGTTCTTTCCTCTCCGTCGTTGGGATGTCCACGACCATTCCATTGGGTCCAGGGGCAAATGTTGGATTGGAGTGGTCGGCCTGAACGCTATCCATTGTTGGTCTTTTTGGAGGACCCTGATCCGGAAAAGATCTGCTTTTGGGTATACCGACGTTTTATCGTCAGTATCGCTGTAAAGAAAGTTTCTTTTCCGTACCAGGAAGCGGTTAACCGTTGCCGATCCGTTCGGGTGCAAAGCCGCTACCCTGTCCACGCCCCCTGGAGCATCTGGGCATGCCACCCAGTCGTCTACCTGCAAGATAGGCCCCCTGCGTAGAATTCTTAGCCAGTCTATAGGGATCATTTCTGTCAATCTATCCAGCGCTTCGTGAGGGTGGTGGCAATATCGTAGTTGCTCCCGCAACTGGTCGGGACCGATCCATTCCTTTCGTTCCGCATCCCATATGTCGAGTATCCTTGTGACCCCTTTCCTCACCCATCCTTGCCATGGCGAATCCATGCAGGGTTTGGCCATTCGTTTCTGTTATCCACCTGTTACCAAAGAGGGGTTGGCGAACCACCTCCTAACATTTTTCGAGAGGGGTTGTGTCCGGGAGGGGGAGGCTTCTCCAGGTGGCGAGGAGGTTGGCCCAGAAGGGGTCCTTTGCCAAATCTTCCTTGAGTATCTGTCTGGGTGTGACGGGGCAGGGGCCCCGTTGCTGTGGCGTTCTAGGTATGGGCCAGCTTCGGTTTTCAAGCCACATTAATGGGTCCTTGCCATTTTGAGTTTGGGGGGCCAGTCTGAAAATTTGTTCCAAGGCCAGCGCCTGCCAAGGGGAATGGTTGTTGAAAATAAGTCGTTTAAGCCACTGGAGAGCCAGTGCCTTGGTTTGTGTGAGCGGGTCGATAATCCCCAGGCCCCCCTTTTCTTTTGGCAGGGTAATAGAGTGCCACGCCACCCGGCTAATAACATTTTGCCTGTCGTCGTCCCCCCTTCCATAAAAAGGCGGCAATTTGTCGCTGCAGGGGGCGAAGTTCTTTTTTGTCCAGCGCCCAGATTACAAATTTATACCACATGGAGTCCAAAACCACGATATTGATTATGAGAGCGAGGCCCCATAATGAAAAAGCTCTGACAAACCGCCTGAAACCAATAATGGCCGACATCATCCAGCCGGACCAGACGGGCTTCATTCAGGGCAGAAATATTCAAGACAATATTCTCCTGGTCAACGAAATGATTAAGTTAACCAGACAGACTTACAATAATGTAGCAATAATCTTCATAGACTTTGAAAAGGCTTATGACCACGTCGACTGGTACTTCCTTGATAAATGTTTAGAAAAGTTAAACTTTGGGCCCCAATTCCGACGCTTGGTACAAATCTTACACACCAACGCGACAACCAGGATCATGGTGAATAGCAACCTGGCCCCGCCCATTGAACTGCAGAGGTCTGTTAGGCAAGGGGACCCAATCGCCCCCTACCTGTTTGTAATTGTCATGGAAGCACTGGCCGCCAACCTGCGGACCCACAAAGATATAAAGAGAATTCGGGTTTCGGCAATACCCAAGGAAGCAATACCGGTCTGCTCACTGTTTTGCAGATGACCTGACATTGATGGTTGATGCATCCAAGGAATCAATGGAGGGAGTGCAATGGATGATGGACCGCTTCTGTTTCCTGTCAGACATGAAAGTAAATTGGTGAAACAAAACCCAGGGATGGTGGATTCACCACCAAGGCGTGAGGCCCCCAGAACAACCAAAACTCAGATGGCTCCCTACAGAGGCCCCAATAAGAATACTTGGTATCTCTATGACCGCTGAGGGCAGACCGGCCACCAACCACGAATGGATCACGGCCCCCCCTCTGGCAAAAATGGCGGCCTGGAAAGGCAGGTTATAGACCACCGTGAGTAGCGTCATCGGTCTATAATTTCTGATGTTGGTCTTGTCGCCCTTTTTGTAAAGGAGTGTCAGCACGCCTTGCCCTACGACTTCCCCCACCCTACCAGTCGCCCAGACTTCACGGTAGAAGTCCATGAGATCATGTGAGACGGCCGGCCACATGGTGTCCCAGAATTCCTTCGGTAAGCCGTCGATGCCCGGAGTTTTGTCGTCTTCCATTTGCTTCAGCGCCTCCATTATTTCCTCTTTTGCTAGGGGGGTGTCGAGCACGTCACGCTGCTGGGCTGTGAGGGATTTGTTTAATGGGGCTAGGAACTCCTCAATTTTCTGTTTCCGCTGATCAGTCGGCTGATGCCCACAGGTGGATGTGAAGAGTTCCTGATAGAAGTCTCTAGCTATTTTTGTACATGCGGCAGTGGATGTGACCAGGGGGCCCTGGTTAATGTAAGGGTCTTCTAGTGCCTCAATCACTGATCTCCCAGGGCTCAGCCTGGCCATTGCGAAGCATCTCGCATCCATCGCGCCTTCCATACTATATTTGGAGAGTTTGGCCCGGATCCTGGCCCCTTGCCATCTACGTTCCACATGAGAGAGCAGTTCCGCTTCCAGTGTCTAAATGGCACTGGCTGTGTCGTTACTAGGGTCGTTTGTGTCGTCCTCCTGCTGTTGGAGTTGCTGCAGGCGGCGTTGCGCGTCTATTTCCTCTGCCTAACGTCGTGTTGCGAAAAGTTTAGAGAATTCGTTGCACTTGCGGCCTAGAAAAACCAGGCCGTTGTTGAACCATGTTATGTCGTCACTTACCAGTTCTTTATGTTCTTGCCAGTAGAACCATACGTCGTTTAGGTAGGTTTTGAAGTTTTTCATTTTCAGTAGAGACGTGTTGAGTTTATAGAACCCGCTGCCCTAGCCCGGTTTTTCCTGAACGAAAAAATTGCGACGCACATTGCGTGGTACAGGCCCAGAAAGGGGTTGTGGGGAAAAATGTCTGCTGTTTGGAAGGCACCCAGGAGTTCCTCTGAGGCCAAAATCAAGTCATGCGGGACTTCGAGGTGCCCTCAATGTCGTTTCTTCGCCAGCAGATGAAGCGGCGGTCTGTGGTAAAGCATTTTCGAAAAGTGTCGAAGATATTAAGAGTTTGTGAGAGTTCCGTAAGTACTCTTTCATCGTTTTCCATGTAGAACGGACAGGGCGAGGGGATTCTTCGTCTGTCCAGCCAACGGTCCGGGGCGGCATTGAAGTCTCCAGCTAGAATGACAGGAATTCCAACAGGTAACTTAGCCTTGAGGGATTCAAAGAATGTTTGGCGTGTTGACGATTCGTTGGGAGCGTATATATTCAGGATGCTAACCACTTCCAATTCTAGCATCGCAAGAAGGTATACGCACCTGCCTTCCTGCTGGTCCGCCTCCCAGTTAAGCATTTCGATCTTCGAGCTTGGAGGGAGCCAGATGGCCACCCCCCCACTCCCGGGCCTAGGTGCATGGGCCCTGTAGGCCGGGTGTGGCCATAACTCGTGATGCCTGTGGTTATGCTCTGGGGTGTCCATGAGATGGGTCTCCTATAAGCACACCACGTCAGGCCAGTCCCTCCCCCCTACCCCTTTCAGTTGGTCCATGATGGCCTGCCTTTTGGGGGGCTTTGCAGACGCCAGGCCATTTACGTTAAGCGACCGCAGGTCCAGGTCGGCCTGTCTTTTGCAGAGCTTCCAAGACCTGTCCCTTCCATATAGTGCATCCACCACGTTCATTTCTGTTGTTCTTTCTTCCTCTTTCGTTCGTCTTGGTTTTTTTTTTTTTTTTTTTTTTTTTTAGCGGCAGCCACTCCCGTGATCGCAAAATGTCTCCATTTTGTAGCATATCGCTACTGAGCAGTTTGACGAGGAAAGAGGTGATCTCAGAGGCGGTCCACGGGTCGCCGACTTTAATTTTCAGTATTTGCATTTCCATTAGAGCATTAAGGTCTAACCACGTAAGGTCGTCTGTTTTAGTGTGGGCATACTGTAAAAAAACGTCTTTGGAGGCCAGTCTGTGTTGCCCATGGGAGAGGACCAGGGCCGAGGTAGCCCCTGATGGGAGGCGGTCACGGGTCAGTTGGGCTATGTCCGTGCTCCGGAGCACCCAGTTTATGGCCCAAGATGTAAGTGAAAGAAACACAGATGAGCACCCTTGTAGAGTAACCTCCCCGTATGCTGCACCCGGTGGAGTGGATAGTCCCAGCTCCCATTGTCCGTTCATTTGTCTCACTGGGAGGAGAACAATACCTTTATTTGAGGGTTGCGAAGTACCCGTCGACAGATCTAACAGTTGGTGGTTTTTTTGTCGTTTACTCACCGTCTTGCACCACCCAGCAGGAGTGTGAAATTTGAGTTTCCTTCGAATAGCTTTCCATTTTCCAAATTCGCAGTGGTTGTTCACGGTGCGAATGATTGTACCACATTCCCTAAACAGGAGTAAGGCCTGCTCTCAATATCCCCATCTAAGCATCTGGGATCACTTGCTGTAGTTGTTGCAGATGGTGCCCTGGCCCCTTGGTGCCACAGGCCAAATAGCGAGGGCGCCAACATATCAAAAGATTTCCAATCTGCCGGAACTCGGTCCCAAATATCAGCTACTGTCCCTATGCCTCGTGCCATCCAAGCGTTACCAAAAGCACCCGGTCCGTGACTTTGGAAAGGAATTCCCTCAGCTGAGTAGTATAGATAAGCGGATTGTGAAACAGAGGTTGAGTAAGTATCCGCTCCATTACCATTGGTGGTGGTTGCAGGGCACGGGCAACTAGTTTCCAAGCTTTCAATATGCCTCCCCAGATATCTGGCGGCAGCCGTTTCCTAACCAGACATGTTTGGGGTTCTCCCAGCCCCAGATTGACAGAAGAGCGGGTTCTGCTAGTTGTTTCCCGCAAAGGTCGGGTCAGCCAGCAAAGCCCACGGTATCCATTTTGCCGACAGCGCCGCAATTTGTCTTTCTGGGTCCAATACAGCCAGATGTCCTTTCCTTTTAGGTTGTGTGATCACCTCCCAAGCCACTATGGGTAAGTAGTTCTCTTGGTTTATTTGTTCTTTCCAAAGATAATGCCTAGCAAGGTGGCTGGAACAGCACATTTGTAGGATGGAAAAAATAAATAAAAACGATATTAAAGAAAAGAAAGAAAAAAAAAAAATCCAATCACTTTTTTTTTCCAATTTTTTGTTGCTGGGCCAGTTGAGAAGCAGTGGTCCACCATTGTTTTTTTTGGTTGTCTGAGTTATTTTTTGCGAAGAAAAAAAAAGGAAACACAAACAGAATAAAAAAAGATGGTCGTTGGAAGCCTTGCACTGATTCAAATCGGAGGCTGCAAGGCTTGGGGAACTTGGGGGGAGGGCGGGGGGGGGGGAGGAGGGAGGGTTGCTGAGCAGCAGCCCTTGCTGTTGCTGTCTCAGATAAATGTCAACAATTTATTAATCCCCCATGAAGGCGGCCACCTGCCACCGAGGCCGCATCCACAGCCGGGGCCGCGGATTTTGAAGGCCGAGTGGCGGCCAGTGAAGGGGGGGTGGCAGGGTTGGGTGTTTTGATTGGGGTTGCGCAACCCCAACCCCACCCCCTCACAGAAAAGAAAAGAAAAGGAAAAAAAAATGAATTTCCGGAGGGGGTGGGTTGGGGGTGAAAATGAATTAAAACAAAAAAGAAAAATTTTGATTGATTGATTGATTGATTGGGATTTGGTTTGTTGATTGATTGATTGATTGGTGGGGGAGGGGTCCCCCCCCGCAGACACCCACACACCCACACCCACACACACACACACACACACACACACACACACGCACGCACGCACGCGCGCGCGGGGGGCACCCCAGAAAAACAAGTGTGGCAGTGCATATTTCCATGTTCTAGCTGAAGATTCATTTGATTTTGCTCATTATCGGTGGAAGATACCATGAGGCAAGCCGTGAGGTTGGAGACTTACTTGTTCTCTCTCTCTCTCTCTCTCTCTCTCTCTCTCTCTCTCTCTCTCTCTCTCTCCTGTCTCTTATACACATCTAGATGTGTATAAGAGACCATTCTGTGTATGTGTTTTAAATTTCCACCACAACAGCCCCTATTTCACCCAGAAGAGTAGATTCGAGTTGAGAGAGCCCAACAATTTGTGTGTGTGTGTGTGTGTATGTGTGTGTGTGTGTGTGTGTGTGTGTGTGTGTGTGTATGTGTGTGTGTGTGTGTGTGTGTGTGTGTATGTGTGTGTGTGTGTGTGTGTGTGTCTGTGTTCGCCGCACACAACTCCACAAAAAAACAAAGCATGACTTTGCAGACTACTTCCTCGGACTTTCACCGACTCGTTAGGAGGAGGAGGTTCAACCCCAACAGTCTGCCCAGCAGCCCAGGATGCATGCCGGACATAAGGATTCACCATTTTGACCAGACAGTGATGCCCCTGATAAAAGTGGTGGACTTTACTCACACCCTTCCTGCTACTTTAGCAGACTGTTGGTTCAAACCCCTGATGAGAATGGCAGTAAGTCTGAGAAACTAGTCTGACACTAACTCACAGCCACAGAACTCACCCTACACAATGTCATCCACTCAGCCACAAATATATGTTTGTGTTTGTGAGGGGGGGCGCGGGACGTGTGTGCATAACCGGAGACGAGGGACTGGTGATGGGTTGACGGCATTTCCATTGCCAACGTCATGTGGGTTACTTAGCTCCAGCCTAAGACTTGGATGCTGAAACAGTTGGGAGTCCTGGACCCCAAGTTCTTAGACTAAGAAATATGCTAGTTGAATGGAGCATGGTGCTAGCGGTGTCTGCTCTTATCAGCACGCACTGAAGGGGACGTTAAAAAAAAAAAAAAAAAAAAAAACGTCTATCCTCACCCGGGCCCGCAAAATACCACTTACAACTTGGAATTAATTGTGCACAGCTGGAAGTAATAGTGAGCCTGCTATATGCGACTGACATGTATGATGTTCCTGTTTTCCAAAAAAGAAGAAAAACAAATATGAAAAAGAGATGTTTCTCTTTATCGAAAAAAAAAAAAAAAAAAAAAAAAAAAAAAAGGAAAGAGGTTGGCTGGACAAAGCTGGACTGGAAGGGAATTTTTACTGCGTGGAAATCCTAGAGCCCACAGTGGCGGCTGCTTTCCCGGTATGGTTTTGCAGCGTTTGCTGAGCCAGAAGCCGTTCAAATAATCCATCCTCTACTATGTATCCCCGCGGTCATGACCGTAGGGCCGTTGATCACGTGCGGTTAGGATTGTGACCACCGGGCCCCGACCGCATTCGGTCGAGTGCGACCGTGAAACTCACAGTATTTTTATTTCCCAAATTCCCAAAAAAATAGGCAAAAAAAAAAAAAAAACGAAAAGCGTGTAGAGTTAAAAAAACTCTACATGCCTATCTTTTTCTATTTTTTATTTTTTTAAGAAGACCAATCTTGATTAAAACCCAAGCCGTGAAGCGGGCCCGGCGTCCCTTACAAAAATTCGCCGCAGCCTGAGCTGACCGAGGCTCTCCGACCAGGCAGAGCTCATGCCACGACTGTGTCAAGGGCAAAAGTCCTGCTTCCTTTTGTCTCTTCTGCTGTATTCTAACTTTGGTACCAATTCCTATAATAGCCTGAACTATCCTTTTTTTTTTTTTTTTTTTTTTTTTTTGNCACACACACACACACACACACACACACACACACACACACACACACACACACACACACACACACTTTGCGCACGTTCCCTGCCCCCCCCCCCAACACACACATGCAAGGAAGATGAGCAATAGCGAACTTCACCAATCAAACAGCATCATACATATGAGTCCAGATAATCTTGGCCTCGAACCAACAGCAGCATTGCATCACGAGAATCACCAAATAAGAACACACCAAGAGTTCATAATTGACAATGCTGAAATAGTCCCATCATCATCAACGAAGAACCAGAGTTGATATCTTATCTGGCGCTCAGTGCCCAGAGTCCCAGACTACAAGTGGCAGATCCTATCTAGCCTATACTACGAGGCCGAAAGATGACAACAACAGCATTCCCGAAGTATGAGCATATGGCAACCAATGTCGCACGCTTCCAGCACCAGGTATGTCTCGCGCTACACTCACAACCTCGTTCCCCAACTCACAGATGCCACTACCACCCAAGGACCACCCTGTGCTTCACCCAGCATACAGCAGTGCAACTCGGCTATGGCTGCGTGCTCCTTCCCTGCTCGCCCGTGAGAGGGTAGGCGCCAGCCAGCAAATAGCGCAGCAGCGCTTGCACAGCATGCAGCCAGCACCCGAATGCCGAATGAGTAGGCAGGCCCTTCCCTATATAGAAGTGGTCTGCCTGCGTCCAGTCCCAGGAAGCCTCCAGTAGGCCCCGGTAGCCTGAGGCCCAGCACGACGAGAGCAAGCCCTTGGGCCTGTAGTGGTTGCATGTGCCCAACTGCCTTCGGCCTTTGTTTGGCCCGGTACCTGTATCCAGCCCAGGGCCTATTGCACATTCATTCACACAGGCGGCCCAGGGCCTGGGTTCACTCAACCAACTGGCGCTGCGCAACTGCCTGAATTTCCCTGAGTTGCGTAGTGGCCAGAAAAGAGCCCTGAGGGCCTCGTCGAGCCTGCCTTCACTTAGGGCGGCCGACGGGCTGCAAAAAGGGGCCTTATGGGGCTCATAGAGGCAAAGGCCTCGCACACACACACACGACCAAAAAAAAGGGGAAAAAAAAAAAAAAAAGTTTTTCTTTTCTTGTTTTTTGAACTTTTCTGCAATTTTAGATTTTTATTTAAAAAAAAAAAAAAAAAAAAAAAACCTTGGTATCAGGTTGGAGTGTTGATAAGAGCACACACTCCTACCTGACCCACTGGGGACTCCGGTCTATTGGTGGGGAGCTCCGCCTGCTGGAAAATGGGTCCAGCGTCCCTTGTGTTGCAGTACTGAGAATAACAGATAAGCTCTTGCTGGGAATCGGGCCCAGCGTCCCCTATACCTCTTCACCCTCAATAGAGTGGTGCCAGATTGAACGTTTAAGCTTTGGTACTAATGAGATAATGGTGACTCTGCTTCGATGTGAAGTGACCATGCATGTCATACTCCCTGATCCAAACTTTAGAGGCTGTAACTGAGCACATTCCAGCTATTAATCTAAGATTACCTATTATATATCATCTCCTATTCCAAACCAAGAATTAGGGACAACCACACTGGGGGGGTGTGGGAACGGGTCAGGGAAATCTGAGAGGGGTCTCAGGAGTCAATAGAACACCACTCATTAAACACAATCTTATAGTTTCTTTTGATGACTCCATCTTCTGTCTCAATAGTACCTTCCCATACCACTTTCCCAATCCCTCCCCCCTAATTCCCTCCAAGCCAGACAATATTGAACTGTTGTATTTGCTGGGAGATTTCCTTTTTGTTTGATAAGAATTGAATTTTCTCCTTCGTGATTTCCCATTGGCTTAAGATGCCTATCTGAATTTGTTCTTTTATTGTTTCTGTAAATTCTGGGCCATCTATCCTGGCTCCTTCCCCTAGATGCATCTCCTCCTCCAAATGGTCCATAATACTGCCCTACTGAGAATATATAAATTTTGGGTGAATTCGTCAAAGGGGTCAGCATTCCATACTTCCAGTAGTAGGGGTTTCCAACCCTATGGCCATTGGGCCTTTGTTTCCAGAGTGCTCCAGATCCTGTCCCACCATCTCCAGAGCTAGATTGAACCGGGGCATTGAAGGAAAATGTGTTCAATCGTTTCTGGAATATTTCTACTTGGATATATAGTTTTGGGCATGATCGTTCCTGTCGTGTGACTTTCTATCTGTTAACCAATCGTTTGTAGGAAGGCATCTGTGTTCAATCTGCCATTGTAGGGAGGCTATTTTGGCCGGTTTAAAATTCTTGCTGCGAAACCATTTGATGTTCTTTAGGTCGTCTATATTAAGGTTAAGTTGTCTCTTCCACCTGTCAGATACTCTATCTTTTAGGTTGATTGTAGGACGTAGCATCCTGTATGTTGATTTGACTAATAGAGAGTGGAGTGATCTGGTAAAATTTCTATTATTTTTTAGCTGTGATCCCCACTTCCAAACGGCTGGATCCATTGCTAGGTGCGATATGAGAGTGTCGGGCCTGAATGCCAGCCAATCGTTCCCAGTTTGCAATACTCTGATTCTGAAAACTTGATCTTGGACTACCTATCTGTTTTCGTCCTTTGGGTGGGGGATTACTCTATTATCATCTTTGAGACTGAAAAGGGAAGTTAAAATGACTCCATTTGCCTCGACTTTCGAAACATTTCCTATTAGATGATTGCAGTCAGTGAAAGCTACCCAATCATTGGTTCTGATGTCAGGGCCTTTCCTGAGAATGCGGACCCAGTCCAAGGGTATCAATTCAACTATCTTTTCCAGGGCATTTTCTAAATGGTGACAATATCTTAAGCTTTCCTGAATTTCCCCCTGAGTAACCCAATTCTTGGATTCTTTGTTCCAAATATCCTTGATTCTGACTACTCCCTTCTTAATCCATCCTTTCCACGGGGAATCATTACAATGTAACATGATTCCTTGATTATCACGAATCCATGTATTATTGAATAGAGGTTGTTGACACACTTCCTCCCATCTAATAGGATGAATTTTATCTCGCAAGGGCGGTTTCCTCCAGGTCTTGATGAGGGAGATCTAGAATGGATCTCTACTGAGATCTTTTCTGGCTTCCTCTCTGTCATCTGAGGGAGCTTCACCTTCTTCAATCTTTTTACTCCTTGGAAGGGCCCAAGCTCGGTTTTCCAACTACATTAGAGGATCTACTACTTCGTTAGTTGAAGGTGCCAATCTCTGAATCTGTTCCCATGCTAGGATGGACCATCGGGACTGTGGACTAAAGAGTAGCCTAATGATCCATTGGATTGATAATGCCATGGCTTGGAGAGTAGGGTCAATGAGACCTAGGGACTCCTCTCAGCCATATATACTTATGTGATCGATGACAGTCAAATCCAAAGTCCGAATCACCAAACATACTTGCAATCACATCAAAGATACAACCAAAAGTCAATGCACTACACGGGGTCAACATTAACCATTCTTTGCGCTCACACCCTTCGCTTTAGCCATACAAGCCTCACTCTTTGTGCAATTCTCAAAATAAAATACTCAGCATCTTTATTAAATGGTCATTCAATTAAAGTTCGGGTAAAAACACAACAAAAAAAATTAAACCACAAGGCCAAAGCCTTTGGGTTGAGTAGCAAGAATGAATTAGAGTTAGGCCGGAAATCGACATGTTATCTAAGGATAATAACCCCCCTCTTGATTTAGGTTGAATTATGGCGACCCAAGCTACTCTGCTAATCACCTTTTTGAGGTCATGGTTTCCTCTCCATAAGAAGGCTCTGAGGCTCTGCTGGAGTGCCTTGATTGGGGCTTTGTCTAGGGCCCATATGGCCGATTTGTACCAGATGGACCCCAACACCACATTATTAATGATTAGGGTCCTCCCAAAAATAGAGGTATGTTTGTTTTTCCAGTTTTCCAATTTAGCATGAGCAGCTTGTAGAATCCCTTCATTATTGGAGGTAGGTTTGCCTGCAGCAGTTAAATTGATACCAAGGACCCTGACTGGGGAGTCAATTGGCACCCATTTAATCCTTGGATTTTCTGGTGGTCTGACCCCTTGATGATGGATCCACCAGCCAAGTGTTTTGTTTCCCCGGTTAATCTTCATATCAGATAGTCTACAGAATTGATCCATAAGTCTTTGGAGGACTCTTAGATTATCCACAGATGCGTCCAACATGAGCGAGAGGTCATCGGCAAATAGGGAACATACTGGAATTGCTTCCTCTGGGATTGATGTTATCTTGATTTTTTTTATATCTCTATTTTGTCTCTGGTTTGCTGTCAGGGCTTCCATAATGATCACAAAGAGATATGGAGCTAGTGGATCTCCTTGTCTGACTGATCTTTCCAGATTAATAGGGGGGGCTAAGTTACCATTTACCATCGTCTTGGTTGTTGCGTTCTGGTGCATAATTTTCACCCATCTTCTAAAACAAGAACCAAAATTCATTTTTTTCAGGCATTTGTCTAGGAATACCCAATCAACATGATCATATGTTTTTTCAAAGTCTATAAATATGAAATCTGCATTATGTTTAGATTGGCGCGAGATTTTGATGAGTTCATTAATCAAGAGAATATTATCCTGAATATTCCTTCCTGTTATGAATCCTGTTTGTGTGGGGTGAATAATATCTGCTATTACCTTGGACAATCTGTCAGCTAATATTTTTTGCCACAAGCTTGTATACTACTGTTAGTAAGGTGATAGGACGATAGTTCCTTATAATTGTTTTTTCCCCTTTCTTGTATAAGAGGATTTGAACCCCTTGACTAACGATTTCTCCCATTTCTCCTGTGTTCCATACCTCCTGGTAAAAGTCCATAAGATCTTGAGACATCGTATCCCACATTGATTCCCGAAATTCTTTGGGGAAGCCATCAATCCCCGAAGTCTTTTCCTCCTCCATTAGCACTAGGGCTTTCCATATTTCCTTTTTACTGAGAGGCTTATCAATCTCCTTCCTCTGATTGTCTGATAGGGACCGTGTCATTGGTTGGAGAAAAGCATCAATTTCTTCTAGAAATTGGTCTCTGGGTAGATCTTTTGTTTGTGATGAGAAGAGATTCTTAAAGAAGTCTCTAGCAATTTTGTTACAAGCTGCCGATGAAGTGGACAGAGGTTCATTAGAGTCAAAGGGATTAGATAAGGCCTTGATTGTGGATCTACCTGAATTTGCTCTTGCCATTGCAAAGAATCTTGCATCCATAGACCCTTCCATCTGACTCTTCTTTAATTTTCCCCTGATCCTCACCCCCTGCCACCTGTATTCCATGTGTTCTAGTACCTGTTCCTCTAATCTTTGGATTTCATTGGCAATCTGATCTAGTTGGTCCGGATCTTCAATGTGAATCTCTGTTTGTTGAAGTTCTTCAATTCTTTTATGCAACTGTATTTCATTTTGATGCCTTTATTTAGCCAACGCTCTGGAATATTCATTACATTTACGTCCTAGGAAAGCTAGGCCGTTGTTGAACCATTGAACTGCGTCGTTGATCTGGGGCTTTTGTTCTCTCCAAAATTTTCATACATCCTTGAGAAACTGTTTGAAATTCGGCAATTTGAGATGAGAAGTATTGAGTCTGTAAAACCCTCTACCCTGATCAGGTTTTCTGCTGAATATGAGTAATACCATGCACGTGGCGTGATCCAATCTTGGGAAGGGGCTTCTTGGAAGTATGCTGGCAAACTGTACTAACCCCTGAAGTTCCTCATAAATTATGATCAAGTCTATTCTGGACTTTGTGTTTTTCCTTGATTGGTTCCTCATGAAACAACTGAACATTTTGGTATTCGGGTTGAGTTTCCTAAAGGAATCAAACAGGTTAGTTGTATGACAAAGATTTGATATGATGAGTTCATCCATTTCCACTTAAGCAGAACAAGGGACGGGGAGATTCCACCTGTCTAGATTACGATCAGGGGCTGCATTAAAGTCTCTTGCAATGATGACAGGGATACCTGCTGGTAAGTGGGAGAGAATGCTAAAGAAAAAAACCTCTCGCTCACCTACATCATTGGGTCCATATATGTTAAAGATACTAACTATTTCTAATTCAATCATTACCAGTATATAAACCCACCTACCCTCTTGTTGGTCTGCCCCCCAGCTTATAACTTCTAACTTAGAATCAGGTGGTAACCAAATAGCCACTCTCGCACTACCTGGTTTAGGAGCATGCGCGCGATATGACGTGTGGGGCCAGACTTCTTTATGGATATAATTGTGTGCCTCTGTATTTTAGAGGTGGGTTTCTTGTATACAGATGATTTATGGCCAGTTCTTACCGTCTACTCCATTAATCTGTTTATATATCGCCTGCTTCTTGGAGTTTTTGGCAGAGGCTAGCCCATTAACGTTTAGAGATCTGAGGTCAAGGTCTGCATTACATTTTAGGAGTTTCTTGTTTTTGTCCTTGTTGTAGACCAGATCCACCAGATTGACTTCCCCCATTAATAATAATAATAATAATAGCAGTCCAATCAATCCAATCAATCCTTTAGGGCTTTACTAGTGAGCACTTTACAAGTTCACCCAGTTTTCCGTATTAAGTATGCCCCCTTGAGATAATACTGCCTGTTTGAGAAGTCTCAACAGTAGTAGGATCACATCTGCCTCCATCCAAAACTGGCTGGCTTTGATCTTTAAGACTTGTATCTCTTTTAGCGATTTCATACTCATCAATTTTAAATCAATGGTCTCACCGGTCCTGTAGCGCAAGTATACATCTCTGTCCGCGATCCTACTACCTCCTGATGTGAGCGAATGTGTAGCCCAACCACCTTGGGGGAGAGACTCTTCAATATATTTCACAATATCCATTTTGATCATTGTTTCCCCAGTTTCCCCAGTTTTCCCTCCTGTGAGTTTTGACAGGGAGGCGAAAGATGACATTATTCCTTGCAATGTGACCCCCCCGTATTGAGAGTCATCTACCATAGATAAGCCCACCTCCCAAACACCTTCTTTCAATCTAACCGGGAGGATGACTATTCCTTGTTTGGAAAGGGTCATAGCTTTCACATCCATGTTTAGCTTGGATTTGAGTTTTATCCTTTTGCTTGTGTTTTCTGCAAAGACTGTCAACATGGCCAGACTAGACAAGGTAGACTATTGTGTGGTGGTAATGTCCTCTGTCAAGTCTATTTCAAGGATAGGGGTGATTGCAGATATGCTGCACAGTCTTTGCACTTCTGTTGTCTGATGCGGGATGGATGGTTGCTGCTCATCTTCATCATCCCACACAATAAGTGATGAGGATCTCACTTCCTCCTTATTCTGGGTGTCCGAAAACACAATGTATTTTTTCTCCCCCGTTATCTCCGATATTATTTCCTTTATCTGCCTTTCCTCATTAGCTGCACTGGATATGGGACTTGGCACCGTCTCTGGGACCAAGACCAGGGTTGTCGAGGTCGTACTGATGAAAGGGTCTTGGCTGCAACACCACGAGAGGGAGCTATTTTGAGTAGTTGAGCCATCCTCCGGAGAACTGCTGTGGTTAAATGGATCATCAATCTGAGTGTCATCCTGCTGTGATTTCTGTGATATGCGGGAAGAGACTACTCTCTCAGGAATATGAGGCTCTTCCTCGATTAGGAGCAAGGGGGGTGCGTAATTTAAAGAGATAGTGTCAAAAATCAACTCCTTTAGTCTTTTTCTGAGAAGAAGTGCAAGTTGGAAGTTGATTCTGTGGCAGAAGGTCTGTAAAGGTATTCATCAGGATGGTCCTTACTGCCTCCTTCTTTTCACTATCTTGTTGAGCCTTGTTCTTCCTTGATGATCGCTTCCTTTTCCGTGCTTTGAATTCCTTTGTCCATCGAGGAGTAATTGCTAGTTGTTGTAATCTGCAATTTTTAGTAATCTCTCCATTCTTTGACACTTTCTGATGCAGTACTTTCCTTGGTTGGGGTACTTTCTTAATCATCTGCCTTTTATTTTCTTTTTCTTTTTTCTTTGTCAAGTCGTTCTTTCTCGCCAATACCTTCAGTCTTCTCGAGCCTATGCTCCGGTGACGTCCCCCATTCTCATTTATATCCTTCCTCTGTTGTGTCTCCCCCTTGTTGTTGAGTAAGTTGGGGAGACCCTGCAAGGGGGGGTAGACTGTCTCAAGGGCAATGTGCAAGAGTCTGTTACTAGCTATTAACCAGTCCTCTTCCGAGGGCAATCCAAATTGAAGGGCAGACTTTAGACTTTCGCTACTAGACAACAGAGACCTGATCTGTTCTTTAATCGGAAACCAGGTTTCTTCCGTTTCAGTAGGATGTTGGAACTTTAAGTTACTCACCACCCACTCAGACACGTTGTACAACCCCTGCTGTAGCTTAGCAAGCGCATCCTGTCCTTCTCCCAATTCCCTCATTGTTTCGAGGGGAATAACCTTCACCGGGGCTATTACATATTCCATGTAATCATTAGAGAAGGCCTCTTTAAGAGGGTCTATTTCCATTGGAGTTGGAGTTAAAGTTGTAACTGTTCCTGTCCCAGGAACAACAGACTGAACCTGAAGGTTAGGCTGTGTCCTGTCATGGTTGTTATATTCAGCCCACTTCAGTTGTTGTTCCTGTTGTTGGTTGTCAAGTACTTGATGTGACTGAGGTGACAGTGTTGACATGTGCTCAATCTGAGTTTCCTGCTGGGGTTGCTTCCTTGGTTCCACCTGTTGTGTGTGTGATGATGTGGAAGCAAGTAGTTCTTGTTCTGCCTGTGATGAGTGTTCCTTCTGGCTCGACTGTGTGGATGCTCCTGTGAGTTCAGAAGAACTCGGTACTTGTGACTGTTCCTGTGGAAAGGTCTTTTTTTTGGACCCCACCACTCTCCATTCTGAGCTCGAGGTATGGCTGCTTTGGGAATTATTGGGGAGGTAATTTTCAGCTGACGGCCCCAGGGCTCTGCGCTCATTTCCTTTAGAAGCATCTTGTTGTGTCGCCCTTTCTTGATTAGGTGAGTTTGTTCCTTGTATTCCTTGTGACCCCTGTTTTTTCCGTGTCCCTCTCAGAGAACCCTGTCCCCCCTGAACCCCCTTAGTACCCTTCATATGTTCAGCCTGTCTCTTATACACATCTAGATGTGTATAAGAGACAGCCCCAGGGCTCTGCGCTCATTTCCTTTAGAAGCATCTTGTTGTGTCGCCCTTTCTTGATTAGGTGAGTTTGTTCCTTGTATTCCTTGTGACCCCTGTTTTTTCCGTGTCCCTCTCAGAGAACCCTGTCCCCCCTGAACCCCCTTAGTACCCTTCATATGTTCAGCAGGACCAGTAGCTTTTCCTGAGGCGCCTTTGTGTTGATATTGATTTTGTTGATTTGTGTTTTGCTGCTGGGAGGGGGGGGATCCATTCTGGAGGCAGACGAGGCACCTTGCGGTGATCCCCTCTGCCTTCCCAGTACCATCCAATTTGTGATCCAGCCTGAGTTGTTTCATCACTGTATACCCATCCTTCATAACCTGCTGTTGTTGGGAGCCACCTATGAGGCCTTTGTGGGTCCTTTCTCAGCTTCTGGTCTGGTGGGTGTGCATGTTGGGGGTGTAATGGGCAAATGAATTTCATGCTGAGGTGTCCATATGCCCTGCATTTGAAACACCACGGCCGGAATTTGTGAGTAGTGTGGATCTGGTAAATTCTGCCCCCCATTTTATACGGTACAATGTCATCCAAAGAAAATGGTTGATCTGTTTGTAGATCAATGGCCAACATTAAATAATCATCACGTTTAGCCACGTGTGTGGGCAACGGGTCAATAAAGTCAACAATCTTAAATAGTTGCCCAAAGTCGTGCACAAACGCCGCCTGTACCTCAATTGGAATGTGACGGAACTCGACCCAGTAGTGATCTCTCATCAGTTGTTCCCTCCGTTCTTCCGGTGTTGTTTTACGAGGGAGCCATGGATATATTCTCACCTGGGAGCTATCTTGTGCCGACTCCCAATACAGTTTCCTCCAATTGTCAATCTGCTTTTTGTTTTCCTCGAATAAACAAAGCACCGTAAAGACAGTAGAGGATACCGGCTGTATGAGAAAAAACTCAGAAACTGCTTCCTCACTTCCTTTTAATGCCAGTAACCTCTTACACATCCATTTAATCTTGTCGTTGGTGGAACGGTAAGCAGAGTTCCCATAAAAGATCCAGTTGTTAGCGTGTCTTGTATAGATTTCATCTCTCCGCATTAGCTTTTCTACTGGATAAGACTTCATTAGCGTCTTTCTCCCCCCCTGTTCGACTACTTTTTGTTCTGAGGGAATGAGAAAGAGAGTCACGAAATACGCCCTGGCCGAGGAAAGATTCCTCAAGGGAATCTGCAGATCTTCTGCTGGTGTGCCTGGAGGTCCTATCGCTGGTCGCGATACACTAAGAGTTTTCTCATTCATTGTTTGTCTGAGTCTTTGCGCCCATGAGGGTGACGAAGAAGTGCCTTCTTTCTTGCTATTCTCATCTTCTCCATCACTTTTTCCTTTACTTTTCATCGAATTTGAGTTCTTTGTGATGCTGTCTTGTTCTGCTCTTTCCTCGTCTGTGAGCATTTCCTGATCTTCATCTTCGCCTTTTTCACACCGACCCCGTGGTGAAACCCTTTCCTTCCCATTTGATTGTGACAGTAATATCTCATCTTGCATTGGTTGATGCTGTGTGTTAGCTTTTTCCTGTGTCCCAGTTTCAGGCCCATTCTCCAGTATGTTTGTGTCCATAGGACTGACAGGTGTGGTCTCTGATGGACCAGACTGGGCCCAGAGGGCATTTGATGTCACTGTTGTGTCTGCTGTTGATAGCATTCTCACCATGGCCTGTGAGTTGGTTGGCACAGATGAAGATGGCAACGGTCTGCTGTATGGGGACTGGCCCAATTGGCTCAGATGCCTCATGGTTACATGCCGCATTGCTCCTTGGTAAAATAATAGGGAGTTTTTCCCTTTCACACGTTTGGAGGACAAGGATGACAGCAAAACCATATTCATGATTGATAATTTTTGCAAATAATTAGTACTTCTCCTCGTCAGTAGGCAACAAAGAGGGGAAACAGAGGAACGGAGAAGAGGAAGAAGGGTGTTAGGGACAAGGGGAGAGGAGAGTATATGCCCAGAGTAGAAAAGCTGAAAGTCTGATAATTAAAGAAACCTCTGAGGGGGAGGAAGGGGGAGAAGCAAGGAGGAGGAGGAGACAAGATGGAGGTGGGGACAAGGATAAGAGAGAAGAATTAGGAGAAATAGGAGTGATCACAKGGGGAGGAGGAGACAAGAGGAGACAAGAGGAGACAAGATGGAGGCAGTGAGAGACGGGAGAGAGAAACGGGGGCCAAAATAGGGGGAAGGAGGAGGGGGAGATCAGAAGGAGGGAGAAAGGAAGGGCATAGGGGATATAGAGAAGAGATACAATAACATTGTTTACAGAGGAAGTAAGGGACAGGAAAGGAGGGGATGAAGGAGGAGGGGGAGATCAGAAGAGGGGGGGAAAGAGAGCCTAGGGAGTCAAAGAATAAGGGGTACAATAAGATTTATAACATAAGGGGGGTGAAGGTGGAATGGGGACAAGGATATAGAAGGATGAGTAGGAGAGGTAGGAGCACTCTCAATAAGAGGAACCCGTGAAGAACAGAGGGATTTAGACAGAGGGTTTTTTTTTTTTTTTTTTTTTTTTTTTTTTTTTTCTCACGGACATTGTCGGAGAGGAAAGTCAGCTATCAGGATTAACTACAGTTGTCACTAATCGAGGGTTGCCACGTGGCAAATGAGGGGGTTAAAGACCATTCCCATCAATTTCTGTGAGGATTCACTCCTTTCTCCTAATTTATGAAAATTTTATTCTAATATTTTTCTAATTGATTTCTAGTGTGTTCTTTCTGTTCTTTCTATRCTGTGTTACTTCATGATAATTTTAGGAAATTCCCAGCAAATAAGATATTGGTCATGACACTATAAGCAATCAATGCTTACACGGAAAACAGGGTTCATTAGAAGGACGGGTAGGTAATGAGTTATGGGCTGCTGAGGAAGAGGAACTTACAGCTTCGTGTTCTTCCTTCTCCAGTCTTCACTCTGATAAGTCTTCAATGCTGAGGGAAAACAGAGGCTAATCTCTGAAGTGTTTCCCCTGCTGTTGGCGTGGACTATCTTTTCCTTGCTCGTCTTCCTCCTCTATGTGTGGTGTCACGTGGTATCACTGAGTTGCCTCACTCATCCTTCTTCCTTCTCAGATTCTTTCAACATCTCAACTTACCTTGCCACGTCAGCCTTATCACTCTTCCCAGCTTAGTGTAAAAGGAGAGTTCCAGCCCAATACCATCGGAGATATACTAGCATTCACTCCTTATGACCCTCACTCCTGTGTTGTCTTGACTTTCCATGCCTCCTATGTAAAATCACCACCATTTCATTGCCCATCCCTATTGTGATCAGGACTGACTACTGACTTGGAGTTATCGGTGCGCTGGTGCCATCAGTGTCCCTAGACTTGAGTTTGTCCTGTTTCCGTGTCAAATTCAACCTCTTACTGTGTCGTCTTCGCCTTCTAATGCTCAGGGAGGAACCTTCGTCGTTCCCCCAGACCTCACCTCCCTCCTACCACATTGGGTAGGTCAACGTATGTAGGGTGAGATTACTGTCTTTGACCAACATGCTGACTCTCGTGGTTCTTCGTTTGTTGTCGAAGATGTTTGCTTCGTCTGCTTCGTCTTTGACCGACGCGCTGACTCTACGTGTTAGGACTGTCCTCCATGGAGAAGACATGCACACCCACACTACACATATTTTCCTCATATTTGTCGCCTTTGAAGAGAACGCACACTTCGACTATCACTCTGGGCTGTCTCTGCTAATTTCCATTGGCTATGGTGGTAGTAAGCCACCGCGCCACAAGAGCCTATTACTGCCTACCTGATTAAGACAACAGCTATGGAAACTATCACACGGAACCTGCAACAATGTCAATCACAGGTCGGTCGAATGTCCACATCAGCCTGTGACGTGGTGACACCCAGCGCCTCGATAAGTCGCGCGTGCGCAAAGTGCTTCCGCCCCCTGGGGAGGTCGCCCTCCTGGCTGCTGCTCCGAGCAAAATAAAGTCCAACTTCCGCAATTTTAGATTTTTATTTTATTTTAATACAAAAAACTATGCGATTTGGAAAAACAAAATTTGGGGTTGTAGAGTTCGAAAATCCCGACAACCCCATTTGTTTCTTTTTTTTTACTTCTTTTTTCGTCGGGAAAAAATCCGTAAAAATCGTGGCCGCAATTTCAGGGCCGCCGTCCGCGGCCGCGACCATAAACATGGTCGCCCGCCAAGTTTGACCCCCCGGCCGCGGCCACGGGTGATACATAAACTGCCATTTCGTGAAAATGGACATCTTTTATTTTTTGAACGAAATTGAAACCGAGTTTTTTGGCCGAAAACTCATCAAAATTTGTTGTTCCTGAGGGTCCAGTGTTTATTAAACGTTGGACCCCCTGGCTCTACATGGACCCAGCTTGAGACCAGGTACCTCCAGGCACGACTACCTGGAGGTACCTGGTCTCAAGCTGGGTCCATGTACAGCCAGGGGGTCCAATGTCTTACAAACACTAGACCCTCAGGAACAACAAATTTTGACGAGTTTTCGGCCAAAAAACTCGGTTTCAATTTTGTTCAAAAAAAAAAAGATGTCCATTTTGACGAAATGGTCGTTCATAGTCGAATTATTTGGGACATCAACAGCAAAATGTGCGGCCATTCTGTTGCTGTCAACAGATGTGTGCGTGAGAAAGAGAGAGAGAGCACATGGCACGTCGTTTTCGTGTCACGCAGTGCCATCACCAAGAACGTGACCGTCCGGTCATATGGCCCTGCGCCTGTGAACGCCTGTTGATGGTGAACGGCCAAACCACGAAAGTGCAATGTTTTCTTCTTTTTTTTTTTTTCCGGCTCACCCCCCTAGAGTCGCCACAAGCCCCACACGGCTCCACAGCCGACGAATGCTACGCCTAACACAAGCTATGCCAATTTTTTTTATTTTGTTTTGGATTAAAAAAAAATAAAAAATAAAATGGGCAGGTGCCCATTGACACCATCCACACACCTGTGCAAAAAAAAAACCGCTTCGTGGCGCTTCTCTACCAGGGCCCAGATTCTGGTTTTTGTTTTATTTGTTTTTCAATATTTGAAGGCAGGGGGGTGTAGAAGGCCACCACACCACCCCCCTCCCGCCCCGATCCCGTCAGTTCAGGCCTCCACGTGGGCGGAAACCCTGTGAACGGCCGCCATCAATGGCCATTCACCGGTTTCGGCTCCCGTGACCGGCCGGTCACGTTCACGGGTCCGGCACTGAGAGAGAGTGCACCAGCCAGAGAGAGAGAGAGAGAGAGGAGAGAGAGAGAGAGAGAGAGAGAGAGACAGAGAGAGAGAGAGAGAGAGAGAGAGAGAGAGAGAGAGAGAGAGAGAGGGCAAGGGCAGGGGCGCGCCAGACATTGGTCGTGCCCTGCCCCGCCAGCTGCCATCGTTCCCGTGCCTCCGCCCCGCTACCCCGCTATCGTCGAAACCGCGTAATCAAGACTGTGCGGTCACAGCCACGACCGTGGCAGTTCCATTCCGGACCTCGCAGTTTTGCCACACTTATTTTTTTCCGTCCTTTTCAATTTCTTTTTCTTTATTTTTCTTCTTTCTCTCCTTTCCTATTCTTCTTTTGTCTTCTATCTTCTTCTTTCTTCTTCTTTTTTTTTTTATGCACGGCGACAACAAGTTCCGATGCAACTTGTGCAAGCACGTTTGGCAGGGAAACCTGTTGAAGGACGCATGACACTTCGTTCAGCTGAAGAAGTGCCCCACGTGCAGATGCGCACGTGAGATCTATTATTACTTACATGGAGGAGAACATGATCAGAGACTCGCGATCTGTTGCGGGAGTTGCACGGACTCTAGTGCCGCCTTCCAGTGCACCTACGGACGAGGTGCAGAACGTGTTGGATGAGATCGAGAAGCGCGAGATGCGACAATAGGACCGCGAGGGGGGTGGTTTGGCAGGCGGTGTGGAATTGGAGGGGGAGGAGGTGGTCACGACGTTGTGTGGGGTGGGGGGTGGCGTCTACGTAACACCAAAGGCCGCGGTCCCCGCGGTCATGACCGCGGGCTGCCGCGGCCCGCAGCGGCCGAGGGGAGAGGGGGTTGGGGGTCGGGGTTGCGGATTGGGGTTCTAGAACCCTGACCCCACCCTCTTGAAAAAAAAAAAGTTAAAAAAAATAATTTCCCGGGAAGTCGTTTTTCGTGTGTGGAAAAAAAAAAACAAAAAATAGAAAAAAAAAAAAATATTGATTAATTGATTGATTGATTGATTGATTGATTGATTGGTTGATTTATTGATTGATTGATTGGTTGGTTGATTGATTGATTGATTGATTGATTGGTTGGTTGATTGATTGATTGATTGGTGGGGGGGGTTCTCCAACCCTCCCCCCGGCACACACACCTACACACACACACCCGCCCGCGTACACACACACACATACACCCACGCACACACACACACACACAC
>BFEA01000532.1:221669-238286 GCA_003427395.1 Chara braunii | reverse complement strand
TTCAATATTCAACAGTCAATTGTTTGACTATAGTAGTAGGAAGTCTAGTTTTTACTCTTATATGTGGTATTCATTCTTGTTTGACTCTTGGATTGAGATCTACAGACTCTCGAAAAACTAGTTTCTTCTTTTTTACCACATTGCCTACTTTATTACCTTTCTCAAAGTCGCCCCCCGAAATCCAAATAGTACACACGTTGAAATAGAACATACTTATGTTCTATTCGAATAGTGCACATGTATGTTCTATTCAAGTAGAACAGGCATGTGTTCTATTTAAATAGAACACACGGGTGCAGGTTCTCTCTCTCTCTCTCTCTCTCTCTCTCTCTCTCTCTCTCTCTCTCTCTCTCTCTGTGAACCGCCCTATCACTCCTGCCGGCTCGTTCCCTCCCAATCGCTGCCGCCCGGCTTGTAGACGGTCTGTTGTGTTTTTTCCTTTTTTTTCCTTTTTTTGCTTTTCACATTTGGACTATTTATTGATTTACGTGTGTAATCCTTGCACATAGGCCATGCAAAACCCGAAGCACAAGTACGGATACAGGGGTACTAATCCTTTGGGGCCCCCGTTTTCCGAAAGTTGGTACCCTGTATACGTAGCATAGCGCACATGCGAGCGCACATGTGAGCGCACATGCGTTCATTTCGTAATTAGCGAACGTGCGTTTTGTCTGGGGGAAGACTGTAGCATCCCCGGATATTACTGTCTTCACCCATTATAGCTAATATTCAGGGCAACTTCCGAGTCTAGATTCCGCAATACTGCCCGTACGTTGTCCTCGAGCGAAGGCAGTAGTCCAGGCAAGGGGTTGCATTTGCAGCCAGATTTATCGCCATCCAATCCCCAGGAATTGTTCAGGTCCACGGCCCTCCTACTCCTTTGGCCCTTCCTTTCGTGGGGTCGGAACAGAACAATCCATTCTTCACATTTTTTTGCCAGAAATGGCACCGATTTGACTTGGTACCGGCTCGACCTAGTGCCCCACATTGTATGCAGCGGCACATCCCTCTTTACACAGGTCCACTCATTCCTCAGGATGAACAGGGCGTCATGGCCGCTTATACTTTATGCCGGGCGCCGTGACTGCTTAAACTTTATGCCGGCATGGTGCCTGTTTAAACTTCAGCGCGGATGGGTGGCTGTTCGAACCTTACTGCAAGCGTGGTGGCTTTTAGACCTCACTGTGGGCTTCGCTCCACTACACAACACTGCACATCCATTTGGACGCTTTAGGGACCAGGTGCATTCGAACGATTCCTACATTGTGAATGTATGGGGTCAAGAAAGCATCCAAATGCAAGTACAGTGTTGTGTAGTGGAGCGAGCCCCTATGCGTGTGTATCATGGCGGGTGCTTAAATCTCACTCCAGGTGTGGGTGCGCCGTTCAGATCTAGCTGCATGTGTGATGGCACTTTTAACTTTAATCCCTACTTCCGCACATCCCAGGTATAGCGGCCGTTTAATCCACCGGTTTCTTTCTCAACTATTTTGCTCCAACAATGCAGTCAATAACGCACTGCATCCTTTGGAGCTCGGCCTACCAGACCGATATGGGCGGCGGGCGCCTGGCAGAAGAAAGAAAAAAAAAACAAAAAAACAAAAAAAAGGGAACCCCCACCAGTTCGATTTTTGTTGGCGGGGATCTGAAATCCACATCAGTTCGCGAAAAGAGGCTTGGAGGTACTGCCGGCTTAGCCTTTGCTCCGAAGTTGTAGTGGTGTGGTGGATATTTAAACCTACCTTCCCTGCATCCTCTTTCTTTCTTACTTCCACGCGTCCCAAGTGTGAAAGCTGTGGTTTAAACCTACCTTCCCAGGTTACATTTAAACCTACCTCCGCAGGCAAGATTTACACCTAACCTGTCAAAGCAGACACATGTCCTCACTTGTGGATGTTATGCTGTGGCGACTGTCTAAGCCACCAGTACCTACCCGTTGGCCCAGCAGTTAATGCAGAAGCCGAATCCGCCTGCCCCTCCAGTCCAAATTCAATCGAGGATGGGGGGTACGAAAAATGTGGTAGGTACTGATGGTTTAAAGTTTAAACCTAACCTGCCTTCTACACATCGTAACTTCCACAAGTGCTGAGAGTATATGCTTTGACAGGTGAGGACAGTATGTGTCCATTTAAACCTGACTTTACTTCCATGCATCCCAGGTGTAGTGGCTAAATTAATCCCCTACCTTCTACGCATCCTCGCTTCCACAAGTGATGCGGTACTTCTCTGTTAGGATGGGCCTTGCTTGCATGCAGGCATTGCAGGCTGTTCCTCTGATAACATGGCAGACTTCGGGCCACGAAACACTGCAGCATAAGAAGCACAAGAACTACGACTGAACCATGAATGTCATGGCAGAGCATGCATCCATCGATTGATTGGATATCTGCAATTGGCCCAATTGCGCTCACGTCCTCACACTGACAGCATCCACTTCCCCAGAGCTCCTCCTCCTGCAGAGATTCCTCTTCACCTTTGAGACTACTTCCTCTGCCTTTCGATTATCACCCTTGCCTTTGAGATTACTTCCTTGCCTTCCAGGTTACTTCCCTTCCGCGCATCCCAAGTGGGGTGCGATGGCTATTTAGCGCTGGAACAGAGAAGCCTGAACAGACAAGCACTGTCATCGCCCCAGCCTTGACGGGTGCGATGGCTATTTAGCGCTGCTGCCTTCTACATCCTTACTCCCACAAGCGATGACAGTGCTTCTCTGTTCAGGCTGGGGCTTGTGTACAGATGACCCATCGATAACATGCCAGACTTTGGGCCACAGAACCATGAATGTATGTCATGACACAGCATACAACCACCTAGTGATTGGTTATCAGCAATCACCCCCCCCCATACACAGTTTCAGCAAATGTAGTGCTCACTTCCTCACACTGACGGCACCCACTTCCCTAGAGCGGGCTCCTGCAGAGATTCCTCGTCACCCCTTTGAGATTACTTCCCTTGGCCCCCTGCCCCCTCCTTCACCAACAACAAAACTCTTTCTCACCCCACCTGCAGATACACCTCAACAACCTCTTGGGTTCCCTCGCAGTCCACTCGCACCCAACACACACACACACACACACACACACACACACACACACACACACACACATGCAGACAGTGGCCGAGGACCCCGCAACACAACCCGTGGACCTATTCTAAAGGTGTCCACCATTTCTGGAGTGCCAGTCAACAGTTGCTGGT
This sequence comes from Chara braunii, assembly GCA_003427395.1. Classification (NCBI taxonomy): domain Eukaryota; kingdom Viridiplantae; phylum Streptophyta; class Charophyceae; order Charales; family Characeae; genus Chara; species Chara braunii. The sequence goes on along the minus strand of BFEA01000532.1, from coordinate 235,088 downwards.
CTGAAGACTCTGAAGAGTCTGAACCCACAGTGGCAGCAACCAGTAAAGCACAGACTGGGGTCTGGGCGAAGGTGCCGTGAGGTGCAGCAGTCAGGATGGACACAGGGAATAATCTACAGGACTGCGACAACCTTGCAACGACTTCTCAATACTTCATTCCTTCTTGTCTGAAAACAGCCAGAGAGAGCACCTTGCAGGTCCGTACCATTTGAATTTTCACCGTTCTCGTTGTCTCGATACTCTGAAATTATTTTCCCCAACTACCAGTCCGCCTCATCAACCCTCAAAAACATCATTCCTGGCACTTGACAGCAACCGGTTAAGTTCAGTCGCATCATCCGCAATCACTCCTTCCATGTGAGCAAGACCTTCCATACCCCCCTGTTGTCAGCTGCATTTTTTTATTTATTTTCTTTAATTCAGACCATTTCTCAATTTATGTGTGTCATCCTTGATTCCGCAGGGGCCATTTGCTAATTTACCATTCTCTGTATCGTTCGGATTTTAACGGATGTCCCGAAAGGACTGTCAGCTGCCTTAAGAACCTTGTCCGACTTGACTTGTGTGGTAGACTTAAAGCACTACCGTCTTCACCCGAATAGAACGCCGCCCGGTCATTATCGCTGCATCTGGACTGAAAGTTGGGCCAAATGCAGCTATAATGACCAGGCGTTCTATTCGGGTGAAGACGGTAGTACCTTTGTCGGTTCGGAAAATAGTGGGCCTCCGACCTTTCAGGAGGCCGAAATGAAACGACGGCCGCCGATCAGATTTATCAACAGCAGACGCTGTCGGGGCCGGCCTCCTAAAAGTTCGGCACTAGGCTAAAACTTGTTGAAACCGAACAGCAAAGGTACTAGTGGTTTAAGTAAATAGTAAATACGTAAAGAGTGCGAAGAAGAAAAAAAATGAATGGAAACCACCACAGTACACATGAAAAGTTGGAACTCACTGAAGTACAACAAATATCATTGAAATATGTCATTTCATTAACGCCACTTTTTTCTGCATGCAAAAGCTTTTCTCTGACTCTTTCTTAGTACAAACAGTAGCACATAATAAAGGAACGTATAAGGAAACCATCAATGAAACTGGAGTAGACGACAATTCAAAAACAAATAATCACCTGAGGGGTTTCTCAATTATGCCTTCTACAGTTCTTTCTGCTAAAATTTCATACAACCAACTTGAAGTAGGCATGTACCTCATCACTTTCAACTATGGTATAGCTGAATCCAAAGCCCAGATATGACGCCTGCCAAATTGAATCGGCCCTGCTAAGCGCACGCACGAAGGGCCCCCCATCTCCCCCTCCTCCTGCCTAATGCCAGGTTTCTGTCCTTCGCTTCTCCAGCAATTAACCAAAGGGGGGTGCTTTACACAGGTAGGAACGGACTTCCCTCTGCCCTAAATATGCGTCCATCTTTTCAGACGATTCCATTCACTTCTCTCACGCACGCACACTGTGCACGAGGTCCACCAAATTCAGAAACGTATGATTTACTCATGGTCACTTCAAAGAAACTTCCTGGGGGGCTTCCCCTGCGCCTCTGCCATCTTGCTCTGCACCGACACCAGAGGTCACACAATATACATATAGCTCGCGTCAGAAATAGAAATGGAAAGAAAGATTATGTGCAAGTAAGACGACAACTCAGGAGAAGCGGTTAATGGAAGGCCCAAAATTCACACTAGCGGTAAATGGAGGGCCCAAAATTCACACTAGCGGTTAATGGAAGGCCCAAAATTCAGGGGGGTTCGGCACACCACTACAAGCAATAATGTCGAAACTTTTGCAAACAAAGTATGCAGAGTCATAATACAAACATCAAAAAAACAAACTGGCCAAAAAAAAAAAAACACTCAAGAGCACTATAAATTTAGTACAAATTTATAAAACCCTATTCAGAGTAGCTTTCGGAGTTCGCCGAATCTTTCAAGTCCGGTGTTTTTGCCAACTTTTTCGTTACAGGTCCACATACGGCGAAACTGAATACAGATGTACCCTAAAGCACATACATATCAGACAGTCTGATATTTATGTGCTTTAGGGTATATCCATATCCAGTTTGATTTTTTTTATGTTTGCATTATGACCCTGCATACTTGGTTAGCAAAAGTTTCGGCACCATTGCTTGTAGTGATGCGGCGAAAAACCCCGAATTTGGGGCCTTCCATTAACCGCTAGTGCGGGGAAGTAGTGGCTAGATGATGCGGTGATCGGCGAGTCAGAAATTCCTGACGAGTTGACTGTAGTTTTGCAAGACTGTGGTTTCAGTCAAGCTACGGCTCCGTCAACACTTTTAGTTCTCTGCTTCTCTCCCTCTCTCTCTCTCTCTTCCTCTCCGTGTTTTTCTTCATGGATGATAGAACTGCCTGACAACTTCCTTGCCCCTACCAACTTCTGAGATCTCGCCCCGCTCGTCTATGACACGTGTTTATGATGATGATTGATGCATGCGCGAGCTTTTGCCCCTACTAGTCTTTGATACTCACAATTCGCCAGGCGAACTCATTGGAGCACAGAAACAAGTCAGGAGAGAAGCGTTTCCCTACATACATAGGCTGAACTGTTGTTTTGATAACAGGGACAAATTAAGATTTTGATGCGTTTTGATTTTTCATGCATGATTCATTCTAGTTTCTCACTCTCCCAAACGAATGCTAGCTAATTGCTTTTCTCTTTGATTGGATCGAATGACGGATTGCATGAAATCATGTCTCTAGTTAGCGTATGCCATATGGAATGATCAGGCGGACCCGACTGGGCACCGATTTCCCATACTTCCGCAGCGCCCATTCCCGTATAATGAGGAAAGGCCACGTGTATGCGAGTGGGACGTACAAGAAGCCGTCGCAAAGATCGGAGGGCGTTATTATTTCCCTCCTCAAACAAGGTGTTCAGGATAAAGTAGGCGCTGGCTTTGTCATCGTTGATACTCATTTTCCGCCTAATTCCTTATTGTTGCCTTTTAACGAATTGATTGTCATCCCGTGACCGGCAGTGGCACCCCATTGGCCCAACACTCTCTGCAGCGATTGTTGCCGCACCAGGCGTTATCGGGAAAGGGGGTTCCACTACCAGACACGTGGCGAGGACGAGTTTAAGGAAAGAGCAACCAGGCTGCGGCCTTCCAAGTTGGATTCCAAGCTCTGCAGTGAGTGGCGGGCTTGATTCGAAAATGAGATCCCACGTGCGTACCCCCGCCTTTTCGTTCGAAAAGACGTCGAGTAGCCCGCACGGAAGTTCAGAGATACTTTTTGGATTAGATGAACGTTTGGAAGTCACGCACGCCTGTTTCCTTCCCGCACGGCGATGTCCATTTCTCACTAAACACTGGGACCACACGGGAGATTTCAGTTCTGTCTGTGTGCCCACACTCGATTTCCCAAAAATCCTTGGCACACCCCATTTTGCTCTCCTTCCAGGGCCTTTTTCCGCATTTTAATCTCTCCAACCGGAAGACGGCACAGGGCATGAGGTTGAACATCAGTGGCTGGGCACCGTGCATCGAACTCCCCAGGCCCACCGAAAGTCTCGCATGGCACTCTCTATTGTCCCAAATCTTCCCTCACCGAGAGGAGATCAGAGGTACCGGGCAGCTTGGTGGGCCACCAAGCAGATTTGCCAGTAGCCACGACAATAATGGCCAGATGCCACTACGGCAGTGGCTGCACACTGTTCACCAAACTTCCCAGGTCCACAGAAAATCTCCGTCCGGCCCCCATACCCTGCTATTCACTGCTCGACCCCAACTAGGACATGGTAAGGGGGTTCACGAGGAGATGCCCAAGCAAAAAAGCGCCTTCCAAGTGACAGGCCAACGAGGGGCCAAGACGAAGGGGAGAGGATGCTAGGCTACAAGAAACCAGCGAGTGCCATCATCAAGAAAGCGGCATCCAAAAAAAACACAAAAAAAACTCAGTTCCCCAACAGAATTGCGCTTTGTATGCCTGCGTTTCCGCACCTTCCGGTGACCAGGCGCTTCTCTTTTCGTCAATTTCAAAGAGTTTCGATTCAGCGATGTGGTTGACTATGTGTCTGTGTGTGTTCAAGGGTACTCTGCTCTTGAGTGCCTTCACGGATGAATGCACAGGATCGCTGCAGTTCTCTGCACCGACCCCACTGTCAGACTTCAGTTCTGCGACACAATTTGTCTGCACTAAAGTGGTAACAACTAGGAGAATTAAAATTAAATTAATATATTATAATTTATAACCACTGGATCTTCCCGTGCTGTGCATTAAATCCACCAGTATGAGGCCCCCTGCTCCAAGACTTCGAGCGGTATACCAGGAGGCCGCCCTTTCAATGTGCCAGTTCGATTCGCTCGCGGCGCTCGGAGAGAATAGGCTGGGCAATTTAGGATCCACCCTACTCTCACATGTTAACTTCACCTCATTCCCCATTAGGCAAAATGCGATGAGGCAGTCGCTGTGCCTCCCCTCCAATGATGATATCTCAACGCCGTCCCCTTTTGAAAAAAATAATAATAAAATAAAAAAATGTGGCATTCCGGGTTCTGTGGATGACCACCGCTACCAATCAAAATGGCTGGTGCCACCAGCCAAGAAAAAGAACATGCCTTCGTGGTGCTTTGCTTTTTTTTTATTTGTTCTTATCGCAGGGGGGATCGCCCTTGGCAAAGAGAGGAGGATTGGTGTACTTCGGGACATCCATTAAACGGATTGGAACGATACAGAGGAAGAAGATTAGCATGGCCGCTGCGCAAGGATGACATGCATAAATCGAGAAATCTCCAAAAAAAAAAAAAAGGGGGACTCGGAGGTACTGCTAGTTTTAAGTTGCAGAATGGTAATACTACAATGACACAAAAAAAAAGCCTAAAAGGCCATCCTGTCCAGATTCGACAGGTAATTGAATTGGTTGGGCTTAAAAGAATTAGCTTTAATAAATAAAAATAAAAAACGTTGCATAATGTTCATCAGGACTTTTACACTATTCTTGCAGACGCATTGTGACCGTGTTGGAATGTGACGATAGCGGATAAGATATCCGGCCACTGAAAATCACCGTTGTTGCTGTTGGTACACTTGTATATCAGAGGCGACAGCTGAGGTTGTCTAGCTGGATGAGCTCTTTCGAACACGTAAAAATATACCGTAGTGAAATCAGGATGCGGAGAAAGCTGAGAGGATTAAGAATTTAAGATAAAAAAATATATAAGGAGTGCCTTGGCTGTTCCCTTAATCTGTACTCAATCACCCCACGGCATTACGGTTCTCACGAATAAGCTCCCAGACGAAACTCTGGCGATACCGTTCTTCCCATCAGCCGGCCCCCCGGGGGACGTCCAACAGACGGGGTGGGCGGCTGAAATGGTGCTGAGAGGATATGCTTCATGCTCGATTTTATCAAAGCCAAAAAAGGGCAGGCATATGCACACAAGTCCTAACGAAGACGTGTATATCACACACATCTCCTTTTTGGCACTACAGGCCGACGCCTTCGCCAGAGCGCAATTGCGTAAATTGGAAATACATTGGCTGCCCTTAGCTCATCTGTTAGACGTGGGGATTGATACTCTCTGTGATATAGCCATCATGGAAGAAATCTTGGCGCTTACAGTAGCGAAGTGGCTGGCACAATCCGGGGCCGCAGACTATCTGACTTCCCCTACCTTCGCAGCGAACCTGGAAAAAAAGCAAATGCTCCCCAGTCCTAGCCCGTATGGGCTGCAGCATACCACAGGACAGGTATTGGGGAAGGATCCAAAGAAGCAGGTATCATCCTGCATCCACGTAACACGCGGCAAGGACCCAATTAATGGTCCTGCCAAGAAGGATTAGACTGGCCACGTGGAATGTTCGTGGATTAGGGGACACTGCTAAGAAGTTTAAAAAGTCGAGATTACGCTCCTGGGTTCATAAACACCAAGTACACTTCCTGTGTTTACAGGAAACGAAGTTAAACGATCCCACATTGTCCAACATCACGAAGTGGTGGAATGGGCCCCAGTTCTGGGCTCCTGCCCAGGGATAAAAGGGCGGGGTGGCGATTTTAGTAAACCAAGATCTGGAAATTGATATTATAGACCAATACTCGGACCCGGAAGGGAGATGGCTATGGATAAAATTCAAAATTGAGACCGAGACGTGGGCGATTCTGACTGTGTATGCCCCGGTAGACCTTGTTGAAAGGACTACCTTTTTTGCCTCCCTGCCAGGCTGGATACCGGACACAAAAAACCTGGTTCTAGCCGGCGATTGGAACACGGTTTTTAACCCCGGTTTAGACTCACTGAAAATCCACCAGGTCAGGCCGGACACCATGGTTCTTTCAGAATTTATGGAATCCCAGAACCTTGTCGATGTTTAAAGGATCCTGAACCCAGAGGAGAATGGTTTCACGTGGTTCGGTCCCAAGCCTAACAAGCGCACCCCCGCACCCAGAAAACGACTGGATTTCTTCCTGGCGAGGGGAATACCGTGGGATAGATGCATGTCATGTGACGTGCAAATAAGATCGCTTTCGGATCACGACCCAGTGACATCGGATATCATTTCCAGGGACTTACTGGAAAGACATCGTCCTCCTTTTCGGTTAAACGTTAACCTTCTTAAAGATGAAGGCATTTCAAAATGGGTTTCTACTCGTATGGAAGACTGGAAAGGGGCGCAGGGTTTATTCAGAGATCCTAATGATTGGGCAGATACTGGTATTGCCATAGTCTGAGAAGCCCTGGTGGAATTCTCAAGGATGAAGGCCGCCACCCGTAATTGGAAAGAACTACCTCTGGAAAGGGCAGTGAAAGACTCAGAGGAGAAAATGGGTAAAGATGCCTTTTCAGATTTCTATTGGTCAGACAAAAGAACGAAAGCATTGGCAGATTTGGAAGCCCTACAGATACAAAGACAAGGGGATTGGCTTGAATTGTTTAAACTCAAAGGTATAATAGGCTACGATAGGATGACTAAACTATCCTTTAGATCCCTGTTGCTTAGGCAGTCCAAGTCTTTAGTGAGAGAGCTTGCTCACCCCTTTGCTATTAATGCCCCGATAGCTAACGATACTATTACTATGTGTGTGTATGCTTTAGAGTATTATAGGGATATCGTTACTACTAGAAGACCCTTTGACCCACCAGTTATGGACTTAGCAGCTTTCTCAGAAGCAGCTTTCTCAGACTTCTGGGAAGCGCCGTATGCAACCATCTCTCAGTCAGCCAAAGTTGAGATGGACCAGCCCATGACCGAGGGGGAATTGCTGACGGCAGCAAAACTCATGGCTAAGGGCAAGTGTCACGGATTGGACGGGCTCCCGGTGGAACTTATACTAGCATCCTGGCAAGCCTTTGGCCCATTCCTATGTGAAATTTATAACAAAGCCTTGTCTTCGGGCTCTTTTCCCTAAAAAATTCACGATGGGTATGATCTCCCTCCTCTATAAAAAAGGGGATAAAAGGGAAGTGCGGCGGAACTGGAGGCCGATCTCGGTCCTCAATGTTTCCTATAAACTATTTGCTAAGACACTAACCCTGCGGTTGGCCAAATTCTTGCCAGATCTAATTGGATGGGAGCAAGGGGCCTTTGTCAAAGGGCGCTCAATATTTGATAACATTTTAGCAACAGTTCAAGTGCTGGAAGTAATTGGGAAGGAGAAGAGAGAGGTCGCAATCCTCCTCCTTGACATGGAGAAGGCGTATGACAAGGTCGGGTGGGGTTTCGTCCATACAACATTAAAAAGTCTGGGTTTTGGTCAAGGGTTTTGTGGATGGGTTAAGGCCAGTTACGCAGATGCCTCCTCAGTCGTAATAGCTAATGGTAGATTGTCTGACAGCTTCCATCTGTCCCGCTCATTGAGGCAGGGCTGTCCATTGCCCCCCCTCCTCTTTGTTCATCAATTGGAGGTGTTATTAAATAACATTTGGAAAACCGAGATAATTAAGGGGCTTCAACTATCTCAATCAACCCAATGGAAAGGGGGAGCTATAGCGGATGACTTAACAATAGCTAGTGAGAATACGGTAGAATCCTTAAAAGAATTGAGTTCGGTAATTGATACCTACTGTACTTGGTCAGAAGCATCCATAAACTGGGACAAGTCGGTCTTTTTCCTCCCCCCTTCCCAAAGCTTGTGTATCAATTGGGGCTTGCGGCAAATTCCGGCTAACTCCTCGGGTCGTTTCTTGGGAATTCAAGTGTTGCTTTCGGACAGTGCAGCGGTACAAGACGACATCCTGGCAGGGAAAGTCTGAGCACGTATCGCAGGATGGCTTCGCAGTCACAAACTGTCACTGTACGGAAGAGCAATGGTCCTCTCATCGGCAGCTTTTTCTATTCTTTGGTTTCCCCTTTCAGTCCACCTGCTGGGGGAATGTGCATATGCACAAATTAGAAGGGTGGCGGCCCGGTATCTGTGGAAACCGGCAGCCCTGGAACACCAAGGCTTTATCCCTAAGGTTGCCTGGGAAGAGGTGAGTGCGGCTAAAGAAATGGGGGGTCTAGGGATTCTGGACCCAGTGCAGCAGAACCTAGCAAATGGATCATTGCGGAAACATGGGGATCACGCTCCAAATGGTGGGTAAGACTTGCAGAACACATTCTGTCAACGGATTGGAATCTGACAAGAGATAGCAATGTCTGGAGATGCCTTTTCATTCCGTCTTTTGCGAAACGTCGTCCTCAGTCAAGACTGTGGAGGAACATCCTCCATGCGCGGGGAACACTCTTCCCCACGGAAAGGTCTCAACCTTCCACGACATATGAAGTTCTCAATCAGTTCATGTTTGAGAATCCTTGGATAGTAAAGGGAGATGGTTCCCAGTACATGGCAGACGGTTCAAGAGGTTCCTTTGGAAGAACCTGGGTAGAGAAAGGGGTTATTCAGATAAAAGATCTACGGGACCAGAGGAGTAGTGGTTGGATTCAGTTGGTCCACCTGCGTAAGCTGCTACCTCGCTGTCAAAACGTGGAGAGACATTACAGTAACTCTGCTCTAAAGAATTCTATACCAATTTCTGGTTGTCTCTTCTGCATAACTCGGAGGAGCCTCAGTCTGGAGTGTGGTTAAAAGACCCCCAAAACTCAGGTTTATTTCTGCGGGTGGATGGGCCGGAAATCCCACATGGGACCAAGGTTCAAGTCTGGAAAGCATATTTAGACAAGAAGAAGCAGACCTGCCTAAAGCATGTAGGTGAAAAGGTGGCGGCTTCTACAGGTGGGTATGAAGAAAGCAGAGTTTGGTCACCAGATCCAGGCTGTAAGGGCAAGACACAGCTACTGTACAAGGAGGCGTCAGAGATTACGGTTGAGCCAACCTTGCTGGGATGGGTAGGGCTAGTTTCTCCTTCCTCTATCGCCCCAATATTCCAGTACAAACCAAGTTGGGGGGTGAAGATTCTCAGAGCAAAAAGCAAGAAACAGCCAATAATTACGGCGACCAGGAGACTGAGTAAACAATCAGGCTTCGAAGTAGGATCTGTGGATTTATTTAAATTGTGGAGAGCTTTTAAGCTTATCCCCTCTCAGAAACAGGCCATCCTACAATGGCTTCAGTCCCTGCTGGCCACTCCATCGGCCAAATGGCTGTCGGAAAAAGGCATGTCAGTCACTGCAGTGCCTCCGATGCCAGTGGGGTTGGGAGACAGCCACTCACATCTGGCTGTACTGCCCAGTTTCTTTTCATGTATGGTCCTGGTAGCAATATCATTGGGAGAATATGACTAATGGAGAATTCCCATGGACTCATGAGTGGATCCTGTTTGGGGCCTCCCCTTCGGACTCAGATTTATCTGAAGGGTGGGGATATATGGCATTAGTATGTAGTAGAGGAGTGATAATGGAAACAATCTGGAAAGGGAGGAACAGTGCAGTCTTTCGAAACGAGACTTTATCATTCCAGGGATTAGTCGACGAAATAAAAAGCCAAATCCGTTTGGCCATGAGAGTAGACTGGAGGGCTTCCAATGCCCAGGCAAAGAAGAATAGGATATGGTTTGCCAAGACGTGGTCTAGAAAAGGAGCCCTGGCCTCTATTTCGTCAAATGGCAATTTGATTTTCTGTACTTGGTTACTGCGAAATGGCACAGATGGTACAGTTCTAGGGCCGCCATAGGTCTAAGAACTGCAAAAGATCTTTTATTGGCCTGGTCGGGTTTGGAATTTTTTCCCGGGGGGGCAGGTCGTCTTAGACCAGGTATCTGCTTGATGTATGTTGACCACTTAGGCCTCGACGTTTTCAGTTCTCTCATCAATGGTACGCTATGAGTAGGAGACATCTTAGGAAGAGCATGTCTACACAGCGTTCTTGCTTTAGCTGTTGATAACTTTCCGGCTTTTCTTTCTTAGTATCCCTTGTTGTTAGGACTTTGCTAGACTTAAGTAGGACTGGATGTTAGATGAGGTAGACAGTTAAAAATTTGGATACAATTTCCTTTTGTGCAGGTTTGTTAATTACGACCAATTGTGTGTGGCTAGTTAAGAAAGTTTTACAAATTTTTCACTTCGATTGGCTGCAGTGGATTTTTTCTCTTTAGTTAGCCTAGATAAAGCTTTGGTATAGCTTGGCATTATGTAGAGGTTGAATTGGCAAGTCCTCAGTCTATTGACTGCAAGCAAAACTGGCTGATGCTGCCAGGATAACTCCGGGTAGAATTGTGAGGTCCCCGGCCTCGAATGTTATTTTGGGAATAAAAATAATAATAATAATAATAATAATAATAATAATAATAATAATAATAATAAAATAAAATAACAGCATTCTACTTCTATTTCATGAACTTTTGGCATGGATTTCTTTTTTTTTTTAGATGTTAATTTTAAAAAACTACAAATTAAAAAAAAAAGAGTGATTACTTCACCGGTAGTGTTTCCCATCTATGTTCACAGCACCACCTCCATATGCTTCTTTCCCCGCATTTGTCCACGACTCCATGTTCTATTTGCGGCCCCCCCTTTCTTCAATGCCCAGTTCAGTACCCCCTTCACAACATGAAAAGGCAATTTGAAAGAACCACCAAACTATCACACATAATCATCCAGTCCATCCATCCATCCATCCATACTTTCAAAAAGACGCAACCAAATCTCACACAAGTATATCCATATCCTGTATTGCTTGACGACGACACAACTTATCAATAAACAACAGCATTTTTTTAACTTTGTTGGATCAAGCTTACCATGTCATTGGTGACGCTTTTGTAAACCAGGGTAGGAACTGCAATGCCCCACAAGAGGAACAACCCCAATGACCGCCGGTTGAACCTGAAGGTCTTCTCCATGTTCTCCCTTGCTGCACCCCAATCCTCGATGAACTTGTTCTTAGCGTACTCCATACCGCCTGCCATAGTTACCCACACACCACCGACCTTGGAGACCCCTCGTTCAAGATCAGGAAACAGACTTTACCAGACAACAACTGTGAGTGCTGCAACGCGACCAGCTGAGAATCCACACACACACACACACACACACACACACACACACACACACACACACACACACACGTGCACGCATGCAAACAGAACATGGGTGTATGCATAGTGGGCAAACACTCAGAAGTTAGCACACATACAAGGCATGCACACGGGCACACAGACACACACAGACACGCACAGACACACAGACACGCACAGACACACACACACACACACACACACACACACACACACACACACACAAAAGCAACGGGTTTCAGATGCAGCACCAGTTTTGATCCGCGGACTATTTGATAGATGGTCTTCGGTGGCTCTCTTTTCTTAGTAAAACTAACATTCATCATCTTATTACACAAAAAATACAAAAATATAGCTTCTTTAATTGGTTTCTTCAAGGACCTTATAGATCTGTTTTTGATCATTCTAATAGCTTGATGATAATAGGTTCACCTGCAATGAGTGGATATCCTTTTTTAAATGTTATTGTTGAAGCTAGTTATATACCTTTTATCTATCTGTCGTGTAAAGATTTATTTTCTCTTTGTTACAAAGAGAATACTTCTATAAATTTATCTTATCAATCATCTGATTCAATGTTTGCTTTGTCAACTAAATGATAAGGATGCTTTTGAGAACTCATACTCATTGCTTCGCTCCTTTGTTTTTTAGTCTAATTTATATTTATATATTTATGAAACGGTATTCACCAGTTCGCAGTAGCTGATGCAGATCCCAGGGCTCGATCCCTAGTCCCCCACCTTACATGTGTACAGTACCTGTGTCGACCCCTAGAGTTGAACCCGTGACCTGTGTATTTGTAACAGTTGGTAGGTTGTCATAGGGTCCATAGGTAACAGGGGTTCGATCTGTAGACCTGTCGGGTAGGAGTCTCAGTCAGGTCTACAAGTCGTAGCTATAGCTTTCTCGAAGAGTCAAGGTCGTAGCTGCTACAGCCCAGAAGGGTCAAGGTCGTAACTGCTACAGGACCGAAAGGCCAAGTCTACGGCCTTCCGGAAGGTCCGAGTAGTGGCCTTTTGGAGTGTCCCACGTTTAGGCTGAGGCAAGTGGGCAAGTGGTGAAGCAAGTGGTGGAGTCTACCCGTGCTGAGTCAGCAGTCCCAGTCCTAGGCAGTTCTGGTCCAGTCAAGCAAGTACCGCATGGGACTGTGTGCACTTCGGGCATGGGAAAGGGCCAGACCAAGGAGCTGCAGAAGTATAAATCAAGAGGCAGCGCCCAGTCATTCATTCATTCCTGCGTGAGCCATGCGGAAGCGCTGCCACAGCGACTTGTGCAAGGAGGTCTGCAGTGAGCCGGAAGACGAAGTGGGCAGAGAGACGAAGCTTAGCCATAGTGATAGGGTAGAGGCGGCCATAGCCGCCATAGCTGTAGTTAGAGTTCGGTGTGTAAGTGTGTGAGAGTGAACAGAGTATCGTGTGTGTGATATCCAGGGTTATCCAGTGTATGCGAACAGAGAGTTGTGTGGGCGCTGTGTCGCCATAGCCAATTGAAGTGAACTCGTGTCTGGGTTGCCATATCTCTTGAACTCTGAGTGGGCGCATACCGCCAGTTTGTAAAGTGTGAGTGAGAGCGAGTCTGATTGCATTTATTAGACACCCAAGAAACATAATCATTGAAAGAGACAGCTTCCACTACACTAGGCATAAAGGCATGATTGGTACCACAATGTTCCTTCACTACATTGACCATAGTAAACTCCTTCTCGTTTGATAAAGATGGAAGTCTGATTTAAAAAACGACCAGGTACGGCATCACATTTGCAGCACCAGTTTTGATCGGCGGACACACTCGAAACATCACCGTACGGTTATTATGGCCTCAAGAAGTCGCCAAGGTCGTTTGTAGTCGCTGTAGGCAAGCGGTGCTTTTTGCCTTACCAGCAATCGGGATCCCAACCGGACCATTCCATGTGGTCACCGTAGGCAAGCGGTTCTTTTTGCCTTACCAGCAATCGGGATCCCAACTGGACCATTCCATGTAGTCACTGTAGGCAAGCGGT
>BFEA01000532.1:138590-185453 GCA_003427395.1 Chara braunii | reverse complement strand
AAAAAAAAAAAAAAAAGCGTACATGAGGAGGCCAAAAAGAATGAGAAGAAACATAAGAGACTGCACCCGTCACTTTCAAAAAAACTCGGCTTCTTTGCATCCAAAATATTCTTGAAGAACAGAACGCGATACCTCGACGCGTTTTGCTGCCGGCGTCCAGCGGCTAGCTCATCAGGAGGCTACTTACTACAAACTCGAAGCCCATGACTGTATGACAGGAAGCAACTTTCTTTGCTTAAATACTTACTCCGTGAGTATTAGTGCACATTCTACCTGGAGATCTTCAAGCCTACCTACCCTACTCCCTTTCTCTCCTCGTCACTATGCTGTTCCGCTGTTTTCCTTCCTCCCTTCTCATCTCTATTCCCTTCCCCATGGAGCATTCGCGGATCCGTGCGGTCTCTTCCTATTGGTGGTCCCCTTTGCCCGCTTTTTTCCTCGCACTCCCTCCGTTTTTCCATTCTCCTTCGTCGTATTCTCTCCCTCCCTCGTAATCCTCAGCCTCGCTACTTCCTCCGATACCGCCTGTTAAGTCGAGGGCGATGATGCTTCCATCTCTCGCAACGACTATGTGTTTCGTCTTTCGATATTCGCACTTGCTTATAACAAACACCCAAATCCGGCGATAACATCGGGCTCTCAATTTCCCACCTGCCTTTTTGATCGTTTTTTTCTTAATCTGACCAAGGAGCTCACGTACCTCAGGCTTCAGCTTTAGCGGATTAATTTTCCTTCACTTAATTCTTACTTAAAATATGGAAAAACGTACATTTCCCCCAACCCGTCAGACCTATATCCCTCTAAATGAGAAAATGAAAAAATAAAATAAAAAAATAAAAACAAAAACAAAGGAAGAAAGGGAGAGAATGGGAGAGGAGGAGAGAGAGTGAGGGAGAGAGAGAGGGTTAAGTCACCAATACGCGCCACGCCGCACGCTACTTGGATCCGTATAATGAACAATCAAAAGTGGCAGTGTATATTTCTACGTTTCAGCGGAAGATTCATTCTATTTTTGCTCATCCTATCGATGGAATGTGTGTGAGTGTGTGCGCGCGTGTGCGTGCGTGTGTGTGTGTATGTGTGTATGTGTGTGACGGAGAGAAAGAGAGAGTTCCCTCCTTCCTCGTCTAAGTCCACCACCCCTCACCCTCTCGCTACCTAGCCTTGGCATCAGCAGACTACGACAGAGAGAGGAGAGAGAGAGAGAGAGGTACATGTGGCATCTGTGTTGGGGGGGGGGGATCGAGGTCGTGAGGGACACATGAGACATACCTGGTGCGTGAGGCGGATGGCACCAGCCGATATCTGCTCGTACTTTAGGAAAGTTGTTGTCGTCATCCTCACCGTCATAGTATACGCTAGATAGGATCTGCCTTTCACAGTCGGGACGCAAAGCGCCAGGTAGGATGTCAACATTGGTTCGTTGTTGATGATGATAGGGCTATATCAGCGTTTGTCCAGTTTGAGCTCTCGATCTCTTCCTATTCGGTGAAACTCGTGGGGCAATCGGACAGAATGATTCGAGGTCACGATTAACTGGTCACATATAAACGATGATGTTTTCGTCCTCGTTTAGTTTTCCTTATTATTATTATTATTACTATTATTATTATTATTATTATTATTATTATTATTATTATTATTATTATTACTAGTATTATTATCATATGCGTAATTGATTGGGTACGAGTGACATCTGCGCTGTGAGAAACGAGGCTGTGAGTGTAGTGCGAGACATACCTGGTGCTGGAAGCGTGCAACAGTGGTCGCCATATGCTCGTACGTCGGGAATGCTGTTGATGTCATCTTTTGACTTCGTAGTATAGGCTAGATAGGATTTGCCACATGTAGTCTGGGCGCCGAGCGCCACATAGGATATCCACATTGACTCTTCGTTGGGAATGATGATGAGCCTATTCCAGCATTGTCGATTATGAGTTTTTGAGTGCTCTTATTTAGTGAAAAATTGTGATGCAACTCAGCCGTTGGATAACGATTGTCTGGTCTGTGTATGATGCATGTTGAATGCTGAAGATCGTTGTTGCTCATCTTTCTTGCGGCATCATTATTATTATTATTATTATTATTATTATTATTATTATTATTATCATTATTATTATTATTATTATTATTATTATTATTATTATTTCGTAGCGTAACGAAATCGAGAAAGAGAGAGAGAGAGAGTTCCTCTTCTTCCTCTTTTAAATCCACCATCCCTTCCTCGCCCTCTCATCACCTGACTTCTCGGTCTTAGCAGACTACGACAGAAAGAGAGAGAGTTGTGACTTAAGAATGACGACGCTGGATCCAGACTTGACAATGGGATTCAGACATTTTTGACGAGGGACTATTTGGGGCCTGTGTCGAAGACTTGGTGCTGACGACATTCCCATCTACCCCTCTTCTTAGTCCCATATTCCCCCCCTTCTTCATCTGCATATGGTTGGGGCTGGTACACTCTTCCTGAGTGAGCTCCAGACCCCTTCGCACCATGGAATGAGGAGGGTGATGTATGTTCGAAGCCGCATTGAAATATTGATTATTCGGATCATCGGTATCCAAGTCTTTCGCTACGTTATCTCGTACTTTGTACGAGAGGTCGATTTTTTTTTCTTGATCTGTACCTTTACAGTATACAACCGTGTGGGTGTGTGTATGAGGAAGAAAAGGAGGAAGGAAGAAAGAGAGAGAGAGAGAGAGAGAGAGAAGGAGAGAGAAAGGAGATCGGAGAAAGGAGAAGGAAGGAGAGAGAAGGAGAGAGAAAGGAGACCGGAGAAAGGAGAAGGAAGGAGAGAGAAGGAGAGAGAAAGGAGATCGGAGAAGGAGAAGGAAGGAGAGAGAAGGAGAGAGAAGCAGAGAAAAAGGAGATCGGAGAAGGAGAAGGAAGGAGAGAGAAGGAGAGAGAAAGGAGATCGAAGAAGGAGAGAGAGAGAGACGATATGTCTCCGACCTTGGCCAACAACCAAGTCTCCATCCCCACGGCTCGCTGCTCACTACTTGGATCGATGGAACGAGAAAATAAAAAAGAGGGCAGTGTATATTTCCCCGTTTGAGCGGAAGATTCATTCCGCTCGTGCTATCGATGGAATGCGTGGGTGTGAGACGATCATGATACTACCGAGATAGAGTGTATATGTGTGTGTGTGAGTCTTCTACCCCGTGGCTGACAACATGATACCTTCAGCGATAGGATGGACAAAATCGATCCAAATCTTGGTGATGAACACTGGCATGCTCGTTTTGTGTTTGTATCACAGGGAACTCACGGCATTTCCGTTGATAACTGAGCAAAAATCAAATGAATCTACCGTTAGAACATGGAAATATGCACTACTGTTTGAGTACACGCGAGTGTGTGTTGATCTCGCTACAAAGTGCGTGCTGCTTTCATCGGCAGGGCAAGCGAAATCGATTGAATCAATTGCTAGAACACAGTAGCCTACACCACTATTGCTTATGGATGCACAAACATGTATGTATAAGGGTGTGCACATGAGTACGTGTGTGGGTGTGAGTGTATAAGAGAAAAAGCAGAGAGTTCTCGACTGGACAACCGATTTCCCGTCAAAACGTCAAACGTGTATCTGATTAAAACGATAAGTATTATTATTATTATTATTATTGTTATTATTATTATTATTATTATTATTATTATTATTATTATTATTATTATTATTATTATTACTGCTATTACTATTTTGCCTTGCCTGACTACCACATGCACAGGGAGAAAACATGCAGGAACGATGATGCAATCGCCGGTAGCACCCTGAGGTGGGCCGTCATCCGTTCGGCTTGCTAAAAAGCACGCTTGGGCAGTTCATGCTCCTCATGTTGTGGTCATAGTCTGTTGCGTATCACTTCCGATCGTGTTGCAGACTTCATTGAACTTGGTTAGCATGTAATAGCAAGGAGAGAAATGTAGAAAGAGAGAGTTCTTCTTCTTCCTCTCACTAGTCCACCATCTCTCCTTCCCCTCTCTGCCTACTTCTCAGTATCCGGGGATTACAAGAGAGAGATATGACCTGAGGCTTGACGACGTTGGATTCAGGCTAGACGTAGGGTTTCAGACATCTGTCGAGGGATTATTTGACTTGGTGTTGACGACATTCCCATCTCTGCCCCTCTTCTTCGTCTGTTTCCCTCCTCTTTGTCTGCATATGATCTGGACCTGGCGCATTCTTCCTGTGTGTAGCGCCAATCCCCTTCACACCTTGTGATGAGGTCTGCGTTGTGACATCGATTGGGCTAGTCATTGGTAGTCTAGCATTCTGTTGCGCTAACTTGCACTACATGATGGAGGTCACGCCTGGTCAGATCAAGGCTCATATCCAAGTCCTCCACTGCGCTACAAAGCACCATATTTTTATGTATCAGGATGTACACTGCTTGTTGAGATTCCATTTGCACTGCATTGTGCATTTTAGTCATTTTTATCACATACGGACCCTTGACTATGGTGTACATCGCCCATCAGGGGAATGTAACAGAGAAAGAGAGAGAGATCGAAAAGAGGATGAAGGAAAAGAAGGAGGACAGACAGATTGAAGAATAAAGAGAGGGGAAGATTGAAGGGAAAGGAGGAGAGAAAAGGTCGAAGAGAGAAATGGGAGGAAGAAGATAGAAGGTAGAAGCGAAAGAGGAAGAGGTTGTGAAGAGAGAAGAGAGAGGTACCTGGGTAGAGAGAAGGTCGGCATTTGCGTTGATATCATCGCACGCTGGTAGACAAGTTGTCTGGTTGTTGTCATGATAGGCTGTAGAGTAGATAGGGCACCTGGCGCCACTCAGAACAGAGAGCTACGTTAGTTATAATGTTAGTGTTGCCCTGTTAGGCGTGGACATTGACTCGCGATTCTTCTATATTATTCTCAATCGGATGGTTACCCGGTTCCATTGTACTATCTGCTCT
The DNA here is from genome assembly GCA_003427395.1 of Chara braunii. NCBI lineage: Eukaryota > Viridiplantae > Streptophyta > Charophyceae > Charales > Characeae > Chara > Chara braunii. The sequence goes on along the minus strand of BFEA01000532.1, from coordinate 180,541 downwards.
GGCTTGGACTAATTGGACTTCAGTGTGTTTTGCATTCTGAGTTTCTGTGCATCGTCCACACTCATGTTCATTACAATTTTATTTATTTATTATTGTTATTATTATTATTATTATTATTATTATCATTATTGTTGTTATTATTATTATTATTGTCATTATTGCTATTATTATAGTTGTGTAGTCAGATTCGCTCTCGGTCACACCTTTCATACGTATGACAACAGCGCAGCAAAATGGAGACGTGCGTCCACTCAAAACTCAGAGAAATGGCTTTCAGATAACAGTACAGTTCCGTTGACTATGGCGACTGAGCGCCCAAACAACTCGATGCTCACATTCCGGATCACCCTTGGATATCCCATACGCGACACTCAGAACACCTACACACAACACATGCAGTGCGCACCAGCTATGGCTATGGCGGCTATGGCCGCCACTGACCTACCACTATGGCCACACTACGTCACTCTCACTCACTTTATCTTCGGGCCTCCTACAGACCTCCTTGCACAAGATGCTGAGACAACACTTCCGCATGGCTTCCGCATGAACGAATGAATAACTGAAGCGCTACCTCTTGACTTATACTTCTGTCGGTTGTTGATCTAGTCCATTTCCCTGACCCAAAGTGTACACAATCCCGTGCAGAACTTGCTAAACGAGACTGGGACGGACCGAACCTTACCACTGACAGACCGTGGACTCACTGCTAACCTATGCATTTGCACTCCAGTCTAGTCCACCACTTGACTCGCCACATGACCACTTGCCACTTGCCTCTATGAGCCCCGTCAGACCCCATTTTATAGCAAGTCGGCCGCCCTAAGTGAAGGCAGGCTCAACGAGACCTTGAGGGCCTACTCTGATTACCGCGCAACTAAAGGGGAAAATTTCGGCAGTTGTGCAGAGCCAGTTGGTTAAAAGAATCCAGGCCCCGGGCTGGATGCGAGTACTGGGTCACATACCAGAGACAGTTGGCACATACAACCACCATAGGCCCCAGGCTTGATCTCGACCGTGCTGGGCCTCGGGTTACTGGGGCCTACGGGAAGCTTTGCTGGGACTTGACGGAGGCAGGCCGCTTCGAGACAGCAAAGGGTCTGCATCCTTATTGGGCATTTGGGTGCAGACTGCAGGCTGCGCGAACACTACTGCGCTATGGGTTGGCTGGCACTCACACTCTCGCAGGCAAGCAGGAAGCGGCGAGCAGCCATAGCTGAGCTACACCACCATGAGTTGGGTGTGGCGCGGGGTGGTCCTTGGGTGTATATGGCATCTGTGTGGGGAGAAACGGGTTGTGAGTGTAGCGAGAGAAGTTCCTGGTGCTAGTAGCATACTGCATAGACCACTGCGTGCTCGTACTTCGGGAAGCTGCTGTTGTCGACTTTGGCATTGTAGTATTAGGCTAAATAGGATCTGCCACATGTGGTCTGGGCGCCGAGCGCCGATAGAATATCAACTCTGATTCTTCGTTGAGTGATGATGAAGAGACAATTTTGGTATTGTCAATTATGAGTTATTGGTGTGTTTTTATTTGGTGAATCTAGAGCTGCATTTCTGTTGTGGGTTCGACGTCAAGAGTATCCGGACTCATATGTATGGTGCTGATTGGTTGCTGGAGTTCACTATTATTCGTCTTCCCTGCATTTTATTTATTTATTATTATTATTATTCTCGTTCTCATTTTTTTTTATTTTTTTTTGTATGAAAACGGTAGCGCAACAAGCCTCGTGTCCGCCCTAAGTGAAGGCGGGCCAGGACATGTAACCATCCTAAGTGAAGACAGGTCAGAATTCCCACAAACAACAGTTGCAACACGCCTGCTGGGTGGGAGTGCATCATGAAAACTCAGGCGCAAGCCCAAGACGGGCCACTCACACGGTCACACACGCAGTGACACTGGAACACCCAGACTGCACTTCCGGGCTTGCCGCCGACCTCCTTGCACAGCTCGCTGCGGCACCATGACTCACGCAGGAATGAATGGAAGGCTGGGTGTTGCCTCCTGATTTATACTTCTGAAACTAGTTGGTCTGCCCTTCTCCGTACCCATGGTGCACACGGTCCCATACGGTACTTGCTTGACTGGACCTGGACTGAGCGGGGCTATACCGCTGGCTGCATGAGGACGCACCACTGACTAAGTGCAGTCGCACTGGGGGAACGTACAATACAGACTGGGACAAACACAGTCTAAAGTAGTATAGACACATACGGGGACACACACGATCTGAGACCAACCCACAGCCTGAGACAGGCAAACGATTAAGATGGACAGATAGACACGCAGGCTGGGTGCCGGGCGAAGGAAGAGCGACCCTGAACGCTTTACTGACGTGGCCCATGGATGCGAGCATTGACCCGTTGTTTCTTCGTGTTTCCCCATTTTGACGGATTCTGCACTCTCTCTGTGCATCTCTACTCGGACATCTGTGTGATTTCGCAACTCGGTTTTCGGTATATTGTCACGCTCGTATGCCTCACAATTATTATTATGGTTATTATTGTTATTATTACTTCTTATTATCAGTATTATTGTTATTTTATCATTATAACTATTATTATTATTATTATTATTATCATTATTTTCTTTTATTTTTTTAAATATTATTATTATTATTTATGTCGTTATTTTGATTGTTATCATTAGGCATCATACAGAGACAGAGAAGGAAAGTATGGGGCATTGGAGAGGAGGGAGACGCTACCATTGTGCCACCTCCTCCATCCTCCTCCATACTTGTCTTTGTGCGGCCCTCTCAGATACATGCCCCCTCGACTTATTGATTACGGCTTGATCCTCGTTGAGTTAACCCTGACCTCGGCTAACCCTAAGAGTCAGCAATCGATTTCATGAGTTGTATATGACCAGTGACAAAGCGATTGCGGGAGCTCTGCCGGAGTCCGGGTGAAATTCTGGAGGCAAGAAACAACGAGGTTTGTGTACGTCAACATAAACCCTAAACCCTAAACCCTAAGATCTCTAACCTTTAGGCTGCTACCTATGACTATGTTACTAACAAGGGAACATCGATCTTGCTATGTGATTATTCTTTGGGATGTGGATGCAAAGGGGAGACATTCCTCATATTCTTCTCTGTATACGCCGCCTAAAGATAATGGGTTTCATTTGGTTCAGCCTGTTATGATCAAAAGCAGCAGTGATGATCCATGTCAATTATTTCTTGACATACGCCTGATCCAAGCATGACTCCCCGAAACTGACAACGATTCTGCGCTTGAATGTCATCGAAAGCGATGACTTGAGCCATAGATAAGGCTTGTGAGGGGGTAAGAATAGCAGGGGAAAGTTTGCCTTAACTCCAAATGAGCCTTACGCTTGGTCAGTGGTAAGTGCAAGGACCCTTGGACACCCGCGTTATTCAGGGCTAGCCAGTGATAAGAGAAGCAGGAAAATTCTGCCTTATCAGTGACTAGTCTGATATAAGAGTTGTGAGGTTTCAAGGACACCTGCCTTATCATGAACCAACTTAACATTTTTTTCAGTGGTAAGAGTAGTAAGGATCCTTGGACACCCGCCTTATTGAGGGTTAGCCACTGATAAGAGTAGCAGGGGAATCTTGTCTTATCAGTGACTAGTCTGACATAAGAGTTGTGAGGTTTCAAGAACATCTGCCTTATCATTGATCAAACCTAACATTCATTCAGTTGTAAGAGTAGTAAGGATCCTTGGACACCCGTCTTATTGAGGGTTAGCCAGTGATAAGAGCAGCAGGGGAATCCTGTCTTATCAGTGATTAGTCTGATATAAGAGTAGCGAGGTTTCAAGGACACCTGCCTTATCAATAAACATCCWAGCGCTTAGTAAGTGATAAGAATAACAAGGATCCTTGGACACCCGCCTTATTGAGGGTTAGCTAGTGATAAGAGTAGCAGGGGAATCCTGTCTTATCAGTGACTAATCTGATATAAGAGTAGTGAGGTTTCAGGGATACCTGCCTTATGAGTGACTAGCCATAGGATAAGCCTACCGCTAAGTGTGCTCTGGCTCACAGGGGCCAAAACACCACAAGATCTCAGTTAGGAAGAGAGATGTTAAGGTTTTCTTAGACTGTGTTGTGTCTACAGGTTTCGACACTTCGGAGAACTTACGGGGAATCCGTAAGAACAACAATTTTGTTATCATTTGATAACAGGTCGGCAGAACTCCGACTCAACTTCCACCATGGCTTGACACCCACACCTAAGACAAGACCTAAGAAGGGAACATATAAATCTTTCCCCTGTATCTATGCCTAAATTGTCCAAATCACACTTAGGAGTCTTCGAAATATGTGGGGCTGGGGTAAAATGGAGTCAGGGTTAGGAAGGAATGTTGTTTTCAAGGGTTTGGGGCGTGAGTGACATGCTATGAATGGATTAAACGTTGACACTTGTAGTGCATTTGTGTCTGCATCTGTATATGTGTATATGATGTCTTGCATCTTCACAGGTGTTGGACGTTTGTGCTGTCTTCTGAGTTTGGAATCGTCTGAGAAATTCGGGCAAAGGGACACGACAATCGTGAAAGTGAGGTCCACCGCTCAGTCACCTCCCCTGATTACATACATATATTTATATACATACATATACTTGTGAATGGGATCGTAGTTGGTCAGGATCGGAAAATCATTTGTCCAGGTTTTGTTTGGGAGAATAGGAGACTACAAAGGGGATCGAACTTGGCATTCTCACATGATGAGCAAAGTAAACGTTGAGTCATTGCCATAGTTAGCTAAGCGTGGAAGACTGTCCGAGAAGTCGACATGATTAAATAGTCGGTCCGGAGAGTTAGCACCTCGGGGCTCGACATACGGGTCAGTCTTAAGGTTTTCTACTGCGCGTATGCCTATGCTACGGCGATCGAGAAAACGCCCTCGGCTGGCCTACCTCTGCGATTGCATGTAAAAGCCTTCACACGTGGGTCAGTAGCTCAGCAGGGATACGCCCACCTAAGGGATGGTGACAGCTCCCGCAGGTGGAGGTATGTTGTACCTCGCGAGACCCTAACCTGTCGTAGGGAGTAGCGAGAGGTATAGCACGCGCGCACGGTCGGAGTTGGTATCGAGTAAAGTGACAAAAGAAAAACTCCTGCGTGACACAACCATGAGGTCCAACACAAAAACTTACTTCGCGTCCGGGTTTGGGACCGTCACACTCGACAGCGCAAGTGTGTGTTTTCGTGTGTGCACCTGATCAAACGCTCGTTGAGCAAATTACAAAGATTCGTTGTCGTCAAAGCGTAGTTGAGAGAGAGCTTACGTGAACATGCATGTACCCATGTGATCAGATGAATATGTAATAGTGCATGCTTGCAAGCCTGAGGATAGAGCGTGCAGGAGGCTGTTCAAGCATCCAGGTCCATTATCGGACTCAGTGTGCGAGTCTGCCTATACGAGGAGACACAGTGGCAATTTCGATTAGTTCAATGGCTGCATTCTTCCTGAGTGGATGGGGAAAAAAAGGGCAGTGCTGAGAAAAGTTTTTTACATGCTTGTTAAGTTTTTGCTGGATGGGGATTGACTGTTTGTTCGTTCAGTTTCAGTATGTCTCGGCTCAGAAGAGAGTGATCTGATCCTTTCATCATGGTTGGCAGAATCTCAACCACGACGCGAGGGTCCTCACTAAGTACGCTTTATCCATCCCTTCTACCTGTATTCTAGGGAAAACTCCAGTCCCAGTCGACCCGGACAAGGGTAAATAAGGGGATGGACACAGAAACAGTGTCTCTGTAATGAGAAATCTTGAGTTTAGGATAGTAATAAGATCGTACTCGAAATGATGGTGGGTATCGATCTGGTCGATACTTGGACTCAATGAGCTCAAGTACCGACTAGTCACGAACTAGGAACATGAAATTTTCAAGCGAAACCCAAACTCTGAACTCTAGCTCTGTCGGGTTCCTAGCTGAACAGTCGGCGGACCAGGTGCTGGCGGACTATACTAGAGACCGAAATACTGAGTTCAGAGCACTCGGGTTGATACCGCGTGATGCGTGAGTGACAAGACGAGTAGTGCTCAGCTACACTCGGACTTGTGGCCCSGAGTCAGACTGAACTGGGAAATAATAGATCCAAGGACACAAAGCTTGGCACGGTGGTACTGTGCTAAGACTCGGAATGTGGGACTGAGTCAGGGTGCGCTCAGCACTATCTTACGTTTTACAACCACAGGTCATTCACAATCTTCAACCCAGAGGGACTCTGGCTTTGTCGAAGTAGAAACTCAACGTTTGCACAACTACATTTTGAAAACGTGAGGGGATGTATGGGTGGCAAAAGAGTGGGAACAGACCGAGTGTTTATCCCGTATTCTGTTTGGGCAGTGAAATCCCCGAAAGAGTGTGGGAAAAAAATCATGGGGAGTAGAAACAAACTGGAGGTAACATACTCTCTCTGTTTAGACAGAGGAGATAGTTGGGAGGAGAAAACAATCAGCAATATCCAGTGTACTTGTGGGCTGATGAGAGAAGAAGCAGTAAAACTAGTGAAAGATCAGAAATCCATCGAGTATTTATTATACATTCACGGGCAAGACGGGAGACTACACAGTACTTATTCGTTTATCGAAACAGTTGAACAGACCAGGGCGAAGGCAGAGGGGGCATGAAATTTTACAGATCTCTCTTCTTCCAAGGACCTAGTCGATGAATCTAGACAGAATGTAACTCAAGGCTCTAGTACTCAGCAATGTTGGAAGTGGCCAGTACTCAACGCGGTCGGTAGTGACCAGGCGACAATACAACCAATCTTCAGGCAGCGTTCTATCGGTGACTAAGGGACACTCAAGTAATTTCTTCAGACTGCAATCAATCACCTATCAATCAGCATACCTTGTACTCAGCGCCTAACAGTTGAAACCAGTGATTTCATGACCTGTTTACTCGTAGCTTCAGCTACGTGTACCACCAGCTAGCAGCATTCTACCATTCCTGCAGTATTCAGAATCTCAGTCAGCATAATTTCAGCCATACTCAGTCTTAATCATCAGGATCTCAGCAATCATTCAGTTCTCCTTTTAGCATTCAATCAAGTTCTCCGATTCGCAATCAATCAGTTTCCTCAGAACAACACTTCAGTGCGACATTCAAAGCAGACAATCAAACAACTATCATCCTACATCCGATCAGCATACTAACCAGCATTCAGAGGAGGTATTCAGATCATCAATCAAACCAGCAAATAATCAGAAAACGCAATCAGATCACTGATCAACTACCAACAATCAGTTCTCAGTGATCAGTTCTCAGTTGTCATCCAGTCAGGTTGTATCGACTAGTCTACCCATGAGTACAGTCCAATCCTTTCGAGTCAGTGAGTCAGTGCTGACCAATCTCAATCAGATTCCATGCAAAGAGGCATTCCACTATCAGTATGCTAGTGCCATTGGTTTCAGACAAGGAGATCTGTCAATCTTCGTTGTCCAGACCAGTTTTGCGGATGGCACTATCCACGATCCGATACCCTATCTGAAGAAGGGTAAAGAGGCTCATGAGCATTTTTATGCAGTGTGGATCTCCGCCACGAGGTATCTCGAGCAGAGGGAGAGAGAAATCGATGAGAGCGACACCAAACTGATTCGCAACTTTGGGCCCAAGCTTTATACGGACTATCCTAAGCCTCCCGTTCCTCTCCTTCTCACAGATGGCACGAGTTGGCATGACATGATCGGCTTGGCAAAGAGATATATCTCTCCAGCGGTGATCGACATTGAGGCACTGACAGAGTCTACCGAGTATCCATACCTCAAGCGAGGAGTCTTCTTTGTGGATAGGCTGCCTACATTGTGGGAAGAGTTTTGCTCCATGGTTAACTTCCGTGTCATGTATCTCGGATGGTCATGCTCAAAGTTTGTTGGCTTCAGGTGGCTCGTTGTCACGAGGCCTCAATCTCAGATTGTACGTGGGCGTGGGTCACAGCACCAGAAATGAACAGTGAAATGAGAGATTGAGAGAGACTGCCCAGAGGGATGAGTGAGGACTCTTGAGGGTTGTTGACCATGTTTGCTTATATGTGCTTTCTGAGATTATTATGAGTTCTCATTCTTCCCTCATTCATCTTGTCTTTGCCTTGAGTTAGTCAGTCTTGATTATCTCTTCTGACATTACTTGACGATTGTATTTCCTTGTTGATCATGTCATAGTTTTCAATCCCTTAAATTGGCATCTTGATACACACATGACATATTTAATTTAATTTTTATTATATGCATTATCATTGTTGTTCCGAATCACACTTAAAGATTCATAAGACCGGGGCCCGGCGAAGACCCCAATTGAAGGGTGTTGCTCGAAGCCGGGCGCACACAACAGGAAGGGATTTGCTTTATTTAATTTATTTAATTTATTTAATTTATTTAATTTATTTAATTTATTTAATTTATTGCAATCACATACAAAATCCTGCGTGACAACCTGTTGGCTTTTCAGTCGCCTGAAGCGATCTGATTGGAAAAAGTGCGACAAAAATGACACCGTTGCCGGGGACATGAAAAAAGTTTCGTGTCTGGAACGAGCCTGGGTCATCACCATCTTTGAGCTTTGATTAGGGCGTGAGAACTGTTGACAATATTATGAGCTTTATATTAATTTTATTATTCTCATTGAGTTTCGATTCTCTTGAGAATCACAGCTGCTAACTGCGTCTTATTTTCTTCTTGTGTGAGGTACCACACTGGACTGGAGAAGGAGATCGACATTATTGACAGAGAGAATAAGACTTGAATTCAGGTATGCCTCATGAGCCTATGATGTCCTTTGAACATTGAGAGGAGAAAGGAAAAATCAAGAGCTCGAGGATTTCATCAAGAATGCTAAACTTCTGATGCTTTTAAGGAACTTTCGAAAGTAACTACCAAAGGGATATTCCCCTATCAGTATGAGCATTGTTGGGTCTACCGTTCAGGCAATTCGGTCATCAGCGTAGTGCTGATTCACTTATTGGAGGGAGATATTTATGATATCCGTCCCTATGTCAAGAAGAGAGACTGTGACGATGGTGAGACCTTCAACTAGCTATGAGAAATTGCAATTCAGTCTCTTTATAATGAGAAGGCAGAATTAACTAAGCAGAAGAAAAAAGTGGAATGGGGTTTAATGCCAATGACATATGAGACTGTTCTCATTCCTCCTATACCTAACAGTTATTGTAATGGGACTAACTGGCTGCCGATAATCAATACGGTATAGACAAGGAAGAAATGAAACGGTGGCAATGAGAACTAAAGAGATTTCAGCAGAGGAAATCAGACAGAGAAGGTTGAGATTTGGTATGGGCTCTGACCCGAGTCAAGAGAAAGTCGAGTGTCTCCTAAAGTCTCTGAATACTCTAAGCAAGAAAAAAAGTGTTCTCATATGAGGTTGTCAGGTATGAGATGGATAAAAGCAGATGGGAGCAGGAACGGTTATATGTACTGACATTCTATTTTACGGATCTGGATGTGTATAATATGAGAATTTATATTCCAAGGGAAAGTGCAGAAGCAGTATATTGGAGATGCAGGAGATTTGCTGAGGAAGTGGTATTGAAAGAAAAAGAGAGATTTGAGAGGGAAAATAAAAATTTCACTGGATCTACTCGATTTACTATCTTTGAGGGATTTCCCACTCCTCCTCTCTGCCTGATATAAATTTGTCAAAGGATGATTGGTCTGCAGTAATTGAGTTTGCTTTCAAAGTGAAACAAGATCAAAGAGTCAGATGAGTCGATGCTATGTACTTTTGAGAGAGAAACCTAAGCTTAGACTGATTAGAGACCATGAAGGGTTGAATCAGATAAATTGCTAAATTCCCTTAATTCTATAACGAGTAGGGTCGTAATCCCTTATAAAAACGTGAGGTATGAAGCAATGAAAAAACCGGGACAAGAACATGACAGCCTGTATGTTCTTACATGCTATTTCACTGATCTTGATGAGTATGATATTGAGATTTACGTGTCAAAACAAAGGTTTAAGGAGTGTAAAACAGGTCTGTGTTGGCAACGGGCGTTGGATCTTGTGCATGATGAGAAAAGAAGATTAGAGCGAGAGGGAAAAACTTCTCTTTTAGTACGTATGTCAGACCTTTTGTTGGGATACCATCTCCACCTATTGAGGGACTCACATTCGCAAGAGACTATTGATATACCATGATAAAGTTTGCATGGAAAGTGAAGAGATTCCAAGAAGAATACTCTCAGTAGCTAGGATAACTATTGTGAGGGGCAAACTCTATGAGGTGATAGGGTGTGATAATCCTTTTGTGATCCTGAGATATGAGACTTGTGTGAGAGGGCCCATAATATTTCAGATCCCAGTGGTCAAATTCTTGAGTACTGGCAGCCTGGACGTAAGGATTATGTACCAGCAGGCCCAGAAAAGGAAGACGATTACTTAAAGTGTCAGACAGGTGTTTATACTAGTCTCATAAGAACCAAGGAGTGGATTGAAAAGTTAAAAAGAAAGGTAACCTAAGGGAAGGAAGTAAGACAATTTGAGAGGCTCCATAAGTTCTCGATTGCAGAGGGATTTGTAAGCAGAAGAGATTGGATGCTTCTGCTGGAAGCTATTGCTAAGATTGATAGAGCAAGGGAAAAAGATTCCACTGAGATGATAAAATCCCTACTTTTTAGTATTTTTGAACACAGATTTGAGATCCCTGATTATGTTCTACCTAAGATCTACCTTTCAGATACTGCTTATGATGTTTAGCAACGCCCAGTTTTACTGAACAACTGACACTAGGAGTTGTGTTGGAAGGTAGGATAGTCAAGGTAGAAGGGACTCTTCGGATCTCTGACAGGGATCTTTCTACCCTAGACAAGCTTGAGTTTTTGCAGCCTTTCTTTGATCGTATGAAAGATTTTGCCTTGAGAATTATCACTGACCAGATTGAGATAAGCTATCTGTTAAAGGTGGTGAAAGTGAGAACTACTGAAAGAGTATCATATCACACTTCTCAGGAACGGGTCTCTCTTGCAAGAAGGATCAATAGTGGCCCATAAACGATGCAATTTGATTATGAGATTATAGACCTGACTCGATATTTTATGATTCGGGGTACTATAAAAGGGTATGATAGAAGATTGAGTAGAGATGACGAAAAAGAATTGATTGAAGACTACATTGGAAGGCTGAGAAGGGTTGCATTTCCCTTGATCACTACCCAATCCATTATTGCTTATACTCTATATGTACAGAACTCTCAAGAGGTAGAGCAAACAAGAGAAGAAAGAAACGAGTCTGTATCCCTTGCAAGACGAGTGAGAGATTAAGGGGCAAAAAAAAAGAGGACGAGAGTGACAGAAAGAGGGAAGAGAATATCCGGAAAAATCTATGGTCAAGATGGGAGGACAAGGAAGACCAAGTTCATCTGCAGGGACTAATGAAGAGACTTTGGTTGGGGTTATACAGGAACTGGTCGAGAGGGTAGACACTATAAAAGGAGGATCAGATATAGCAAGAGCAAAGAGGCCAGATGAGAGGATTTCATGTTTCAGAGGGCCTCACGTTAATGATTTATTGGACGAGTATGAATTATTTGGACTCAGTTTTTGTTGGACAGACAAGCAACGACTTAAGCACCTTCTATCTTATTGTGATACTGACTCGAGGTTGACCGTTCAGGAACTGATGGAAGGTGCCACTACATGGGAAGAGGTCAAGGAGAGACTAAAAAAAGGATTTGAGAAAGATTCAGTTTCAACAACAACTAAGGACTTACTCAATATCAGAAGAGTTAAATATGACACTTTCAACGTTTTTCTTCAGACCTTTATTCGAACAGCAAAAAAAATTCATATTTGGATGAAGCTCAGAGATGCCATATATTTTGGACAAATTTTACTGACACTAAAAGGCAAGCAGTTCTTAATCAAGCTCAGCACTATCTTCTCAGATGGGATGAAATGGTTGCAATCATAAGAACTCTACCTACTATCTCTCATAAGAAATGGTCACTGGATCAGATCAGTACTTTGGCCAAAGACTGGGAGACTGAGAATGGAATGAATAGAGGAAGCAATCTGACTGCTGAGAATATGCTTCAAAAAGTGATGGCTAATTTTATGCCTGCAAGACTTGCAACGCATGCTGTGGGTGACTTGGGAAAGAAAAAGGTTGAAAGTGAGGAAGATGACGACGATAATGATGACAATAAAAGCTACGGTAAGAAGGGGTATTCGTCCAGATCCAAAAGGAATGGAAAGAATGGTAATGGAGGAAACAGAGAAAAAAGAAAATATGATGAGCGTCCTAAGAGGAGTTTTACCTGCTACTACTGTAGTGAAGAGGGTCACACTACCACATATTGCAAGCCTCTTGAGGAGGATGTAAGGAGTGGGGTGGTAAAGAAAGATGCAATGGGTCATATTTGTGATAGTTCATGGAATAAGTTGGACCCTAGACATCCAGGAGGTATGAGGCTTCTTGCTCTTAAACATGATGAAAAGATGAAGATTAAGAAGAAGAGAAAGACTAATGTAAATGTTCATTTTTTCATAGGAGATTTACCTAATGAACTAATACAGGGAACAAGGGACCTTCATACCGCGACTGGGCTATCTTTGCAGTCCTTGGCGTTGACAGAGTGTGTGTCCAGTGAGGCTTCTACAAGTGAGTCTCCATTAGAAGGGAATCCTACTTCTCGGAATTCTTTTGAATTAGTAGAATCCTCTTCCAATGAGATGGTTCGCTTTCTGGCTAACATGGTGTCGTTTCATGGCGATTTACCCCCAGAACTCGTCATGGAACCTAGTGTCAGGATCGGTGAAGTGAGGAACCACCAAACCCGTATGACGCTCCAAATGATAGAAGAAAAGAAAAGGAAGAAGGTTGAGGAGTCACTTATTAACATCCTTGATGACCCTGAACAGGAACGCTCACAAGAAAAGAATGAACAAGGGAGAAAGAAAAAATTTATTCTCAACAGTGACTTGGATGATGGGACGGTGATTTCTGATGTAATTGCTAAAATGTTGGAAGAGACAGAAGTGACATTGTCTCTCAAAGAAGCAATGACACTAGCACCCAAACTGAGAGAAGAGTTGAAAAAGTTAATTGAGAAGAAAAAAATGGAAGTTAATTATTTGGGGTCAGTCTTTCCTAACCAAGTGAACAGATCACTACCAGGTTGCAAGATGAGATTCGCAACCATGGGATGTGGGCACCTTACGATTTGCATTAATCAAGTGAAGATTGTAGCCCTAGTAGACTCAGGGGCAAAGATTGTACTTTTTTCACGAAGAACGATTGAGGCATGTAATTTGACTATTGACAGGCCTGCGAAAAATATATTGAGCAATATTGCAGGAGAGCTGTTCGTGGCAGAGTTTATTGATAACTTACCCATCAGAGTTGGGACAATGACTGTGGAATTGCTGGGTTTTGTAGTGTCGGATCTGGACCATGACTGTATCTTGGGAACTTCATTCTTGCATAGGATGGAAGCAGTCCAATTTTTCAGTCATGAGGGGTCATCCTGGATCGGTCTACAAGATTCTGAGACTGCCAAGAAACAGACTTTTATGGTCTGCACAAAAAGTGATTTCAAGCATTAATTATCTGCTAATTCAATCAGAAGGGAAGAATCTGCTGAAAGGGTTAGGAGACTAAAGGAAGAAGGAAAACAAGAAGCAAAAGAAGAGATTTCGGTAGGAATCAATCAGGTTTCGAAAATGATAAAAGTCATTGGTAAACTCGAGGATGAGGATGGACAAATTGAAGCCTTCAAGAAAGTTGTAGAGACTGCTAAGGGAGGAAAGATGGAATTAACATTTGCGTCGACTCACCCTTTTTTAGAAAAATAGTCATTGGGTCAAAAATAAAATACAAGCCCAAGGGTTGAAGAAAAACCCGGTGACAGTCCTAATAGAAAACAATTATGATAAAGCATTGAAAAAGGAGAGGAAGATTATAAAAGCATTGACAGAATCAGCAAAATTGGAGAATAGGGTCACCTAAGAGAGGTTTGACACAATGAAGATAGACTCGGATCAGTTTATCCTGCCTAAAGAGAAATAATATATCTTCAGGATGAGTCAGAAATTCTCTGGTGCTTTCTCTTTTAATGATGAAGCGAGAGGACGATTGGACGTGGACATGATCAAGATGACCAAGATTTGGACTGTTGATCATGTTCCATGGAATGATAGGCCAACCAAGTATGCCCTGAAGGAAGAGGCAGAAGTTGTAAAGTATCTTGATAAGAAGATTGCATCTAATGTTGTAAAACGTGCTGATGGACCGTATGCTAACCACTGGTTTTGTTTCTGAAAACCAGGGGGCGGGCTAAGATGGATATAGAATCTTCACAAACTCAATTCCGTGACGGTACGTGATGCAAGTAGTCTTCCCAATGCTGATCTCCTCTCTGAATCCTTTGCTGGTCGATGTATTTATTCTTTAGTTGATCTATATTCTGACTATGATCAGTTCCCTATTGATCCCACTAGCCGACCAAGGACTGTCATGCACACGCCAAGGGGGCTTGTTCAGATGTGTGTGGTACCTCAGGGTTGGACTAACGGCATGGCAGTGGTTCGAAGGGATATGATCAAAGTCATGCAGAATATTTCCCCTGAAATAACCAGTTCATACATTGATGACAATCCTGTGAAAGGGTCTCTGGTAGCGGATGAGACTTTGGTCACAGCGGGAGTCATAAAGTTTGTCTGGGAACATGTTGAAGGAGTTAAGATGGTCCTAGAAAAACTTCAGAAATATAATCTGACTGCCAGTGGGCCAAAGTCCCTTCTTTTTCAGCCAGAGGTGATAATCTTCGGCTTCAGATGTTTCTCCAAAGGTGGGAGTCCGGAACCCAAGAAGATAAATAAGATCCTAAACTGGTCTCTGCCCCTCAAAAGAGTGACAGATGTCTGGAGCTTCTTGGGGGTCTGCGGATTCTGGAAAATTTTTATTCCTCATTTTGTTACCCCTGTAGAGCCTCTGAGGGAGATGGTAAGGCAAAGGGCTAACTTAGCATGGAATGATAAAGACAGGCTGCTGCAGAGACATTACAAGAAAAACTAAGAGATGGTGGTGTAGTGCTAGGAGTGTCATATTATGATGAGGAGGAGGCAAGACCTTTCATCATTGAGGCGGATGGAGGAACAATTGCTCTAGGTGGAGTGCTCATTCATAAAGATCAAAATGGGAGAGAGGGACCTCTGAGATTTGAGAGCAGGACTCTCAATTCTACAGAAATGGGCGACACCCAATTCAGGAAAGAGTTACTGTCAATCATCCATAGCCTCAGGTGCTTTAGGCACTACGTACTAGGAAGAAGATTCATCCTGAGGACCGATGCATCTGCTGTGATTGGTACCATTAAAAAACACCAACTGGTAGATCCAACAGTCAGCAGGTGGATCGCCTTCATCTGGACATATGATTTTAAGCTGGAAAATATCCCCACTGAGAAGAACAGAGCGGATGACTTAAGCCGGATTCCATGGCGAAAAGAAGAGGAAGAAGATATGAATGGAACAATTGAAGAATCTGCCTATGTTGATAATTTCCTTAATGAAAAAGATGATGAGGATTATGAAGCACCATGCTTCTGCAAGTGGAGTCTGTAGTCAGAAGAGAGAGACATCTGGGAAGAAATCCCAAGCGCATACGTTTATGAGTCGATTATAGGGAAAGAGGAAGAAGATGAACCAAACGATTGGTATGCCAGAGTTAATGTCGCAGCAGTGACTGCTCATGAAGTTGGGGAGAGCTCAGGTTCAAAGGAAGAAGAAGAAAGTGGAACAAAGGAAGAAAAAATATTTTTCTTTTTTGAAGAATATGATGAAAATTATCAAGAGATTAACAAGAAGATGAAAAAGGAGCAGCTAAAGGAATATTATTGTAAAATTCAAGGAAGAAATTCATGTTAAAAAGAGGACAAGCTTTTGTGGATGGTAAGGGAGACCTGCCTCCACTAAGAGTAGTCTGTGGTAAAGAGAGGCAGTTAGAGATAACCGCTACTCTACACGAAGGGGTTGTTGGTGGCCACAGGGTTGCTGAGGCAACCTACTCCATGACTGTCAAACTCTACTTTTGGCCTGGCATAAGAGACATGATTTACAGATACTGTAAGTCATGTGTGTTATGTCAAAAGCGGTTTACCACCAGAATGATTGTGCCCCTATTCCCTACGATCCTGGTAGAACCAGGTAGCAAAGTTCATTTGGATCTCATCACTATGCCACCAGGCAAGGGTGGGATGAGATACATATTAAACATGAGAGATAATTTTTCTGGTATGTTGAGGCAAAAGCTCTGAAAAGGAAGACAGTCGAGCAAGTGGCTGACTGGATAGAAGAAGTCTATCTCAGGTATCCTTTCATCAGAGAATTTGTCTCAGATAGAGGATCAGAATTTCGAAATGAGAGTGTCAAAAGAACTACACTCAGGATGGGTGTCAGAATTCGGTATGTGACTACTTATCATCCTTAAGCGAATGCACCTGTTGAAAGAGGTCACAGAACCTTGAAAGATTCATTGGCCAAGTGGTGTAAAGGAAATCTCAGTAACTGGTCAAGAGTATTAGTTGCTGTATATGCTGACAACATCACAGTCAAGAGAACTACTGGCTATGCACCATTTACTCTGTGGTATGACCAATATGCTACATTGCCAATTGAAAGTATTGTCAAGACATGGTCAAGTCAAGAAAGTGACAGAAACTATTCTATTTCAGAGTTTCTTCAGATCCGGATAAGGCAAATATCAGAAGTTGATCAGACAGTGATGGATGTTGCAGAAAGAATGACATCCAGTAGGCTATCAGATCAAGAAAGATGAAACAAGGAAAGGTATATAAGAAGAAAACAATTTGAAGATTGGAGATGTTGTCCTTCTGTTTGACAGTTCTCTTGAGACACAATGGACTAAAAGGTTGGAGCCCAGATGGCTTGGTCCTTACAGAATCACTGGAGAGGCAGAAGGCAAGGTTTTAAGATTTCAGAAATGGACGGATCCAGGATTCATGACATGGTGTCAGGATCGAGACTTCGTAAGTTCATATTCAGAGACCCAGATCTGATTCCTACAGTAACCTCAAAGAGAGGGAAAAAAAGTCAATCATCTAAGTTAGAGAGCAGTTTCAAAGAACTGAGAGGAAAGTACAGTAAGATAATGAGACAGCAAGACTGAACTTTCGACAAAACTATGATCGTTCGAGCATGGTCAATTCAACATTTTTATTTTTAGCATGTCAATTAATTTTCTGTTTCAGTAAGTAACAAGGTTAATAAGACTATATATCTGGTGCAATGCCACAGTCGATCCATGAGTCTCAAGTTCCAGAGATTGAGAAATAATTGTGAAGGTACAGTTTTCGAGAGTATTGACGTAGTGTCAAAAGATATGAGGAGCTCATGGCTGTGGTGCATCAAGAGATGAAATCAGTAATATTTTTATGGTAATGAGATAACATGATGAGTATAGAAAGAGTTAAGTTATGTCTGACTAAGAGTTGTCAGCAGAAGGACTTCATGCTTCTGACTAAGATGTCAGTCTACGCTCAGATGAGGGAAGGGACCTTTCTGAGAACAACTTTTCAGTACTTCCCTGGGACTGACGGGACGTCTCTTGGAAAAATAAAAGGAAAAATTTTCAGTTGAGGGAAGGGACCTCTTTGGGGTCAGCACTAAGCATCATTCTTGAGATTGAAGGGAGGTCTTTTGTAAGGGCTTGTCATGTTGTTGTTCAGTGCCTCTTGAGACTCTTGAGACTGACGGGACGTCTCTTGAGAAATGTTTGTTCTGTTATGGGGCGTGGACAGTCTGCTTGAGGGTTATGACATGCTTGCCTGATTGCCTGTGCCTGGGGTTTTCTTCTCTAACCTGAGGATGCATTGATTGTCGGGGTCTGCCAGAGCCTTACCGTAGTAGGTTCCAATCTGGTGGGGTCAGCAGGTCCCCGACGCGAGTGTCGAATTCCGTAGTCAACTGAGGCTAAGACTTCGGGGGTCTGGCCTATGAGGTTGAAAGGGGTCAGCTGAAA
The DNA here is from genome assembly GCA_003427395.1 of Chara braunii. Lineage (NCBI taxonomy): Eukaryota > Viridiplantae > Streptophyta > Charophyceae > Charales > Characeae > Chara > Chara braunii. The sequence continues at coordinate 162,571 of BFEA01000532.1, read as the reverse complement.
CCCTACCGCAGTCAGAGAATACAATCTAGTAAGGTAGGTCAGAGCCTTGAATCGTAGTTAGACCGGGTCCTACGTTCAAAAATCTGGACGGGGCAGTCAGCGCCCTTGGCCAAAAACTGGCAAGTGAGCCGGTCCCTGACCGCAGTGGTCAAATCCGGGTTCGGGACAGTTTGACTTACGGGACGTCTGCTGTCATAGGGTGACCAGACCCGCTATAGTCTGGGTGCCCAGACGAGAATGCCAAAGGGTTGTCATACTTGAATACTGGGTGTGATTTGTCCTGACCTTGAGGCAGGTCAAAGGGGTTGTCAAGACAAATTGTCAGACTAGTCCTGGCCTGAGGCGGGCCGAATGAGGTATGTCAGACTGACGGGACGTCTTGTATTCCTGGTCAGTGGTGGGCCAAAACTAAGGCAATCGATAAATCCTGGGTGTGAAGAGTTGTTACGTGATATTTATTATTTATTATTTATTATTCATTTATTTTTTTTATTTTTTTTTGTGGGCTTCTTTAATTATTAAATGTTTGACTGCTGGTTGTCAGAGGGTCTGCCTGCTGGGGTCGGGATCTGCTGTTTGTGGGACTCGTTGTTTTGCAGATACAAAAGATCGGCAGCAGAGCGAGTTAAACAGGTAGACAAAAATCCTTCTTAAAATTTATTCGGTGGCCGACAAGCGGTCTGGTTCACGAGGAATCTGCATCCCTGGCCTTAAGGAAGCAAAAACTCTCAGGCCTCGGACGCTATGGAGTGGACAGTGAACTGAAAATTTTATGACCCGAAATCAGACTCAAAAAACTAAGAAGAAATCATGCTTATACAAAACGTAAAAGACGGCCATGAGCTCAAGTTGGAAAAGAAAGAGAAGGAAGAAAATGCTAAAGAGAATGTAGTGACTAGGGTGATGAGGTGACGAGATAACACATGGGGCAAAGGGCTGCTGAGATGGCACTATGGCCTTGCTCACGACAGGGGTGGAAGGAGCTCTAGGGAGATAAGGAGATGAGGAGGCGCTAGATGTACCGTAGCGCGCGTCAAATTTCTTACGGAGGAACTCCATCCTGTCAGGAGATGGAGTCCTTTTGTACCATCCTGCTAACGAATAGCGGGGGTATGGCCTTAGGCGGTCGTAGCCTCGCGGCTCCTCCTCTTCCTCTTCCTATGAGCTATAATCCCGCCGTGCCCTGGCTGGCGGTTCCTCTTTTTCTTTCCCTCCTCTCCCTCCTCTTCCTCTACCCTGTCCGCGGCGTGCCTCAGGCATAAGGGGAAGGCGAGCGGCAGAGAGAGGAGATGAGTGCTAAGAGAGAAAGCGAGCGCAGAAAAAGAAGGTGGAGAGCTGAGAGAGAAAGGTTAGTACTGAGAGAGGAAGTGATCACTGAAGAAGAGAGCGGACCAAACACGAAGAGTGAAGTGGCGCAAAAAGGAAAAATCAGAAAATAAGAGGGGTACGGCACACCAAGGGAGAAAAAGAACTAACACAGAAAAAGAAAACTAGCAGGGAAGAGAGAGAGTTGTCACTGAGAGAAAAGTTGGCGCAAAGGAATATAGCTACACAAATTAAGTGACTACGTTGCGTGCACGGTAAGGAAAACAGGTAAGAAGATAGAAGAAGGCGTTACGAAACGGATCGAAGGAAAAGGGGAAAAAAACTTCAACACAAATTGATGGTCCGCGCGAAAGACATCAAGGGAATCTGCTGTGACATGCAGAATAACGAGTGAAAAGTCTTGGACTGCTTGCTACTTTATATTCTCTGAGCAGCTCGTTTTGACCCAGCAGGGACGCTGGGTAGGGGTTTGGTATTATGTCGGAGGGCCGGTATTTCGGCCCTCCTATGTGTACCAAGTCCCTGCTTCGTACCAGTCTCATCTCTGACTCTTCGGTTTGTAGGCGTGTTTTCTGACCTCTGTGTACCAAGTCCCTACTTGGTACCAGTCCTTGCTCCGACGCTCCGGCCTATGGACGCGCCCTGAGCCTCTGCTGTTCATAGTGTCCAGGCTGTGCCCTGGCGCGGACCAGTCCCTGTGACGTTGCCCTCAACAAAAGGGTGCGCCACATGACCTTCCTTTCGTCCACACAGGCTCGGTGCCCTGCTGTACACCAGAGCACAACCGGCCTGTAGCTGTGATAGTCGTCGGGTCTACCCTGGGACGCGAAGGCGAAGGGACTGGCGGAGTCTTTTTTACTGTGCGCCGAGTGCCCTGTTGCCAAGTTATGGGTTAGGTGCAAAGGATAGAAGTCGCTGTCGAGGGAGGACAAAAATAATAAACATAAGAATAAAACGTCAAATTTAAACTCGTTTTTGTTTGGGGAAATCTGGTGGCCTCAGGTCACTGTGATGTTATGGTTTCCTTTCCAATTTTGAATTGCCATCATCATTATTATTATTATCATTACTATTATTATTACTTAATTTTCCTATTTTCATTTTTTCGCTTGTCGATCTGTCACTTCGTAGGGAAGGCCGCCGATTCGGGTTTTCGGACTGTAACTGCGGTCTTATGGTCTGGGCTTTACCGACCCCTTGTATATCGCCTGTACCAGACTTGTTCGTACGAACCTCGTGGTGGGACCCCGGTGGCCAGGATTAAGGGGGCCAATACAGTGAGGACTGGAGAGAGAAAAATAAGAAAAGAAAAAAAAAAGGAAGGGAAAAAATTGGAAGTCGGGTTTTAGAATTGTGTGCGGACTTGTACCGCTATTCAGGTGGAACCATCTCGCGGAGAAAATTTGAAATAGCCATCTTTCTTTTTCTGCAAATTATTATTATTATTATTATTATTATTATTATTATTATTATTATTATTATTATTATTATTATTATTATTACCTTACCTGTTTTCGGACGCGGCTTTTCCTCTTGTTATCGGTCACTTCGCGAGAAAGCCGACGATTCAAATGTCGGGGTCTGTGATCCATCGTTTAAGTTGGCTGGTCATTCCATCTTTGAACGGGCTCCGATTGAGGTTCGCGTGGTGAGGCCCCAAAAGAAGGGCGACCCGCGGCCGCATCGATAGGAGGCTTATCACCTCCTTATGGGAGGTCATAAGCCCCCTTCTTACCATCGGACGGGGGCACCCGATAGTGGTAGACCGAAGGTCTGTTTTGAAAAGGAAAATGTAGTTGTTGGTATTCCATTATGGGATCTCTACTTTTTCTTTCCTTTTTTTTTCTTTGGACCACGGTAATGTTGCACAGCCTAGGGACCGACGCGACGGTGGTTCGAGCGCCCTGACTGTGCACGGGCTGTTGAAGTTCCCTTTAGTTTTATTCCAGATTTATTTAAATTTTGTGTTGTTTTATTATATCTTAAAATCCGAGTTATTATCAGGAAAACCCTCTTTTAGCACTCCGGGGTCGCACTCACCTGTAGCGCTATAAAACGGAGGTTGTCCCTATTGCGCAAAAGCCTTGATTCCTGTTGCCCGGGACTCAGCCTGGCTAAGTGTTGCAGGCAAGGATAGTGCGGACTGAGCATTGGCGCTGACTATCGAGAAAGAGTGGCTATGGCGCTGCATCGCTATAGGCCTACTTACTGGTATCACCAGGCCCGTTGGAAGCCCGTGTCCGGGGAAGGGCCCTGGATCACCGTTATACTCAACTACAACGGTGGAGACGAAGTGCTACTGAAGATCAACGTGGAAGGAGCAAAAGAGGTGGAGATGCGGACCGATGGAAAGCTGCAAGACGCAATTACAGAGGCGAGAGATCGAGCGGAGAGACGCTGTAGGAGGGACGGTGTGACGGCGAGACTACGGATAACGGTGACTTACCAAGAGACAAAAACTTCGATGGACACAGCGGACCTGGAGCAGGCCCACCGGGACAGGGAGTCAGGTGGGGAGAGTGAGATGAGTGAAGCAGGAAATCGGGAAACGGACCTCAGGCCCTGGAATAGACCAGGTGAGATCGAGAGGCATCACCGAGCCGCGAAGCCGGTGGAAGAGGGACCTGAGGCCAGCTCGAGACAACTGACGCCAAGGGGCCGCGGGGCGGGTGAGAAACAAAACAGGGGGAAAAGACACATGTGAGAGATGCAGTGGGGGCAAGAGAGGTGATTGAGCAGTCAACGCGCGTGAAAGAGTGAGGTGGTTGACGTCAAACAACTGGTAGGCACGTGCCTGCTACGCTAGTTACAGAGGTGGGAAACAAGTGGGCTCTTAGAGGATGGGACAGAGCACGAAGTTGCGACCTGCGTACTCATCCTACACGCGGCACTCATGCAAGAAGGAAAAACGTCAGCGCGGGACATGAGTGATGAGGAGGACAAAGCTCAGTTTAATAATGTGAGTGATCGACACGCGACACGCGGAAAATATATGGCAGTCGGGAGAGAGAGGGGCAGTTAACAAAAGTGGCGACAGCGTGAGCGAAAAGGGGATGAGCTTGTGAAGCGCGACTGTCGTCAACCGATGTGCGCACGCTCATTCATGGCCTGTTTCAGCTGCAGTGACGAAAAAGACAAGAGAGAGGTCCCACCAGAAATAGCAGGGGTCGTCACGAGATTTACTCGCAGTGCACCAACCATGACCCCTCCACCGTTTCAGGCAAAAATTGGTCGCTCTTCGTTTGTGTGTAGTTGGTGAAAAGCCGAGCCAGCTTCAGTGTGGGTAATCGTGTCAGTAGTCTACCGATGCAGTCATCTTGTCTCTCTTGTCAGATGATAACATTAAGCACTAGTAAGGCATGAGCACGGAAACTAGCCTTTGAGGTCGAGAAGTATGGCGAATGTCACTCTCACCTTGGCTTTAGTTGTCGGCGGGAGCCAAGCCTGGAGCTGTTTGAACGTGATTGGCATCTAACTTGTGAGTGTGTTTTCTCCTCGTCTAAGCTGGTTAGGCGTGCTGTGAAAAGCTCACGATCCATCCAATGCGTAGAAGACTAATAGTCGTCGTAGCAACGCTGACCGCTTTTGGAGCAGGCTGGTGTGAAGAGGGGGAAAGGGTTGACCGCTTTCTTGAAAATGATATCTCTTTCCTCGCGGATGCGCTTGTTACTATGTCCACGTGTCTTGTCGCCTGTGCATGATCTTCAACCAGTTGGTATATACGCACTGGTCAATCAGGTTAGTTAGAAGAAGGCGGTCAGCTGTTATAAGCTATTGTCCGTGTTGGCCCTATTCAGGTAGCTAGATCGTCTTCTATAGAGACGTCAACCACTCCGGTCTAGCTACTTTATACATGAGCAGGGAGGGCGCATGAAGGCCTAAGATGGAGGATCAAGAGAGACATCAGAAGGAAAAGGGACCTTTCGCCATTAGTTGTTGAGAGTGAGGGAGCTAGTTGATGTTATTATCCCAGGTCTTCGGAGCATACTTCTACAACCTCCTTGGTTGAACCCTCAGATAAGATGTTGGTAATTATGAATAGTTTTTTTTCCCTTTTAATTAACCCAGTTTATTTATTTCCCTCTTAAGCAGGTTAATTGGTCTGCTCGATTGATGTTGACTGGTATTTGGTTATGACGCAAAAGGGGTCAACCCCGCTGTAGATTGCATAAGCGGGTCATCAGGGGAGTAGCCCCTCCCTATAACCACGACTTAAAGTCTTCTGGCCTCGGAGAAAGCCCTGCATATGAGTGGTTGGCCTAGATAATTCGCAAGATTGAGAGAGCTGGGGCTTCCACAAAAAGGCACTGCCTTACGATCTATTGTTTGGGAGTACTATTCTTGCTGAGTTGTTTATGCGATTGCTTTTAACTCTAAAAAATTATACAGTTTCTCGTATTGTGTGTCTAATAACGAACTTTGTAGAACGACTGATCGATCTTGGCTCATCCCTTTTCTGCTATATTACTTGAGCATCATGAGAGTAGAGGTCACAAGAACTGTTTGGATTTCAACTTTCTTCCCTCCTTTCCGTGAATACGTTAGCGCGCAAGTGGGTGTTTTCGTGTGTGCACCTGATCAAACGCTCGTTGAGCAAATTACAAAGATTCGTTGTCATCAGAGCTTAGTTGAGAGAGAGCTTACGTGAACATGCATGTACCCATGTGATCAGATGAATATGTAACAGTTCATGCTTGCAAGCCTGAGGACAGAGCGTGCAGGTGGCTGTTCAAGCATCCAGGTCCATTATCGGACTCAATGTGCGAGTTTACCTGTACGAGGAGACACAGTGGCAATTTCGATTACGTTCAATGGCTGCATTCTTCCTGAGTGGATGGGGAAAAGAAGGGCAGTGCTGAGAAAAGTCTTTTACATGCTTGTTAAGTTTTTGTTGGCAGAATCTCAACCACGAATTTCAGTCCCAGTATGTCTCGGCTCAGAAGAGAGTGATCTGATCCTTTCATCATAATTGGCAGAATCTCAACCACGACGAGAGGGTCCTCACTAAGTACGCTTTATCCATCCCTTCTACCTGTACTCTAGGGAAAACTCTAGTCCCAGTCGACCCGGACAAGGGTAAATAAGGGGATGGACACAGAAACAGTGTCTCTATAATGAGAAATCTTGAGTTTAGGATAATAATAAGATCGTACTCGAAACGATGGTGGGTATCAATCTGGTCGATACTTGGACTCAATGAGCTCAATTACCGACTAGTCACGAACTAGGAACATGAAATTTTCAAGCGAAACCCAAACTCTGAACTCTAGCTCTGTCCGGTTCCTAGCTGAACAGTCGGCGGACCAGGTGCTGGCGGACTATACTAGAGACCGAAATACTGAGTTCAGAGCACTCGGGTTGATACCGCGTGATGCGTGAGTGACAAGACGAGTAGTGCTCAGCTACACTCGGACTTGTGGCCCSGAGTCAGACTGAACTGGGAAATAATAGATCCAAGGACACAAAGCTTGGCACGGTGGTACTGTGCTAAGACTCGGAATGTGGGACTGAGTCAGGGTGCGCTCAGCACTATCTTACGTTTTACAACCACAGGTCATTCACAATCTTCAACCCAGAGGGACTCTGGCTTTGTCGAAGTAGAAACTCAACGTTTGCACAACTACATTTTGAAAACGTGAGGGGATGTATGGGTGGCAAAAGAGTGGGAACAGACCGAGTGTTTATCCCGTATTCTGTTTGGGCAGTGAAATCCCCGAAAGAGTGTGGGAAAAAAATCATGGGGAGTAGAAACAAACTGGAGGTAACATACTCTCTCTGTTTAGACAGAGGAGATAGTTGGGAGGAGAAAACAATCAGCAATATCCAGTGTACTTGTGGGCTGATGAGAGAAGAAGCAGTAAAACTAGTGAAAGATCAGAAATCCATCGAGTATTTATTATACATTCACGGGCAAGACGGGAGACTACACAGTACTTATTCGTTTATCGAAACAGTTGAACAGACCAGGGCGAAGGCAGAGGGGGCATGAAATTTTACAGATCTCTCTTCTTCCAAGGACCTAGTCGATGAATCTAGACAGAATGTAACTCAAGGCTCTAGTACTCAGCAACGTTGGAAGTGGCCAGTACTCAACGCGGTCGGTAGTGACCAGGCGACAATACAACCAATCTTCAGGCAGCGTTCTATCGGTGACTAAGGGACACTCGATTAATTTCTTCAGACTGCAATCAATCACCTATCAATCAGCATACCTTGTACTCAGCGCCTAACAGTTGAAACCAGTGATTTCGTGACCTGTTTACTCGTAGCTTCAGCTACGTGTACCACCAGCTAGCAGCATTCTACCATTCTTACAGTATTCAGAATCTCAGTCAACATAATTTCAGCCATACTTAGTTTTAATCATCAGGATCTCAGCAATCATTCAGTTCTCCTTTTAGCATTTAGTCAAGTTCTCCGATTCGCAATCATTCAGTTTCCTCAGAACAACACTTCAGTGCGACATTCAAAGCAGACAATCAAACAACTATCATCCTACATCCGATCAGCATCCTAACCAGCATTCAGAGGAGGTATTCAGATCAGCAATTAAACCAGCAAGTAATCAGAAAACGCAGTCAGATCAGCGACCAACTACCAACAATCAATTCTCAATGATCAGTTCTCAGTTTTCATCCAGTCAGGTTGTATCGACTAGTCTACCCATGAGTACATTCGAAACCTTTCGAGTCAGCGAGTCAGTGATGGTCAATCTCAATCAAAGAGGCATTCCGCTATCAGTATGCTAGTGCCATTGGTTTCAGACAAGGAGATCTGTCAATCTTCGTTGTCCAGACCAGTTTTGCTGATAGCACTATCCACGATCTGAGGCCCAATCTGAAGAAGGGTAAAGAGGCTCATGAGCATTTTTATGTAGTGTGGATCTCCGCCACGAGGTATCTCGAGCAGAGGGAGAGAGAAATCGATGAGAGCGACACCAAACTGATTCGCAGCTTTGGGCCCAAGCTTTATACGGACTATCCTAAGCCTCTCATTCCTCTCCTTCTCACAGATGGCACGAGTTGGCATGACATGATCGGCTTGGCAAAAAGATATATCTCTCCAGCGGTAATCGACATTGAGGCACTGACAGAATCTACCGAGTATCCATACCTCAGGCGAGGAGTCTTCTTTGTGGACGGGCTGCCTACATTGTGGGAGGAGTTTTGCTCCATGGTTAGCTTCCGTGTCATGTATCTCGGATGGTCATGCTCAGAGCTTGCTAGCTTCAGGTGGCTCGTTGTCACGAGGCCTCAATCTCATATTGTACGTGGGCGTGGGTCACAGCACCAGAAATGAACAGTGAAATGAGAGATTGAGAGAGACTGCCGAGAGGGATGAGTGAAGACTCTTGAGGGGTGTTGACCATGCTTGCTTATATGTGCTTTCTGAGATTATTATGAGTTTGCATTCTTCCCTCATTCATCTTGTCTTTGCCTTGAGTCAGTGAGGCTTAATTATCTCTTCTGGCATTACTTGACGATTGTATTTCCTTGTTGATCATGTCACAGTTCTCAATCCCCTAAATTGGCATCTTGATACACACATAGCATATTTAAATAAATTTTTATTATATGCATTATCATTGTTGTTCCAAATTATAATTAAAGATTCACAAGACCGGGGTCCGGCGAAAACCGCAATTGAAGGGTCTCGCTCGAAGTCGGCCGCACACAACAGGAAGGGATTTGCTTTATTTAATTTATTTAATTTATTGCTATCACATACAAAATCCTGCGTGACAGCCTGTTGGTTTTCCAGTCGCCTGAAGCGGTCTAATTGGAAAAAGTGCAACGGCGTACCCCTTAGTATGCTACAGCGAATGAGAAACGTCCTCGGTCGGGCCACCTCTGTGATTGCATATGAAAAACCTTTGTATGTGGTTCGGTAGCTCGACAGGGATACGCCCACCCAAGGGATGGTAACAGCTCCCGTGAGAGGAGATAAGTTGTATCTCATGTGGCCCTATCCTGTCATAGGGGTTCCTGAGAGGTATGGTGGGCGCACTCGGCAAGAGCAGCAACACTCTACGATAGTCCTGCAAAATCTTACATGACGTGGTCGGAAAGGTCCTACTGCAGGACCGATGCGAACGACAACGACTCCTACTTTTCTTTTTTTCCCGTCCCTCTCTTATATTCTCCGTTTACAAAGAAGAAAAAAAAAGTGTAAGGACAAAAAGTTAAGCAGGAGAAGAGTGAGAGAAACTGCTTACTGAATTACGTGAGGTAGCCCCTGAAGTGCACAAGGCGCGACCAAAGTCAGAACAACATGTGCTCAGTCAGTTCAACCTGCTGCAAAAGAGGAACTGAAGAAAGTTGACACTAATGTTAATCTCTTATGCTCAACGCAAGAGTGTGAGAGTGATCCGACAGACTCCTTTGAATCTAGACTTGTTCATCGCTAAGCAGTTGGATATAGCGAAAGAAGGAGACACACATGTCAAAGAAGAAAAAAATGTTGAATCGAATGAAATAAGAGAAAGGACTCAATTGAATGCATGAATAATAGTTGCAACCATTCAACAGTTGGAGGATGCACTGGAGGCTGAAAAAAAAAAGAAAAATGAAGCTTATATAAGACAGAGGAGAGAAAAATAACAGTAAGTCAAGAAAGTGAAAAAAATAAAGCATAAATTCAAATCTGGATCGAAAACTGATCAGTCGTCCTTAATGGAGAATATGATATTGTATCTTTCCCACCTCGAGACTAAGATTGACCATGTGAAAACCGAACCCAACACAGTAACTATTATTGTCAAAAGAAAAAGTAAGGTGGGAAACGAAGAGGAAAAAAAGAATGAAAAGAATGAAAGAAAGAACGATAGAAACTCACTCCCTGCCTTAGGGAATTTGTCAAGGAGTGGTTGTTGCCGAAGTTCAACGCTGCTAGCTTCAATGACCTTGCAAGAATTTCTCCAGAAAATAAAGGAGAGATTGTTTGACTAGTCGATCGCTGACAAGGCGTTTGACGAACTCACCGCAATAGGGCAAAAACATTAGACTAGCGTAAACTCTTTACCCCAAGAAGTTGACCGCCTTTTGCAGGTGTCTGGACCGAACCTCCAAGACAACCAGGTGTTCTATATCTTATTGCACGCTTTGCCTTAACCGATACAGGGTCAACTTATGGCCGAAAGGAAGTCGGGAAAGTATAACTAGCGGCAGTTTAGAGATTTTGCTCTCCGGCGAAAGCAAATGATAGCTCGTTTGCTGGGGAAGGGGATGAATTGAGTCGGAACGAGAAACGAATTTTGTGGAGGCAAAAATGACAAAACCACTTCCTTGTCGTTTTTTAATGACGAAACTATGGAGAGGTGGTCCCTCGAGGAAACCGAGGGTGGAACGACGAATGGCGGTGAGTCGAAAAAGGGTGGCGTCACTGTCATGGTGGTCAACAAAGGAGGTCCTAGTAATGATATATTAGGAAGAAGAAGCCACATTTTTTTCCAACACATCCTTACATAACTTCTGGTAAGCCCTGAGAGAAAATGAGCCTAACGCATAAGAAATAGCATGGCAGAATGGATAATCGTCAATGCTTGAAGTGTGGCAGTGAGGGACACATCATCGCATAGTGTCCCCTCTTCTGGAACCCGAAATAGAGCAGTAGGTAGGACTAACATCTATTAATAATGAGACAAAGGGTTTGGTTAAGAAGGCGCAACTAACCCCTTTCATCCCTCCTGCTTGCAAGGCAGAGGATGACTCTTTTTCGCCCCTCACCCAGTTCACCCTGAGAAAGTCATATGTTCTGTTACACTGGGTAAGAACCTTGATGAACATAATCATAAATTGTTTGCCTTCAGAAATTCATGGGTTAAGAAAGCGGAGATATTACAGACGTACAGATTGTGCGGACACGAGTTGATGCTTTGTTAGACCCTGGTTGCACAAGGTGAGAAGTCAATAAAGAACTCACACTTAGGGATGAGAGCACATAACTTGCCTATATTTATCACGTTTACGTTGGTTGACTACAGTACCATCACTTTTTTCCAGTATGTCGACCTCGTGAAATGTTATTTCCAAACGAAGGAAGGTAATAAGATTTTACACGAGGTAACCTTCCTGGTAGAAAATGAATTTTCATTTCACTCGATTATGACATGGATTAGAATGAGAAAGAAGACCCATAAGTTAAGTTTAAAGATAAAATTGTTATTTTAATAGATGATAAATCATAAATGAAACCAATTGAATTCTTTCATAAGTCTGGTTTTGACTCATCACTGTCTTTTTGTTGTACGAGTCTTATTTATTTTTGAAGTATGGTCACGGAGAAAATGTCGGTGCAATATGTAATTATGACACTCGTCAAAAACATGGGTGAGTGTTCCGCATCCTACCATCCCTTTATTGAAGAACTTCTCAATGAATGCAAGGGAACTGCAGAAAGAACCAACGACTGTAATTGAGCATGCCATCAAGCACACTGTTGAAATTATTATCGGTAATAAAACTATTAAATGAGAGATCTACTGTATGTCATTGCATGAATTAGAAGAACTGAAAAAACAATTGCAGAAACTTACTGAAAAATTATAGATTGGTACAAGTTTCTCTCCATACGGCGCACCCTTACTCTTCGTGTTCAAAAAATGAAGGTGAACTTAGATTGTGTATCGACTATCGAGGACTGAACTTTGTAACCGTGAAAAACATAAAACCCGTTTTTTGAATCGATGATCTACTTGACCAGCTGCAAGATTGCATGTACTTCAGCAAGATTGATAAGAAGTCTGAATACCACAAAATTGAGGTGGCCCCCGAGGATCAACGCAAGACGGCATTCCGAACCATATATGGGCACTATGAGTTTGTTGCGATGTCGTTTGGCCTGACCAATACATATGTAACCTTTCAACAAATCTACTAATGAGTTTTTTCGGCAATGATTTGATCAATTCGGATGTTTTCGTCATTTTTTTCTGAGATCTTTCTTCAAAGCACTAACCAAAATTTTGAGGTCTTTGGTAGTGTATTTTGATAGCATCCTCGTCTATAGCAAAACCTTGGAGGACATGCGAAACATTTGCGAATGGTTCTATGAAAATTAAGAAAAGGTACTTGCAAGCAAAATTATAAGAAATAAAAAATTATAAAATCCGAAGTATTATATATTGGACATATAGTAAATTAAGAAGGACTAACCCTTGAAAAAATGAAAATAACAACAGTTAGAGATTGACCCAGACCCAAAACTATCACTGGACTGTGATCCTTCCTAGAATTCGCGAGCTCATATAGGAAGTATGTGAGGAAATTCTCTATCATAATTGCGCCTATGAGGACGTTGCTCAAAAAAAGAAAAACCTTGGTTATGGAACAAAGATTGCGAGTCAACGTTTAAGAAACATAAGTATGCGTTATTGTATCAGAAATCCATACAAAGGTATCTACTCAGGATTTTCAATGTCGGACGCTCTTCGAGTGTTGATATAATTTTGTTTGAATGAGTTAACTTCATAAAAATGAGGTTTTTGCCCAAGTTTATTCATACCTGACCTACGACCAGGAGATTATAACGTTTTATCTAAGGTCGTGACGCCTGCGGTGCCTTGTTCGCAAGATCGCAAAGGCAGACGATCGTTTAAAATACTAAATTTGAAACTTATTGTATCGAAAGTAATGACGTGAGGTTGCTAAGCCGTGCGATTCAGTGGCCAAAAAAATCGACCACGTGGTGTGTACGGTCACGACACAGGGGCACAGGGCATTTAGGCCTGTTTTTTTAAGTTGCTTTGTCAGTGTTTGTGTTTGCACCGGTATGATAAAAGCACTACGTCCTACCCTGTTGGGATGGACGTAGGTTCACTCCGAGGATCAGCAGGCAGATGATTAAGCAGCAAAGGCAGGCGGTTGGTTGGATCTAGACCTATACCTATCGTACTTAAAACTTGGGGCGTGTGACTGACTGCTAGGCCACGTGACTCTGAGTCTAAACGGCGAAAACAAAGGGCTGCAACAGGTTGCGATCGCGACCTTGCTGGGTTAAGCCATCATTATTAAGATTTTTGTATAGGTTATGTCTGAGCGGCAGTCAGGCTAGGGGCCGGATGTTCTGGCATGCCGGGCTGGGCATGCGTCCAAGATATGACCCGACGGTGAGTGGTGAGAGAGGTTGAACCTGTTGAGCTACGGTGTAAGGACCTACTGCGACAATACTTTTTTAACTATACGTTTTTCTTGTTGCTTTTCAAAAAGGGAGATTACCATAAAAAATTGATAACTTTTTAATCGTTTGTAATTTTGGTGAAAATTCACCGGCCTTGTTTTTTTTTGTTCGAGCCTTCGATTTTTTTTATATTTTTTTTTAGTAACATGTAAATCCATAAATCATAGAACAACCGAATAAAAAAAATCCCAGAAGAAAAAGCACCTAAAATAAAATATTTTACTACAGCCTCTGTCAAGAATTCAGAATTTCATTTTGATGTTGCAATAACATAAAAACATGAAGTGTTGCAGTGCTAAATCATGTAATAGGAGCTACCCGAGTAGGATACAACACATGACTCTCACCCCGCACGCACGGGGATCGAATCTATGCATTGCAGATACTTGGCTAACTTCTTTTGTTAGGAATTGTCGAGAGGTTAAGGGTGAAGGACAAAAAAAGACAAAACGTGGCGCTTTTAGCTGTGAGATCTTGCGATCGTGCGGATGAAAGCGACCATGCAGGTTGGTGATGAAACTTGCACAAGAAAGACACACACAAGTCAAGGAAAGTCTTTTTTTTCCATTTGGAATCGGATTTGGGTCTGTGTTTTAAAACAACCTTGGGCAGTCGTTCGTCTCGTATCAACGGTTACGGGAAAAAAAAAAGGTTGGGGAGGGCCGCATGATCGTAGATCCCTTGACTCAGATTGCATCCATGAAAAGGGGAGGGAAATAGGGAGGTTGAGAGAGAGAGAAAGTGGGATTTGGGAGAGGGAAGGACTTGCCTCCCCCACCTTGGATGGCGCAAATATTTTCGGTCGCAGGATCGTAGATCCCGTGACTCAAATTGCGCGCGTGAAAAGGAGGGAGCTAGGGAGGTTGAGAGAGAGAAAAAAAAAAATGGGAGTTGGGAGAGGGAAGGACCTGTCTCTCCTAAACTGCCAACTGCCTCCCCGTTTTTAGGGGAAGGCCGGCAAAAATACAGGAGTGTTGTTGAGTGCAACAACATGAACCTGGCTTGAGTAAAAGCTAGGCGCGCCTGGTTAGAGGTCAGGATTTTTAATTTGTTTTATGGCATTCTTATGAGGACAATTGCCCTCACGAGGTGCAGCCTTTGGCAGAAACTAGCAGAGGTAACTGTCATGCTCTCGTTTTAGGGGGGGCCCTGAAAATTGAAGGGTAAAAAAAAAAAAAGGTTAAGTACAATTTTTTTCTTTATGTATCTGCCTTGGGAAATGAGGTCAAATACATCAGACTGAAAAGGGGTTGTATCTTTCCAACCCCTTATCAAAAAAATAAAAGAAAAACAGTTTTGAAAATGTAATGATCTCAACTCTCTTGTGAAATTTCAAGATAGTTGAGATAAAGGGGGAAAAAAATAAAAATGAGGCAGTTAAAGAAACTGGCCCCACTAAGGTTGTGGTTGTCGTGAGGCCACAGCGGACCTTTGATCTTGGCAAGATCAATGACTGACTGTAAGCCCGTGATTTTGCCTGGGGGCTGGAGTAACGGCCATCCCTCCTCAGCTACTATAAAAAAGGAAGTTGTCCCCAACTGCTACACAGAAGCACTCGTGCGGCCAGTGTGTGACAACACACTTGAGCGTTGCTGGGCTGCTGGAGAGGTTGCCAGAGGCAATATGGGAGGAAGCTAGAGGTCTTGATTGGAGCTTAGAGGTGGAGGACAGCCATAATCGGGGTAGGGAGCACTCTACTCTACTTCCCTCTGGCTGTTATTGGTCCGGTGGAGCAGTCCTTGGGACTCTACAAGACCAATCTGGCACGGCAGGAGACTGTTTTGGGCCTGATTTTGTCTAGGGCCCAAATTTTATTAGTTTAACTGTGGTCTTCAGCAGTAGCAGCGGACTTTAGGGCACACTGGTGAAGGTATCGTTAGACTAAATTGCGGGAGGTCGATTTCCAACTCTTTAGAGGGTACTGTACCAATTGTTTTTGGCGTCAACGACGACAAATTTTGCGGCGTTATGCTGCCGACATTAGGGGTCGTCAAGCAACGCTAAGTGGAAGGGAAGTGTTGGATTTGTTTTTTTGTATGTCGAAGGACTCGCCATCAACATCATCAGGAGGGGTGAAATGAAATGAGACTATTGAGACGAAACATTGAGCAACGAGATTTGTGGGTCATTTATGCTTGTCGAGTTTGTAAGTTAGACTGAAGATGTCGGTGATAGTTTGTGGTTGGACTGGGTCTGTCAAGGTGGAACGCCACGCCATCTATATGTGTGCGCATGCCGACGATACTGAGGTCATTGGCATTGGCATAGTGAGATCTTTTACGGCCGGTCGGGCATGTGAGTCAGACGGGCGGTGTCAACGGAGTTGGCTCTTGCGAGCTTTTTTTTTGTGAGGTGTGGTATAAGTGGTTTTGGCAGGCGACGTCATCAGGTGTTTGAAGGAATAGTGTGGTTCATTTATGCTTGTGAAGCTTGTAAGTTGGAGTGAAGGTGTCAGCGATAGTTTGTGGGTTGGACCGGGCTTGTCAAGGTGGAACGACAAACCATTTTTTTTTATGTGTGTGAGCACGCCGGCGGTACTGAGATCATTGGCATCGGCCTAGTGGGATCTTTTAGCGTCGGCCAGACATATGAGTAGGATGGGCGGTGCCAGCGGAGTTGGCTCTTGCGGGCTTTTTTTTTGTGAGGTGTGGTAGAAGTGGTTTTGGCGGGCAATGTCATCAGGTGTTGAAAGGAATAGTGCAGGACCACCTGGGATCAATTGGCACTAACGTGGGACCAACAAAGTTTTTTTTTTTTTTTTAACGTGTGCGGCTCATCGTTTCAACATTTGGGGCTACCACGTGTGGGACGTGCGAGTATAGGGTAAATTAAGGTTATTGGTTGCCCTGGGATTTGCCTTCGGACTGCGGCTTTTTTTAGTGACGAATATATTTTTACTTGGCTTTCGTGAGTGAGCCAGGGCGCTTTCGGCACCACTTCACTCAGGGTCCGCTGGCGACTCAGTTTCCCCTCCACACTTATATGAGCCCACACTTTGTTTGACCGTATTTGTTTTGTTCAAAATCAAAGAAGGATATTTGCAAAACAGATTGATTGTGCCTACTTAGAGCTGGTGAAGAGGATTGTTTTCTTTCTACCTTTTACATGTCTGCTTATCAAAAAACTTTGAGTTTTTAAAATGGTTAATGTTGTGGGCACTGTAAAAGGAATTTGATTTAAATAAAGCAGATAAGGCCAAATGAACTTAGTCTTACCCCAAGGTTACTCTTTCTATCCCGAATTCTCTTTTATAGTCGTACTTGTCCAATTGTTTCTCGTCCTCTATCTCCTTCGACTTCTTTTGTCTAAGTTACCTTGAGCTTAGGAAGAAATGAGAACAATTGAAACTTACTCGTCGGGAACACGTTATCTTTCTACGAAGTATTTGGGGCGGGGGCTCGTTGCTTTAGGAACCGGCCCGGTTATCGACCCGGAGTGAACGTTCTATGGGGGGTTACTTTGCTGATTCGGCGGAGGCGGTCTGACTTCTCAGACTCGAACTTTGTGCTCAGGCAAGGAGGAGCACCCCAAACCATTTCCTAAAGGGTAAGACGTAGAACACTTTGAGTAATGCACCTGGTCAAGAATCATCCGCAAAGCAGTCTGTGATCCAAGAAAACTAAGATGTATGAAGACGGATATGCGTGTCTAATCTTAAATCGGCGGTAGCTGGAATGAATGACTTTGGCAGCGCGCCTCATCATGTGAAAACTAAGGCAGTCTGACTACCTTGTCGACTGTTGAAAGCCAACTTCTCGTTTACGGTTGTATGATTTTTTTATTTATGGAGATAGACCCAGGGTGGTCGAGTTTTATTTCGACCTTGTGTTATTGGATGTACCGTATGATGATTCAAATTCATCCAGTTATCTTTTCAGATTTGATATACATTCATATCGACTACAGTCGGTTCTTTTTATGTAATCATGTGTTGTTGTTATAACTTTCTTTTTACTATATGTATAAGATATTAGGATTCTTGTGGGTTTCACGCTTTGTTGAAACCACTATAGTTGACCGATGTATGCTTCGTACTTTGGAGATCATCGCCCTAAGGGACGAACGGCGTCCGAGTTCTATAGGCGTTTTAACTGCATGCACATGTACTACAATGAGCAAACAAACGCCCTTGACTGACCTACCTCTGCAATTGCATTAAAAAAATTTTGCATGTGGGTCAGTAGCTCGGTAGGGATACGCCCCTAAGGGTGGTGACATCCCCCTAGGAAAGGTAAGTTTTATCCCTCGAAAAACTATCATGTCATAAGGAATCGTGGGAAGTACGGTTGGCGCACCCGGCTAAAGCAGTGAGAGGATAATGTCACCGCACCCGTCTCTGCGGTTCGCCGGATTGTTTCGCCGTTATCCCCAAGCTGTCTCTTGTTTATTTTGTTTAACTCATGCGTAACATGGCAGGGAGAACTTTCGCCTTTTGCGAAAAAGGTGGGAGCTGATGCGCTTGACAACGCTAACTTACTACGTTGTTTTTAAAATAGTTGATCCTTCATTACCTTTCATTGTCACAACTGCAAGCCGGTATGGGATTGAGGTTGTGCTATAACAAGACGATGAACATGATTGCAGACCAATGTAATTTATGCCTAAGCGCTTACTATTAGAAAAAATGGTTGACTCTATGTATGAAAGAGAATTATATGCCTTGGTAGAAGTTGTAAACACACGAAAGCTGTACTTGTTCGACAAACACTTCACGATCTACTCGGATCACCCGACTTTAATGTGGATTAAAACACAAACCCGGTTGTCCAACGAGTTAGTACGATTGTCTGCATTCATCAATATTTTTTACTTTTGAAAATCATAAAAGACAAGTCTAATATTCTTGTTGATGTATTGTCTTAGACGATCTTATTTTTTTGATATAATTATTACGTACCTTGCCGTCGGTACTGAGCTAAGGGACAAGATTCGCAATGGATATGTCGAAAATCCTATACGAAGTACTATTATTCAAACCCTACAAAAAAGTTATGAGTTTTTTTTCTAACTACCATGAAGTACTATCATTCAAACCCTAAAAAAAATTATGAGTTTTTTTCTGGCTACCCATCAAGTAATGAGATTCTTTTTTTTATGGACAAAACTGCAAAAAAAATTTGCATTCCTCACAAAGAAAAAATAAAAAACGTAGTTTTGACAGAATGTCATGATGTTGAGAGATACTTCGGATTTAAGAATATGTTTTTAAATGTATGCAATTTTTTTTAGTGGCAAGAAATGAAAAAGGACGTACTAACGTATGTGAAAAATTATCTTGTTTGTCAAAGGAACAAGCCGTCTCATGAGAATCCGTTGAGGCTGCTTAAACCACTCCCTATTCTAAATAAACCAGGTGAGTCCATCTCCATTGACTTTATGAGCCTCACAACAAGCGGGAATGGGAACAATCAACTTGAAGTAATATTCAATATGGATAGGTTCTCTAAATATGCTATGTTCATTTCTTTACCCTCTGAAACCAGGTCGAAACTTGTCATCCAAAAGTTCCAGATGTGTTGGGTTCCAAAATATGGATTTTTTTAAACCATCGGGATGTACAATTCACGGGTCAACAATTACAAAAGTTGCTGGGAGTCTATGGCACCAAGTTGATCATATTGTCAAGAAGACATTCTAAAACAAATGGGCAAACTAAGCAAATGAATCGGCCATGCCAACAACTTTTGCAAATGTATGTTAAGCCTGACCAGACTGATTGGGATGAGAACTTACCTAAGATTGCAATGCATATAATAACAATGTACACTGTTACAGGTAAAATACCTAATGCACTGCATAAAGGATGAAAGTCGATACGCCCTACTGATGCCTTGACTAGGGAGCAAGTCCAAGGACTACTTCCAGGTACGAGAGAATTTGCAATTTTATATGAACAAGATGTTGCCAAAGTTAAGGAGAATATACCAAAAGCCTACTAAGCACAAATGATTGAACAAGCGAACATAGATCGGCTCAATTAAAAAAAGGTGAATTAGCGTGGGTACAATCGAATGAATACTCCCTCGAAAAAGGAAAATCTTAAAAACTGCTACCTATCTGCTACGGACCCTAGGAAGTTCTCAAGGTGATAGGGGTTACAGACGGACCTTCATATCGCATTGATGGACCCCCACACCTCAAGACCTATCATGTCTTTCATGCCTCAAACCTACTACCCTATGTCAAGGGCCACGACTTCCTAATACGCCATCCCTGTTCCCCCCCTTCGCAGAACGGTGGGTACCAGGTCGACATGATCATTGATTACGGCTTCTTTTCTACAGGTGGAAGAGGAAGACCGCAGAAGCAGAACCAGGTAATGTTTACTTACCAACCTGAATCAGAATCACGCTTGTTTAGTAAAACGGAATTATGACCTACTGCACCTGACATTGTTGCAATGTATGAGCGTGGGTTGAGAGAAAGCCGAGCCTGAAAGAAATTAATTTTGGCAATAGAACTCAAACTCAGGTCGGACGGAATGCAATAACTCGGCTCAAATCTGCATAAGCTGTGAGCTCTAGGCCGTCACTTCTGTGCAAAGGCCCGAAACAGGGGTCAAAAGTCACGCCCTGAGTCGGAGAAAAGCCTGGGCAAAGGCCTAAGGCCAAACGGTGCCCAAGTCGAGCCAAAAACAGCATTCAGAGGCCCCAGGAGCGGCAGTTGACTCTAGGAAAGTCAACAGTCAACCCCAGCACGGGATTCCAGACCCAAAGGTCAAAGTCAACCCGCTAGTCAGCCACGGCCATTGATCAGATGCACATCATTGGCTGTCTGCAGGTATCCAAAAGACTCGGGTCCAAGCGGGACACGTGGGAAATCTGCAACGGCACAGCATTCAAGCCCTTGGTTTCCGATTGATCTGGGCCATCAACCCCAGGCCAGTAACCCGGACTTACCTGTGACGTCATGTGTGATATGCTGCTTAAGAGGATCTGCGCCATCCTCCCTGTTTGCTGCTGATGTGGATGGAGGATGGGCGCCCTGTTGTGACATGTTCATTGTATATGTCAAAGATCGTCAGAGGAGAACTGCATTTTGATGTTGCGAGAGAGGGAGATGCCCGAGGAGGAAGTGGGCTGGAGGAGGGACTACTGCTTTATTGATTCTCATGGAAACTCTCCTCCTCCTCTCTGTCTCTTCTCCTCCTCTCACTCTCTTTTCTGAAGTTTGGGACAGTGGAAGATGGCATGTATTTCAGGTAAGGACACAAAAGCAACTTCTTGAGACATCATTGCTGTGCTGAGTCAGACTTGTATCACCACATTCATGAGCTTCTCATGTGTCTGGGTTCATTGCAAGAATTTCGATGTGACCCTGAGGCAAAAGTTGTTCAGTTCACTTTTCTGCATAACATAGTTTTTTTCCATATTTTTTCAGATTCTTTTTTTTTCCGCTAGGCCCATAGTTTTTTTCCAGATGTTTTCAGTCCCCCCCCCCCCCCAAGGACCTTCTTTGGACCTTGCACAGCCGGCCCGCCCGGGGAAACAAGGTGACCCGGGCCGTGCGGCTGGTAGCCTAGCTTTCAGTGCATTCTGAGAGGGAAAAAAGGCATTCAGACAAAAAAAAAAAAGGCATTCTGAGAGAGGAAAAAGGCATTCGGAGAGGGGAAAAAGGCATTCTGAGAGGGGGAGAAGGCATTCAGAATTTCAGACACAAAAAAAAGTCATTCAGAGAGGAATAAAAGGCATTCTGAGAGAAAACAAACGGCTTAGAACGACGTTCAGAGTGCAATGACGACATCGCTTGATGGATTTCCATTCACACAGAGAGCGAGACGAAAAAAAGGCATTCAGATACAATCACCAATATAAAAAAAAGGTCCTGCCATCGGTGCCTTTTCACGTCATACAATCCCAGAACAGAAAAAATCCATGTGTCGTCCGCAATGAATTGAGACGATAAAATGTAGTAAGCACTTAGGAACTCGGTCTTCTGTCCACGACAATAATAACTAATTTAATAAGAGAACCGATTCATAGACAAAACAAAAAAAGGAACAAAATAAAAAAAAGGGAAAAAAAGGGGGGAAAAAAAAAAAAGGAAAAAAAGAAAAAAGAAAAAGGGAGGTGCCCTGAAGGAGAAGGAATCAACGAGTACATTACCCACCTTTTCGCCCACTCTACTGGGGAATATACATTGTCGGGATATTGATGCGTCGGGACATTTTCACACACTTCAAAAAAGACAAGCGAGCGACCCCTTCGGCCGTTCTTCCTCCTTTAAAAAACACAAAAAAGAAAAAGAGAACAATGATGGAGCGATTAGCTTCATCGATAGATGGTTTGTTTTGTCTGCTGCGTCTTTGATTGATTGATTGATTGATTGATTGATCAATGGGTGGATGAATGGATACACAGACCACAATAACACAAAAAACCCATTGATGAACTAAATGTGGCAGCTCTACGTATATGTGCCCTACTGTTGTACTGAACCAGAATCAGAGTCGAGCAGCTCTACAATGTGAAAACAATTGATAACCGTCCGATCAAATGTGGATGGAGCGCTTGGCCAACTGGACGATTGACAACGTCCTTCGCGTCGACAGGTGAATTACAGTTTCAACAAAAAAGGAATCCGCAAAAAAAAAAAAAAAAACGCTTATCAGACGAAGAGGTAGCGTGACTGAAGCAGGCAGACAGAACCCCCCACCCCTACCAGGCAAGAAACTGATGCTCTCACCGTCTTCTCTGACCTTTTGACCCTGAGATCACACCGGACTCGGAGAGAGTAAGTGGGCCAACGAGCGAGCAAGCGAGCAAGCGAGCGAGCGAGAGACAGAGAGAGAGAGAGAGAGAGAGAGAGAGAGAGAGAGAGAGAGAGAGAGAGAGAGAGAGAGAGAGAGAGAGAAGAAGAAGCATGAGATCGACACCTCTTTCGGTGCTAGGCGAAAACTACCGAGGCAATAACAAACACTAGAACTGAACAGACACATATGCACACAGACACAGAGAGAGAGAGAGAGAGAGAGAGAGAGAGAGAGAAGCATTAGAACGACACCTCTTTCGGTGCTAGGCGAAAATTACCGAGGCAGTAACAAACACTAGAACTGAACAGACACACCTGCACCGAAAAAGAGAGAGAGAGAGAGAGAGAGAGAGAGAGAGAGAGAGAGAGAGAGAGAGAGAAAGAGAGAGAAGCATGAGAACGACATCTCTTTCGGTGCTAGGCGAAAATACCTAGGCAATAAGTAACATCAGAAGGCAACATTCACACAGATGCACAGAGAGAGAGAGAGAGAGAGAGAGATGAGATCGGTGAAGTTGTACTCTCAGCCAATCATGACTCGTTTCCTGCCACGGAGTCTGACAGCCGCGAACTTGTTGAGAACAGAGCACCAATTCTTGGAACTTTTCTTGTACGCTGCTAGTACCAATCCGAAAACATCTCCAAGTTTCGAGTGAAGGCTGATAAACGCGCGCTCTAGTACGTACAGATCGACCGCCTTATCTTCTGCAATCGTGGAGTTGAAGCTCAGGCCAAAGTCTATCATCACCAGTTTCCCATCTCTGCCTCTTATGATCATATTTGATGTCGTCAGGTCTCCATGGACAAGTCCTCCATCGTGGATCTTCGCCACCGTTTCGCCGATCTGTTGACTCAGGTCACCGATGAGCTCCTGCTTCTCCTTCTCCTTCTTCTTCTTCGCGGCTATGGCGGCGGCGTCACCTTCATCTCCTCCATCTTCTTCGGTCGTTGGGGGAGCCGCCGCAAGAAGGAGTAAGTCTTTCACCGATGTTCCTTCGACAAATTCAAGGAGAAGGGATCGAGCCTCGACATCGACGCCAAACAGCACCGGCGTACGAACGCCTAGTTTTCTCGCTTTGATCATGCTTCGAGCTTCGCCAGCCAATCTACGGGTCGTTAATTTACCATCCAAAGTAGGATGACGATATCGTTTTGTAAACCTCTCCTTAATTACAATGGCGCGCTTGAGGAGCTGCGCGCCAAACACTCGAGCCTCAGCGCCTTGGCTGATCATTGCTCCCTTAAGCTTGGCCAGAGGATCTTCTTCGGTCGTCGCCGCCGCCGCGGAGGAACCTGCCGCCGCCTGCGCCATCGCCATGGCCTTTGTGCCGCCATCGCCGTCGTGCAGCCGAGGTTCTTCTTCCTTCTCCATCGTTTCATGATGCTCCATAGCTGCCACAGGAATTGCCGACGCTTCTCCCATCGTAATCTCCGACGTGAATGACGATCGTTGATCGACGGCTCTCACCGGTTCCCCCAACGAACTGCAACCGAAATTTCTTCAATATTTACAAGTAAAGCCACTGCGACTACGCCCGCACACATGGAAATGTCAATGAGATATTCGGGGTCTAGATAAGTATCCATCTACAGATCTCTCTCTCTCTCTCTCTCTCACACACACACACACACACACACACACACACACACACACACACACACACAGTCGGTGAAAGTCCGACGGAAACAGTCTGGCACATGCGTTTTTTGAGTGTATCGTCTGGCAC
>BFEA01000532.1:90458-135830 GCA_003427395.1 Chara braunii | reverse complement strand
GGGGAGGAAGGGGGGGGGCACTTCGCCCACGCCTGGCTAAACGACCTATTTTGTTTCTGGCCCAGTGTGAACGGAACTCTCCACCTCCTCATGCACAACACCGAGGGAGTGAGGGAGGGAAGGAGAGAGAGAGAGAGGGAGGTCGGAGGGAGGGAGGGAGAGTGCACTTCGCCACGTCGCGACGACTCACCTATTTCCTTTTTGGGCCGCGTGTGGATGGAACTCTTCACATCGTCAGAACACTGCAGACACCCAAAGGCAGAGCGTGAGGCAGGCTGCACTTCCGCGCACCCGTTTGCACGCAGCTCGACTCTGCTCCGCCTGCCTATTGCTTTCCGGCCAGCGCCGACCAGCGCGAAAAATTCCGACGGCGCTGCCCCGAGAAACGAATGCGCGTCCTAAAGCCAATGTGCCTACACGTAGCTCAGTTTTCTAACGCAGTTTTTTCCTTATCTCCTTTTACGAAAGAGAAAATTTGTTGAAATACCCCTAACAGTTGGGGTATTTCGTCCGACAGTTCGGGTATTTCGTCGGACGGTTGGGTTATTTCGCCGGATGCGGATCTCTGCCGCCTCTCCGCCGCTGTCCTGCATCATTGCCAACCTGCAAAGACCGAGGAGGAGGAGGAGGAGGATGAGAAGGGGGACAAAAAGGAGAACGAACCTCCAATCGCAAAGCATCACCCGTCATAGAAGACAAAGCGGACATCTTTTTCGTCCTTTCCCCTCTTTGGCTCCATTTTGTGGAGGTGCTTGTTCAGCAAGTCATGGTTGAAAAAACTTGGCATGTCTTGCATTTCGTTCTCCTCGTCGCTTCCTGTCCCTCGCTTTGCCTCCCTCCACTACTCTCTGGGAGAACTACAAATTTGTATTAATGAGCTCTCTGTTTTTAATTTTATTTCTAACATGTTAGTTGCGTTCATGACAAACTCATGTTTCCTTGCAGTGTTGTGTTGAGCACCATGACCAGCCGTAGTGGTATTTTCTCCGACGATGAGAAAATACAAACAAATTGACTGACCGTGGCGCCACATATGTGTGGCTTGGAACGTGTATGATGACGAAAAAAACGTATTCCTTATAGATTGTGAACAAATTGCAAATGTCGCCCTATCATAAGCAAACTTTTCCAAACTAAACAAAAATAGGTAACAACCGTAAAATACACTTCAGCCTCATAACACTGAAAGCATATTTAGCGACGTAGTGTATGGGTTGTCATGTTTGCTATACACAACTCCACAACAAAAGGCATGACTATGCCATATCCCGAGTTGGTAATACCCTTGAGAAAAGGGGTTCACTTCACTCATACCAACTTCAATCATAGCAGACTATTGGTCCCAAACCCTGACTATAATGGATGTAAGTTTAAGAAACTAGTATGTAACTGCTATAAAACCCACTCTATACACTATGCAACCTATGTGTGTGTGTGTGTGTGTGTGTGTGTGTGATTTTCCTCTGTGTGTTACTATGTTGCGTGTGTGTGCAATTTTCAGGTTAGTGCCAACCTTCGAAGGTGGTATGTGGTGCAACAAAAATTATATGTGGCAACTTTAATGGAATGTGTGATATCATGTTCGTTGTACACAACTAAAAAAAAGAAGTATGAATGCGTGAGACAGTTTTTTCATACTTTCAGTGACTTGTCAAAAGGTTGAACACTGACAGTTGGCCCCAAATGCGTTTAACTGATGGTTAAGGACTCATTACATTGTGTTAATTCAAAACACAGTATTTGGTACAACAGAGACTATCTATGCCGATTCTAACAGAATGTGTGTTGAAATGTTTACTATACAAAACTCCATAAAAAATAACCGTGAGCATGCTACACTCTTTCATTGGACTTTCAACAACTCATCAAGAGGTTGAAAACTGACAATCTTCCCAAAAGGTATTCGACTGATGGTTAAGGATCGAATGACATGATTGGTATGAGTTTGAGTTACACAGTCGTGCTTTCTATGTAGAGTTTCGTGTCTTGAATACAACAAGATGCATACACCTATAACATTTGTTCATTATAACTTTATTGTCGGGTAGCCTTGTTATCTTCAGATTTCGAGGGCCCCGCAATGAAGGGCAACTGCAGAGAGTAACCAAAGTAAAGTATTTCGTTGCCAAAAGTATGTTGCATTACCCAAATGCCCATTATCGTAGTCAACCTTTTTTACTGACGCAAGTATAAGTCCAAACGGCGTTGTGAGAAGCTCATTATCTTAGCCAAAAACCTATTGTCACAGTCAAATATTTTGCGACTACCATCAACGACATGATGCTACTAGGAATGTATTGTTGTAACCTCAAATAGGTTGTTGGAAGTGCCATTCTACCGATGTCGAACCCAGAAAGAAGCAATAGGTTGATGTGGATAACTACTGCCAGTATGAAACTGCAGTGACCTTGCCCAACTAACATCAATCGCGTGCTAAACCACAACAACCTGTAATGAAACAGCAGTTCAGTCATCAAAGATAGTAAAAGATCCAAGGGGCACAACAAGTGCACAAGAACTACATGTCTAATGAGTGCATCACCGTTGTTTAGACAGAGTTAACAACCACTCCTTTAAACGTTGGCGATAAGACTTCCATAGATACTCACTGTTGCAAATATATGCTTTTGAAAACTGAATTCGGTCGAGCCTAAAAACCAAAGAATAGCAACAACCTCCAAAGAAAGCCAACAATAGTAAACGGCAAGCGGCAGCTAACCCTGGGTGATGTCGTTCATCATCGCTGCAGAGTTGAAATTCTTCAGTCGCGAGCCCTGTCTTCTCACTTCTCCTTTCTACGCCTCCTCTTACCATCTCCCTTTCACCTTTCTACACCTCCTCTTACCATCTCCCTTTCACCTTTCTCACTTTTGTGGCGTTTCCCTCTTAACCCCCCTACCTTGTGTTCAACTTCGCCAGAAACCACAAAGTTGAAAACATGTTCGCATTGCACACCTTCTACCTTTCAACTTAATGCACATAATCATTCCTCCTGTCTTGATTCAAGATCGATACGGTGACGTGCAGTTAGGCCACCATGCAGAGCAATACGATGGCAACGACGTCAAGTTGGGTGCAGTAGCGAGTGGAGTTGGCATTGTATTTATCTGGATTCAAATGAAAGATTGACTCTCGTTTTACCCATTTGGGAAGTAGTGGAGTGAAGCAAAATTCACACACGTCCTATTCGCTGTGATCCCGCTGTTGGTAGCAATGCTCTTCATCGTGCGCATGAACAATGAAGACGACCACTTAGAACAAGTGGACGACGAAGGTGACCACCAGGATCATGTGATGATAAACAACAGAAAAAAAAATGGTGTTATTAAAAACAACTTGAAGTTAATTACATACCTTTGTTTATAACAACAAATTATTAACCTAGGTGCATAGGTTATCTGGGCAGATAATCTGGTTGGATTATCTGCCCGGATGATCGGAGGGAAGGATCATTCGAAAATCCGGATGACTAAAAAAAAAAAAAAAAAAAAAAAAAAAAAAAAAAAAAAAAAAAAAAAAAAAAAAAAAAAAAAAAAAAAAAAGTGATATTGCGTATGCAAAATACAACAGCACAACGTCCCTATTTCGTGAAAAGCTTGATAGGGTATTGAAGGGTTCAAAGGGGTAAGATAGGGAATAAATGGGTTCAAAGATGGGATGCTTAATTCATTCTATAATTTTTTATCTCAATATTATTTTCTTCTTCTGTTTTATTTTTTATCTTCATATATGTTAAGATATCAAAGATGCCCTCAAGCTAAAAGTTGTTAGTATCATTCATATGAACAACATACTTTGTTTCCAGATTTTTTTGAATTTGTTTTTTCGTTTTTTTTTTTTTTTTGCGCGCAGGGCCGAATTTTTCATATCCGGAATTAATCCGGATTGAAATTATGGATAAAATTGATATGCCGGAAATCCGGATTTGCTACATAGTTATTAAAAGTTTATAAACTATTTGAGAGAGGGGTTCATGAATATATACAGGAAGCCAATCAATCTGGTTTGGTCAAGCATTAATCATGTTTTTTGTGTTGGTATGGTTGTTTTAAACTTTATACAAACAGTTGAACAATAGTTGGTATTGTGTTGAAAGTTTCGTTAATGAGTTGGAAATCTGTTGATAAACAGTTAGTATCTTGTTGAAATTATGTTGGAATAATATGGTTGTTCATTGTGTTAAAAATTTAACATATTTAGGATGATAAAACTTTCAGAATTACATTCTTGCATTGTTATCATAAAGTCTTTCAAGTTACATGTCTAGGATGTGTTGTTGATGTTGACGTCATGAAAATCAACTTTACACTTTATGAATGTAATAGATTTACAAGTTTTTTTTTTTTTTTTCCCTCCCTCTCTCTCAATAGAAAGTCGTAACAAAATTTGTTTCTCAGAGCATAAAATAATGCATATTCTTTATATTACCCACCAAAATCATACACATTCCTATTCAACTACACCTTCTTATTTAAGTGCAGTTGAATAAGTTTACCCTCAAATCGATATGTGTTGGTCTCGTAGCATTATTGTCCAACTGCATAGTTGACAGTCCTACAGGAAAGACGAATAATATTTATTTAAGTGAGTGAGAACTCACATTTTAAAATAAGATAACTGATTTTTTTTTTTCTTCGTTCATACGAAAAATTGACGGACGTCCCGGTAACACATTATTTTTCAAATTGTGAAGTGTGAATAACTCTTTCGTTCCAAGCGATACTTTTAATGGCCGCTTGGTGTCTACATTTATGTGTCGTAACGGATATGTTGAGCCATAAAGCAATATGCATCTACCGGCCCCATACACAAACATTGTTAGACACGTAATAGAAGATTGAAGATGATTATGAAATAAAAGCGAAATATCATTAATGAGAAGTGCTTAATGCTTAGAATGTTCTACGATGTGTAAAATGTGCAGTAGCTTAGTGGCAAGAACAATTGTTGCAAATGCGCATTGTGGTATGAGGTTGCGGGTTCCAATCCGCAGCCTTCCTCATAGACACTACCAAGGCGTTAAAATGACGCACGACTGGACACCCCCCCCTTGGGATGACGCATGTTAGCTATTACAGACACTGCTTGCGCACCACCCAAGGGTTATTCATGGTGTTGTATGTTGGTCCTGGGTTTCACATGGGTTGCTTGGGGGTGTTGGTCTTGGGTGTTTTGTTGATCTCCCCAGTGTGGCATATCACACGTTCGTACCATTTCCGCAGGTCGTTCACATGGTAGAGTCATTTGATTACATGTTACAAGGTTACGGGTTCGAGCTTGGTTCGGAACTTGGGGGGGTTTGTCCAGCTTACCCAATTCTCTCTTCGATATACACATATGATGCTACCTATACATCTTGATACATTGATTCACAGAGCACACACAGCCTTCGGGCATATATGCACAACTTGTGAACTATTCATGACTTGCGAGCTACATACACAAGTTTGCACATATAGTGTTGTTTGTACATCTTGATACAAAGATACACAAAGCATACATAGCCTTCGGGGTACACACATATAGATTGAGAACTATACGACTATCAGACTGAGGGGGGTCTAGTCACTGGTGTGGTCTAGTATCGGCAGTAGGGACATGTATGGGCCACCGGAGTTCCTACTTATATTCGAATAGAACTGTATGGTGACCATATATAAGGCTTAGATCTTGGGATAAGGGTAGGGGTATAAGTCGCTCAGGCTAGTCCGAGTTCCGCCTGACCTTCGGTAAGCTAAAGGAAGGACGGTAAAACTGCTTCAATGGGTCTTACCCTGTCTGAAGCCTAGGGCCCATAGTCTTTTGCGGCCTGTAGTAGATTGTCTGACCCTGGCGTCCTAAGTTCCCGTTCGACAAGGCTCATTCGATTCCGCTTCCACCACGGTTGGGCAACCTATCAGCCCTGGTGCCTATCACTGTTATTCGATTCAACTTACCTGTCCATTGGAAGGGTAATGGTCCTGAGTGTTCGTCACACTAAGGTAGGATAGTGGGATAGGGGGTGCGCTATGAGTATTGACACGAGGATGGGATGGGAGGTGATCCCATATTCCATGCCACCCACGACCTACTTCTCCTAATGATCACTGTGTACTCAGTGACTGGCCTCTACAACACCATGGACTTGAAAAAAAAAAAAAAAAAAAGTGAAAGTTTTTAAAAATAAAAATAAAAATAGAACTCGCTTTCTATAATCAGGTAACTAAATTTTTATATATTTTTTTATATCTTAGTTTTTCGGAAAGTTAACGAACACCTCGATAGCACATAATTTGTCAAATTGTGAAGTGCGAATTAATCATGTGTTCAAGGCGACACTTTTTGGGGTCGGTTGGTTCCTACATTTAAATTCTGCAACAGATATGTTGAACCATTAAATAATATGCACCTACCGATCTCAACCACAAATATTGTTAGACACGTAATAGAAGACTGAGGATGATTATAAATTAGAGCGTAATATCGTTTATAAAAAGTGTTTAATCCTGATGATGTTTATATATATATATATATATACATGTAAAAGTCAATGAAACTACAGGGAAATATTTGGTTAAAAACCTTTGTTTGTTGTCCGCTTCTTTCTTTCTGCCATCGGTTTACCGTATAGTTCAATTTGACAAAATATATATTTAAATACATATTATCTATATATATGTATATGTACAAGGTTACCTGACCGAACGTTCGGGGGCCCCCGGGCGAGCCCCTGAACATTCGGGCGTTCGGGGTCCCGTTCGGAGGCCGAACACCTCCAGGTTCGGCCCCCGCCAAAACAACGTTCAGAGCCTAAAACTAAGTTTTTTTTTCTGATTTTGTTTTTGTGAGTTCTCTATGATGTAACCTACACGCCTATAAATTTTGAAGCCATTCTGCCGAGCAAAAAAAAACATTAAACATCGTTAAAGATGGGGGTGTCAAAACGTGCTCGCCCACTCACTATTTTGTATTTTTTAACTTTTAACTTTTTGTTTTCATTTTATTTCGGGGCCTAAAAAAAATTATCATTTTTTGAAAATAAATTAATAAGTTATTGACTATGTAAACTACATATCTGTAAATTTTCAGGGCATTTGTCAATGCCAAAACATATGTGAAAATCGGCAGGTGCTAGCGCACTCACTCATTTTAATTTTTTATTTTAATTTTTTTTTATCATAGTGTTTATTTTCTGTATTTGATTTTTAATTCAAATTTGGTAAGGAATTTGGATGTAGTACCCAGACAAATATTGTTTAGTTTATTTTTTTCCATAACATATGTTTTTTATGGAAGTTTGGATGT
The DNA here is from genome assembly GCA_003427395.1 of Chara braunii. Taxonomy (NCBI): domain Eukaryota; kingdom Viridiplantae; phylum Streptophyta; class Charophyceae; order Charales; family Characeae; genus Chara; species Chara braunii. The sequence continues at coordinate 128,546 of BFEA01000532.1, read as the reverse complement.
AGTACCCAGATATAAGTTTTTTTTGGTCTGCGTTCGGCCAGAACGGTCGAACGCCTTCCGAAGGGGCCCCGTATGTTCGGGCGTTCGGCCCGTCCCAAATGTCGGCAACCTTGTATATATATATATATATATTAATACATATATTCCAATATTTGAAAAGAAAAAATATTGGCACGATTTATGTTATAAAGTGATACTATCCAATACTTCCTGTGGTAGGTTTATAACTAAATTTATTCACAATACTTTATATATTCAATCATAAAAGAGTATACACCTACCAACCTTATGTGTGTACATTGTTATACAGGTAACAGTCAAGGAAATATTACAATATAAACAAAGCATACGTAATAATAAGAAATTTTTCAATGATCATTACAAAAACGTTTCTACAAATATTAAAGTTTTCAAATATTTATTAACTCATCGATACATGCACAAACATGAAGGTATAACTCGTACAAACTTCCCCTATGTGCATATCAATATAACATAGTCCATGTAAAAATATTATAATATTATAAAACCGTCATCGAATGTACATGGAATGCATTAGTTTCTTATAATTTATACTTTACTTATAATGTATAAATAATGATTATATCAATTTGTCACAATTGTCGTAACTGAAATGTAAAATTAATACCCTGAAATTTAGTTTTTTAACTATGTATAAAATTCAAAATTTTCCATAAACACAAAAAAAAAAGCAAAAGATAAAACAAGTTTGAGATAAATAACCACAAACAAAAAGATAAACTTTCATACACAAGAGAAAAATTTTAAACTTTATGCAGTAACCTTTAAAACAATGACACCAATAACGAGAGAATAAGACTATTATTTAACGTGTTGGTGGCGAGAGCGAATGAGAAGGATGTTTATAGAGCATCGACATAAAATTACCCCTGCTTGCGAGAAAATAAGATTATTCATAAATACGAAGTCCACAAAATCGGACCATACCACAATAATATTTATGACATCGTATGATTCATACTTTTGTTCGTCCATCTCATTGATGTTCGTGACGACAAGAAAAACGACTTTCAATGATTAAGCAAAACTATAAAAAGTTGAATACAGAAATGTGAAAAACACTACACTGACCATCTTCAACTACGTGAATGAACTAAGTATCCAAGTTATCAAAATCAAAGACTTGTGTTCCACTATAATATTTCACATTTCATCTATCAGTATCACCAAAGAAACAAACTTTAATTTTCAATAAGAAATGAAACAGTCCTCTTCTACTCTATAACGAATATGAGCATAATACCGATGTACTTACAGAAACAACCATCAATATCAAATTTGAAACAAATGATATATGGTCACTTATTTTCCAACACAAAATAAATAGTTGTTTACAAAGTTTTTCTTTCCTGTACAAGATGTGAATGACGAGTACAAAGAGGTTAATTCGACTCTTAGAAAGTCACTCAACATAGCGGTGAATACAAATGTAAAGACTTCTGATGTTAATCAAGTAAAAAAAAAAAAAACATTATGCGTGATCCTACCCCTCCTTAGTAGAGTGCTTCTTACGACAGAAAAATTCCCACGAGAAATGAAAATTAAAAAAATATTCCATAAAAAAAAAATCCTTCATATTTATAAATTATCATTCCAATGTTCGTCAAATTCTAAAATTTTCAGTTTTATTTGACACGTTTCCGTCTAAATATAAGTTTTCCCTTCCAACAACACCTATTTGTTCAAGATGGATTGAAAGTCTGGACGAGTTAATGAAATGTTTTAATTAAATTTTTATTATACTACAACAAATATCTTCTAATTTAGATTGGATCAACCTATTTATGACTGAAAATCCTTACTTAGAATGATAGTCCAATTAAAATATTTAATGAACTCATCCAGACTTTCATTCCATCTCTGGCATGCAGTCCAAATAAGAAGGGATACCCTATTCTTGGAATGAAAGTTTGCAAGTAAGATGAAAAATTTTAAAATTGGAATGACATTTTTTAAGATGGAATGAAAATTTGAAATTTAGATTGTAATTTTACAATAAAATTATTATTTAATTCTATGAATTTTTTTCATTGTAAGCATATTATTTACGCATGATCCTCCCCCTCCTCTGAAAATATATCAATAGAAAAAAAATAAAAAATATTTAGAATTTCAGATAAATATTTAAATAGTTATATTCAGGATGTACATCTTCGACCTTCGTTCATTTCCTTGTCACAACACGGTTGAACCATTGTGATGAAAAGTAAAATTTTCGTCGATGAACAAAGTGTCATGTATGTCACCGTTTTGTTTGATTGACAGTCATGCTTGGAAAATAAAAAAACGTCTTGTCTGTCACAGTTGTAAAGCCGTCGAGGTTGAAGATATTAAAATTTATTATTGTATCTCATGCTTGAATCGATTTAATGATATTATTTTTTATGACAGCCAACTCCTGGATGAGTCTGCGGTCACAAAATCAGAGCACACCACAAAAATTTTGTGGCATCATAAATTCATACATTTGTTGATCAAAATAATGAAATGAAACACAAATTGTATAGTTTTACATGTTTTTTTAAACATAACTCATATAAAGTTTATATATGAGAATGTGCATTGTTGCGTTACCAATTGTACGCCTTCTCATACGAGTATGGATTCATAACCCTGTACTCGCACGCTGGAGCCCCGTATAATTTTTTTTTATTTTTTTTTTTCGTTACTGTTTTTTCCTCTTTTTAAGTTCGAATAAGAATCTCGAGATAATGCTCGGTGAAGTGTTGCTTGTTTTGTGTTGTTGCATCACATAGTTTTGTTTCATATGTTTTTTAATGATTTTTTATTTTTTTTTCCCTTACAGGGCAGGGCGTACAAGACATACATGTTCTCGTACAAATTTCCGTACAGATACCGTGCAAATATTACCGGTATGTTACGTACGAAAATACCCCATACGTGTACTCTACGCAAAGTAGTAGCATTGTAAAAAAAAAAAAATTATTACAATCTTATTGATGTTCTCAGCGACAACAACACGATTTTGAACATTTCGTAAATTGAAGAAAAAAAAAAAGAAGTTAAATACAAAATTATGAAAATGATTTGACTGATCATTTTCAAGTACATCGATAAATTAAATATCTGAGTTATCAAAGGAAAAAATTTATATTGCACAGTAATGTTCGACATTCCTATCTATCAATATCAGCATAAAAAGAGGCCGAATTTTCAACAAAAATGAAACATATTAATTATACCCTATGACGAATGTGAGCATATTGTCAATGTACTAACAAAAACAACCATCGAGATAAAATGTGAAACATAAAATATATTGCCAATTTTTTTCAAACAATACAAAAATATTATCTATTAACAATGTATTTTTGTCCATACAAGATTTAAATGATGAACACTAAAAGTTTTATTTAACTATCGGAAAGTCACTCTCTACACCGTTCAATATAAATATTGTCCCTCCTGACGATATTTACATATGTAAGTAAAAAACGTGTATCTTTTGATCATACTATGTACGCATGATTCTACGCCTCCTCTACAAACACATCAACGAACATAAAATAATAAAATTATTTAGAATTAGGGATAACATCTAAATATTTATGTTCCGCATTATCGTTCCAAGGGAGATTGATAAATTTTATTGCAATTACTACTGCAAGTCGTTGCCCAACTGACGAGATGTTCACTTTATGCTATGTGAATGTTTGTTTTTTTAAGACAAAAAATAAATAATAAAAATTGTAGCACATCATTGTATATATGACAACCACTACCTTTATTTTAACAATTATGTTGTGTTTCACCCCATTTTATTGATCCAATACACCAATGATTAAGAAAATATTTTCAATCATGTGTCCGCATGACAAATGTTATGTCTCAACAATCAACAATATCATACAAAATTTAAGGTAGGTTAGATCGATTGTGTCGTTTTTTTTTAGCACTTTGACAACGACACACATTTGCTACAAATACAAACATTAAAAAAAAAAAAAATGTTTGATTGCTATTTTATATAACTTCTTCCTTGGTTGGTAGGTGCAGACTATTTTCTACACAATCAATGTGTTAGGCCTCAAAGTCATATCCAGTTACCGACCCTTCTTGTCTGCCATTAATGTAGAAGAAAAACATATCGAAACGTATATAATATTAATGTAAAGCTACAAATGTTATAGCACAAACAAAAACGTTTAAATTTTTGTTTTCTTCTACATTAATAATACATAGGAAGGGTAGATAGGAGTAGGAAGGCTCGGCATGTGCATACAATTTTTAGGCTTAAAACATTGACTGTGTTGAAATTAGTATGTAGCTACCGACAAAGACAGACGTTGTAAAAAATAACTATAATACATATTTTGCATTATTACATATTCGTATGTCTATTTATAAGTATGTTTTTGTGAGATTGAAAAAAAGAAAAAAGTAAAGATACAAACGTGAATCTAGGCACCCAGAGTGACCTGGGACTACGTGTCAGACCGGGTAAAAACAACATAAAACTATTTTTAATTTATGTTCTTATTTAAAATCTGGTAACAAATTTTGATATGGTCATAAGACAAAAGTTGTTCAATTTATTTTTTTGAATAACATACTTTTTTAATTTTTTAATTTTTATTTTTTGAGGGTTGGACCTTGCTTGGTTCTTGCATGGTCATATCGTCCGGGAAAATAGGATGACCTGGGTGGTCCGGCGGTAGCCTAGGCACGAATATAAATAATTGTTTTTCCAAAAAAATATTTAGGAATAGAGGTTCGATACGTCCATAGCACTAAGAGGATCAACACATTTTGTGTCTTAAAAGTAATAATAACCCATCGATAACTGCAAGGGTATATGAAAAAACAATGAAATGAACACTTCATTATATATCTTAATGTGTGCATCTGTGTACGAAAGATAAAAAAAAAGATAGAAAAAAAAAAAATTATTGCGACCTCTCATCTAACGACGAACGCACCCCATTCCCTTCCCCTCTATATACAACTTGATGATACAAGGATAAGAGGTAAGAAACATACATGATAGTTTGAATTAAAAAAAAAAAAAAAAAAAACGCATACAATACTTAGAAACACAATATACCCTTCACAAACTCTTGACCACTCATGGGGGAAAGACACTTACTATGAGGACTGTACATGAATTTTGGACGAGACTTGGAGAACATAACAATGGATTATCGTTGCAATAGGGCGAGTTATCTGAGAGGTAGGGCTGCAACCGGTTCAGTTTCTGTGTGGAGTTAGTGGTTAAGAGTTTTCCTAAGCTTTGCAAAAGGTTGACCGTTGTTTTCGAATGTGGTATGCCGATAGCTCTCCTGCCTGCCAGCAATCAGTGTCCCTCGTCTTTGCCTCTGCCTTCTTCAACGGTATTTTGACTCTGGAGCTGTTCGTAAATACTGCAATATCTATCAACATGAATTGCACACACATCAAACAACCAGTCAATCTTCACAAAATTATCACGAACTAGTGTTACTTTTTTTATGATAAGTGTGGGTGAGTAGAGGACGTGAGTTACTAGTACGTATAAGGGAGGTCTAGTAATTCAGGGTCTCCTCTAGGTCAACTAATAATGATGATATGCATTTCAATGATACGTATCCCACTGTAAAATACCGTGTATGTCTGAGTAGAGGACTTGAGTTACTCATTGATCTAATTGAATGATGGGCTTATCGTCTAGGGGTAGAACAAGGATACAAGTTGCTCTGACAAGTCCAAATTCTGCCTAGCCTTGGGCAAGCTCGGGGGCGCCAACTTGCCTCGGTAACTTCTGTTGTTTCTGCTTACGTCAACGGGTTGATTAGTCACTACTTAGTTTAGGAGAGGGTAGTTGGAGGATACTAGTCTGGCCGTTGAGCGCTAGTAGGAAGAAGAGCTACGATTGCATTGTTGGTGGTGACAAGTATATGCTTTCGTTGACAATCGAGTTCGATGCTTTCACTGATAATCGAGTTCGATGCTTTGATTGCATTGTTGGTGGTGGCGCAGTTGACACACACACCCAAAATACACACTTCATTAATCTAAATCAGACATTGGACCAACTCAAATGTGAAAGTGAAAAGAGTTCATTGTTGGCTTACCCCATAGATAAAAATCAGATGTGATTTAGGAGAAAAACTTCATTACATACAAAATATGGGGCCAAAACAGTTCTCCCGCTAAGAAACCGAAACCTAGAACTCGGGTCACCTGTCTCTCTTATCCTCAAATGCTGAAGTACACATGTCGAGTCATAAAAGTATAAAAGAGACAACAAAATCTCATAAAACTGAGATTTTTTTCTAAATTCATGAAAATGGACTTAGTCAAAATTTCATTGCTCATCGGGTGAGAAAGTGGTTATCTCACTTTGTCCATCTGATGTACCTCAACGTAAAGTACCGTTAACATACATCCAATGGTCAGATCATCGGGAGTTGCCACGACACCCGATGATCTGATCATCCGAGGTCATGGGGACAAAAAAACACTAAAAAATGTTGTTTTTTTGTACGCTCAATTTCGTGAATTTAGGAAAAAATGTCTGTTTTAACGAAATGTCAGTTATAAATCTAACAATTAAGAATAACGGAGTACATACTCTATGATACCTCAAATATTTTATTTGCTAAAGTATAACATCGCATCAAAAGGGGAAATAGATAGCAATCACACCACAGATCTTACCTCACACTCGACTACTAGAGTGTAATATCTTATCTGAAGAAAGGAAAATGTGAGAGTCCTATTATAGAACTTGAAAAAAAGAATAAAAAAATCGTTTATCCACCAGTTAGGCGCAAGCCTTTCCTACTTCCCATATGTTAAGCCCTAACAAATTGAATAACTAGTATCTGAACTTTTCTTGGCCTGCTTACCTATGTATCCCTTCATGTTGATAAACCTCTTATTCCTATCTATCTTAGCAAAAACCCTTAGTTTCACCCTTTTGTACCGAGGACAGTTTTCTCTCAATTGTATCCCCTTCATATAGTGCCAATACAACTTTCTTCCTTCCTCCTTTGTATTCTTGGTCATGTAAGGACGTCTCTGTAAAACTTTTTTGCCCTTTCAAAGGAATGAGTTGCTGCTTCTGAGTAAAACCTTCTTCTATTTTTCTATCGTCCGTGCAAACTTGGAAGAATTTGTTCAACCACTTTCAAAGCAAGTGGCTTAATGGTTTAAGAGGCACTACGCGGTAGTAGGCGCAGTGCTCTTTCCCCTCATTCCTACCTGTCCTCTACCATTCTTCGATGTTTCCTTTCCTGAGCTCTCACTTTTCCCCTGTCTTTACAACAGGAGAGCTCCAACAATACTTATATTGCAAATCCCTGCTCCTCCTTCTACTCAATTATCTTGGTGGACTTTGCCCTCCCTTTTACTGATATCAGAAAACTATGTCTAAGTTTTTTCACCTTCTTCTTCATCTTATTCCACTGTCTCTCGCACTCGTCATGCATCACTCTTTTGTTGACAAAACTTACTTGTTCCTCTTGCTTATATTTTCGCATACCTTACTTATTTCATCATCCTATAATCCTCTTGTAGTTACCCCTTCTAAAATGAAATATTTTCATATTTGGTAGTCGTGACTTTTTTACAACATTATCATCCAGTGACCTTACAATTCTCTGCCACTGATATATATCATCGCCCTTGTCCACAAGTCGCATTCCCGCTGTAAGGTCTCCTGTCTCGTACCTCTAGGTATATTTGGGTCAATGCGGTTCCTAAATCTGTCAAAAATACCACCTTCAATATCGGTGCTTATCAGACCAGTCGCTTCATCAATGTTCCCGACTTGGTAAAACCTCATTGTATGCCCTTCTTGGGTACAATGCCTGCAGACAACATTCCTCAAATCCACTCTTCTTTTTCAAGATCCTTGACCACTTTCCTGATCACCATTTCCTCGACCTCTTCCCCAATCTTGACCTCCACGACCTATGATTATTTCAGCTCGGTTTCTTGCCCTTCGCTGGACTTTGGTCAATTTAGGAGGTTAGGTTTTTCGTTCATATCAATCACTCCCTTGTGTCCTTTCCTTTCTTCGTCGTCACACCACATTTTCTCAGCCCTTGTAGGTCGGAAAGAGCCTCGATTATCATCATTTCTTTTCTCTCCACTTCCACCAGATAGCTCGTCTGACAGTCCCTCCAGGACTTTTCACTTGCCTTTTCGGTCTCTCTCTAGTTGCATCATTCTTTCTTCCAACTCTTTCACATGTTTTTGTGTACTGCCTATTTCTCCATGCGTTGACGTACCACCGACTACTTGCTCAGGGCTTTCATAATTATGACTGACAACTTCCCTTTCGGGAAACCTCAAGCTCAACAAACCCTCGAGTTCACTCCAACTCCATGATCTCAACATGAAATCATTTACTTCTTTGTTCAACTCCTCACACACGAATAAAGGCAACATAGTCAACATTGCTCTGGCATCCCATTTCTTCTCAAGGCCAAAGTTGTGGTAATCGCACAAAAAGTTAGGCATGTTCTTCCCTTGAAACAACAAAGTTCTAAGGTCTTGGGGCATTGACTCGTTTATAGACTCGCGCGTTAGTGCTTTAACGAGAGACGAATTCCTCCAAAGTAAGACCTTAGCCAAACCGCCATCCTTAGCCATTGTCACCGTTGTTAATCTGTACAAGCACAGCAAGTGGCAACGTCAGGCTGTAAGCCAAAGATAGTTCTTAATAAGCATCTCCTTTCCTGTCTTAACAAATATAAAGACAATCTAATACCGCTAATATACGAACGCATAATCTTTTAAACAGCCACATGGCGGAGAAGTAAAAAGACGTTATAAACATATACGAATCATGTAAGCAGATGTGAAAAAAACACCTAACTGAAACCTATAAGTTGGGAGCATGAATCGATGAAAGTAATAACATTCACTGCCCACCTACCTTTATTCGAAGCTCATCGAAGTATTAAATTTTTCATCTAGGTCATGAGAATCAGTGTAAGTGTTAACAATATAAGTCGTACTTTGATGCTTTCGGTTGAGGAGCACGGACCCCATTTCTAGGTACTGATTGTATACTATTTTGCTCGTATATCGCTTGTATCCCTATCCTCGTTCTATCAAAGCGGCATCCGCTACTGTCTTTATTTTTCTCTCGTCCCCTGAAATATTCTTCCACAAGAAATTCAGGTAGAACGACTTGCAACGGGGAGGAGAGGAATACAAACTTATCTGCACCCCCGATCTCTATAACAACGGATAATGACTCATCTCTTCTCTAACACTTCTTTTACCCACTTCGTGGCAGCAACTTCAGCTAGTCTTAACGGCCCAGCGAGTAGATTCCCACGTCCCATTACCGGCTCGATACCAAATGTAAACCAAAAAGATGACGAGGGTGTTCAAAGTCACTTTTACAACTGCTTTGTCCCCATCAACGTTGAAGTCAGATTCAATCCAAATAAAGATACCCTCATTCAAAAATATAGTCCACCAGAAACTAATATATTCATTCTCCCTGACCAGCCTTGGGAAGGACAATTTCAGCCCGTCCTCTGTTTCAATAGGCAAGGCTACATCGGGGTCTTCCCTAGCATACGTCATTCAAACCTTCTTCACCTACCCCTAGGTCCTGCTCACACAGAAAAATGTCCAGCAAGCATCTCCGATCACTATTCAGAATCCCTCCTTTGTACAATATCCTTCCTGAAAGATAGTCTTCAAATCATACCTCACTAATATTGCTTATTTCTAATGTATAAGACCATTATCTAAAACAGGAGATAATATACTTGCGATAAAAATGCATTTGCAATTTTTAAATATTGAATGTCATAAATTCTCATAATAACTGTTACTTATAGTAGGGATATACTGTCATAGTGATAACAATATTTATAATAGTTAAGTAAATAGTATTAGTAAGTGAAGAGACAAGTTCAACTGCCACATGCATACATGGTGATGACATGAAACTTATGGTAACTGTTATAATAGATGATAGTCATGTCGTGGTCAATAAAATTTTCAACAATAAATGTTTTTAAATACAAAAACAATAGAAGTACTACATTCTACTTCCCGGGCTTTGACAAGAGTATATTGTATCAAGGGGCAGTACAATCTCTTAAAAGGGTTAACATCTTAGACTCCCGAACCTCGCTCAAGGACCAAGCCTCACTGCTTCACCCTCCGATTCCAGTATTTGTTCCTTGCAGACCCTTGTCAATTAGTAGACAACCCCAACGTACAAGTTCCAGGACGCCATATCCCAAGCCTCACTGCATAGTTCCGGCTTGGGTCTCATTATTACTTTAGAAGACGATTTTATAGCCCCTTCAAGCCATCTTTCAGGGAAAGGATAACTTAGGATTGCAACTCCCCCAATAGTAGATTCTACACGTTGACCATCTTTCGAGATAATTTTTTCTCCCAAGAAGTCGGTCACCCCACCTTCGATCCCGTGTAGAACGTGGATTATGCATAATACTTATACTATTTATAAGGAGAACAATCAGTCATATAGGTTCAAGTAAAATAGACATAAACGAATAATAATATTTGATTATCTCATAGGGATCAATTAAGGCGTACAGTCTTAAATAAATAAATTCAGATGGGTGAAAAATGCGTCATATAGATAGTCTCATATAAATAATATTCAATAGGTTTGTCTTGAATATACTGGTGTGAACAAATTAATTTACATATATAACTCAAATGAATGGTCTTAAAAGGAAGAAATTTAAGCGCTTAGATTCAATTGGCTATGTTCAGGTAGAGGGTATTGAACTAGGTGAGTTTTACCAGATAGCCTCATACCTGAATTTCGCCACCAAGTAAACATAACAAGGATGATGCAACACTAGACTCCTCATTGCCCTTACTAACTGCACTTTAGGATCAAAAGCCCTTCACTGCCTCTTATCAACCTCTAAAATTTTCCCAAGGACGAACTCAACCCATATTCCCCAACATTAAAAACCCATAGCAAATGAGAGTTATAACTGACATTTTTCACGTTCTGACCTCCTTATATTCTCGGATATATTCATGACTTATTAGTACTCTACCATAACCGTTTCCTCCTCTTTGACTATAATCGATCGACTAGTACTTTTACTTACGAACAAAGGAAAAATTGTACCTATCTGGGACATAATCCTTCCAGAGATTGTCTCGCACCTATCTAGATCAGTCATCCCTAAGGAGGTGCCAATACCTTTCATCACCTCCCTTTTCTCTTCCTAGACGGATACCCCCGCTATTATAAGTATCCTTATTGACAAGAAGAGAAATATTAAAGTTATCGTGCTTCACTCTGCCTTGAGGATATTTTCGTCTGACGACCTAGTTAAGTGATAGTATTTTTAGATAATCCTTTTGTACAACAGGTATGAAATCGGCCCGCATAATTCTATCTGACATAGGAAGAATAGTGCCAATGTGATGCACAACCTATGATCTGCTGGCGCAACCTGAGACACTACGGGAGGATTAGGCACAAGCGGCGGCTGCCGAAGAGCCAGTCGAGGTGGCTGAGGAAAGATAATCAGTTGCTGAAGTGGGCGAGCCATGGAAGAAGAGGGAGAAGTATATCTCATTTGATAAGTACGAGGAGGCGGTTCGAATCGTGGGGGCGGAGCGCCATAATCCTGCTCGTATTTATAAGAATAATAAGTCATCCTTCCAGGAAACGGCGTGCGCTCGCGGAAGTCTTCCTGATGCCGGCTCAATCGCACCCCTTTCCACTTTTCCTCCTCTTCCTCTTCTTCCTCCTGCTCTATTATTTCCTTTGTCAAATCAATAGGCCTATATGTAGCCTTTCCTTGACGTCCACTTCTTCCCCTTCCAGCTCCTGATCCGCGCGGCACAACTAAGAGTATCACCTAGATAAGTGTTGAGTTTTCTAATGCTTTATGTATAAGGACGTGTATCTCTACGAAAGAATGAAGGCTTCAGAAGTATGCGAGGTTGTCGTAGGGGCGGAAAAACATTACAACTAGAGGAGAATACCGTAATAGAAACACCTTCTAGGCAGACTTGATAAACCTTCTTGCTACTCTTACTGACTTGCTTTTAAAAGACTTCGCAATCCTTGATCGCTACCCTGTATGTTACTTTTCTAACGTGATATGGGATTAACTATGATCTCGGGCAAGCGATAGAAAGACAAACTAATATTCGTAAAGTACGGTAGGCTATATACTTTAAATTGTACTCACCCCATCTCATGAAATCTACCCTAGACAAATGTTCATAATAGACCGACAATTAACCTTAGTAATCCCCTTACCATATAAATAGAGGTTGTACACTACCTTATCTTTCGTTTGTCGTTTTGTTAGGGCTTCAATTAACCAGACCCAGGTCCGTTCACATAGGACCCGGGCAGGCAACCGAAGGTCCCCGACAACGTCGCCACCTGTCACGCGCGGCGGTCTCGCATGCTGCTGGGGAGTGCTAAACCAACGGTCGTGTCACGCATGATGTTTTATTTGAAAAGAACCAATCACCACTCCGACCGTGCGCGCGTGCTATACCTCTCATGATGCCCTGCGACAGGCCGGGACGTCGCGAGGTACAACTTACCTCTACCCAAGGGGCTGTCACCACCCTTAGGTAGGCGTATCCCTGCTGAGCTACCGGCTGACATGCGAAGGCTTTTACATGCCTTTAAAGGTAGGTCGGTCGAGGGCGTTTGCTCGATCGTTGTAGCATAAAATGCGGTACGCGCGGTAAGACGCCTAAAACTAACCCGTTAGATATTCATGTTGAACTTTTAAAAGGCAGTCTATTTCCGCTCCCTTGTCCGAAATTTATTTATTTATCTGATAGTTGCGATCAAGGTACCGATCAAACCATCTCACTACCTCAGGCATCATATTTCTCCTAACAGGTTATGACTTAATGAAGCATTAGATAATATAGAAGTTAGGTAGGACAGATAATGAATACGGGAGTATTACAGCCGAGAACCCTTCCTACTTTCACAAGTGCTGTGTGTTCGAGACTCTTCAACAGATCAGGTCCAGTTCACTCCAAAATCACGCACAAAACAGACCTGCACAGAATAATGCAAAGAAAGTTCACGTGCCATGCACTAACGACGTCAACCATCAATCCACACCTAAGACACTGTCCCTCACTTCCCAAACCATGTATGATAACCCTATCTTTCCTGAGACGTAAGCCCTGCCCCCTCACATTTCTTCAAAGGACCCTTGAGAGTGACTAGGACCATTCAGGCAATGACCACAGGTGATAGTTTTACTGACCACAGGGTTTAACTTTATGGGTGGGTATCAAGTTAAAGGGAAGGCAACAACCGACCTGTTATCGAAAGATAACATAAATTTTGGGTCCTTTCTGTATAATCTTTTCCTTAAAATGCAGTAGATAAACAGGGACCTGCACACACACATGTCAACAAAGATTTAACATCCCCACTCGATTTCCCACATATGGATATCTAAGGGTCAAACCCCTAGACATGGGTAGTGAGCTCTGGGATCGACATCCCATGTTTAATCCTTAGTTTTACTCTCATAACCCTACCCTAAGCCGTCTGTCACTCTCTCCTTTCACCCAAGGAGTCTGATGCCTGTGTCCTAAGTCGTCTTAAGGAAACTCATATTTCCTTTACTCTCAGTCCTTGCATTTTCTCTGATGGAGATAAGCGCATCGTTTGACGCTTATGTAGATGAGATACAACTCATTCATCGTTGTGACCTTCCATCCGAAAGCCATGAACGGCTATGGACTACGCGGTGTTTCTGAAGCTTCCTTCTCTCGTTGTTTTAACTCTCTTCTCTTTGTTCCTTTCCTAAGTTTTTAAGACCCTGCCCCAACAGGAGCATCGTTTCTTACTTTCTCTTCTATTCGTGTTAACATTCTCAAGTAGCAGGTCGATTCAGATATGAATCTCTTGCTACTTTATCAATACCAAGCAATCTGTTAATCAATCAGACAGTCGAGTAAGTCACACATGAGTATTTGATCCCTTTTTTTTAGCCCCACTCAATGTATACATATGATCTAATTAGAGTAGCATTATAGCTCACACATGAGCATCCTTCCTTCAACAAATAGTTGAGGCTTCTACAGAAGTACCCTGCTACTTGTTTTAGGTATCCTTTTGATAGATCTGGATGTCAACCCCCTCTCCATAAGTTATAAACGGTCTGAGTGAATAATAGGCGACCCGCATAAGAGCCCCCTACTATCACGTGATAAGGTCCACAGGTTCACTTCATGAGTGCATTAGGATAATCCTAACAAAGGTATCATGTTGCCCTTCCGGAGCTGACCAGCCTGAGACCAGGTTAGTTTAGACAGAAGACGAGTGTTTAGGGTATTCCTACAGGAGTACCCTTCCCTTTCGTAGGTTAGTATCAGAATCCAGTAGGTAATAGGCAGACCCCAACAAAGGTCCCCCTACTACTCTCTTGGTTAGTGAGTAGTCCATCCTTTAAACAAGTATTAGGATGACTCCTACAGAAGTCTCCCTATTACCGGTCCGGTGGTCGGACTGCCCGAGGGAGAGCATGATAGGAAAAAAAAAGTAGCAATGTGATTTCCTATTCTTTGCAGGTTGTTAGCGAGCCTTAGACTCAAGCGTGTGAATAGGATAACCCTCCGTGGAGCTCCCTACTACATTTTGAATAAGTGCAAAGACTGAACCTTCCTGAGTCGTTAATAAGAAAAGAAGTTAGTACCAAATATCCTTAGAGTTCACTTTTCACAACAAGCAGATCTTAGTTAATCGAGGTGGTGAGGTAGCTCACACAGGAGTACCGCCAACTTCTGATCGGATCAATTGTCTCGGTCTCAAGGCGCAAGTGTCCAACCCATATATGGGTTTTCTACCGCCTTCGGAGACTGGTCCGGTAGGCTAACAGGGCGACCCGCACAAGAGTTTCCCTTTATTATTTATAAGTGTCAGACCCCTCTCCCCTTCATGACGAGAGTCAATCCGGTAAGGCAACCCACACATGAGTACCTCATTTAATTCATAAGTTAGTGTTAAACACCTCTTTCTGTCACGACAACGGTCTATCCGGCAGATAGTAAAGTAACTCAACATGAGTACCTAATTTAATTCATAAGTTAGGGTCAGACACCTCTTTCCATCACGACGAAAGTCGATCCGATTGATAGAAAGGTAACTCATACATGAGTATCTCATTGCCAACCCTTCGTCACGACAACGCATACATAAGTAGTACGACGACTCACACATGAGGCTCCATCGCCCTACTTTGTTCTAAAAGTCCAAACAATGTAGGTTCCTTTTTGGTTAATTTAGGTTCCTTTTCCTTTCACCAGACAGGATTCTTATTTCAATCATATTTTTTTTTCTTTTTTTATTATTTTAGTTCTGAAGAAAGCATAAGCAGTATATCATACAATCATACAGGCCATGCCCTGTCCGCGTTTTCTTCGCCAACTAGGATCTACACTGTTCAACACTTGAGTGTGCCCCTGATGTAAGTGATCAGGTCGCAATGTCAATGTTGCCTTCCTAGCAGACCGCGGCCCCACCTTTGCTATGCTGGCCCTATGTTGTGCGTGCCCATGGCGCTATCATCTTCATAGCTACTTCTTCCAGACGAACTTATAGGGTGAGGTCCTGGTTGCACTTCCTCTAACCGGTGTGCAGCGCTGCCGAAGTCCTGCATTAAAAGGTGCTGAGATAACGGCCTCTCGCAGGTATTCAGGTCTGCCTTCACTTAGGTCGGGCATGAGGCTTGCTGCGGTATCAAAAATAATTATAATATAAATAACGATAATAATAATAATAATTGTAATAATACTAATAATAATAATAATAATAATAATAATAATAATAATAATAATAGAAAAATAATAATAATAATCGATCTTCTGATCTCAAAATCATATTGAAAGTAGGTAGTCCGACGAGGTCCAGACAACCGAAGTGCACTGGTAACCCACCAACGGAAAATATTGAGTCCGAATGTTTGTAAGAGCGTGCTCTAGTCGTCACCAACATGAGTATCCAGAGTCCTTTTCCATACTTGGTGCACTGCGCTTAGACTACTATCACGCCGCTACTAACAACCAGCGAATTGAGCATACCGCTGTTGACGTCAGCAGCAGAACCGAAGTACATGCATATATCGGCTATGCTGACCATTGCCAGGACCAGGTATGTATCTTGCACCATCATCTCCCTCATCTCTGTCTTCCTTTTCTCTCTCTCTCTCTCTCTCTCTCTCTCTCTCTCTCTCTCTCTCTCTCTCTCTCTCTCGCTTTCGCACACGCACGCACACAGTCACAACCTGAGAGATCAGACCAAAGCCACACCGGAGACCAGATATGCAAAGTCCAGATATGCGCAACTTAGAAGTCCCTCCAAGACTCTGCGTTTGTCAGTTTCGGCGATCCAGTCACCAAATGTTCAACAGCGCGGAATTCAGCGACCCAATACGAAACCCATTTTCAAAGGTAGGTCGTTCTTATCTCTTCCCAACTTAGTCTCTCTCTTTCCCTTTCTCTCTACTCGTGTCTGTCTGTCTGCGTCCGCCTGACTGTTTGTCTGACGGTCTGTCTATCCTCTCTCTTTCTCTCTGTGTCGGTCTGTAGTTAAATGTCGCTGTTTGTTTTCCTGTATTTGTCTGTGTCTCTTTGTGTCTTGTCTGTCTGTGTTTCCCTGTCTTTTTCTCTCTCCGCCTCTGCGTGTGTGCGTATGTATATCTTAGAGTTTTAGCGGTAGACTCATTCGACTTTTACTCATTTTATCGATGAAAGCACTGTGAGGCCCGCAGTGAGGTAAGAGACACCCGTTCTCTCTCTTTCCCTCTTTCGGTGTCTGTCTGTTCATGTCTGTATGTTTGACCGTTTGTCTGTCTATACGGTTCTGTCTTTGTCTGTCGGGTCTGTTAGTCCCTGTCTGTCTGTTTCTGTGTGTGTCGGTCCTTGTCTGTTTGTCTCCGTCTATTATGTATGTCTGTTCCTGTTTGTATTTTTGTCTGTTTATTGTCTGTCACTTTCTGTTTATGTTTGTTTGTTCTCATTTTCTCGCTCTACCTCTGTGTCTATCTGTCTGTTCGATTGCTTTCTTTTGTCTGTCTGTCTCCCTTCGTCTGTCTACTTCTCTCTGTCCCTTTCTGTTTGTCGGCCTTTCTCTGTCTTCCTTCATTTTCCTCCTACTTCTCCCTCTTCCTCTATCTGCCACGCTCATACACACACACACACACACACACACACAATGGGTTTTATGACTGTGTCCGATTAGTTTATCAGACCTTCAGTACTAACATAACTCGACGCAGGAGAAACCCAAGAGACAGGGAACGACAACCTTCGTAGCCCACAACTAAAACGCAGCGGAACAACAATGCAACATGAGTGGTCACGATGTGCAGCTTACTGAGATCAGGCCATGGACACAAGTCATGCACAAACTCTCATTCCAACCAGTCGGACGGATGACGGACCCGACCTCACGAAGCCGTTGGTGGAGTCACCACGCATCCCGTCAATCTCCGCCTCTATAGATGGCAAGCAGGCGGAACAGGTAAGAGTACCACTTTTTAATATTACCAATAATCAGGGTCACCAGCCCGTACGTACGGAGGTCCCCGGGCAGACCTCCGTACGTACGGACTTTCGGGGTCCCGTACGGGGTCCGAACCCGACGGCATTCGGCCCCCGCCAAAAATTATTTCAAGGCCTAAAACTACTTATTTTGTTCGGAATATTTTTTTGTGAGTTATCTATCAAGTGCGGTACATGCGTGTAAATTTTCAAATCATTTGGCTAAGCCAAATAAGAATTGAAAATCGCCAAAGATGGCGGTGTCAAAACGAGCTCGCCCACGTATTGTTTCACTTTTTACTTTTTGTTTCACTTTAGTTCGGGGTCTAAACAACTTTATTATTTTTTGAAACTTTTTTAGTGGGTTTTGTACTATGTGAAGTACGCATCTGTGAATTTTCAGGGCATTTAGCTTTGCGGAAAAAAAATGAAAAATCGCCAAAGATGGATGTGTCGAAAACATGCTCGCGCACTCACTAAATTCAATTCTCTTTTTATTTTTATTATTAGTATTCATTTTCCATATAATATTTTTATTTTAAATTTGGTAAGGAATTCGGATGTCATGTTCAGGCAAATCTTGTTTAATTTATTTTTCTCCATAACATATCTTTGTTTTCGAGTTTTTTAATGTTTTTTTTTTTTTTTTTTTTTTTTTTTAATCCGCGTTCGGCCCGAACGGCCGAACGCATCCCCAAGGGGTCCCATACGTTCGGGCGTTCGGGTTCGGCCGTTCGGCCCGTCCCGAACGCGGGTTACCCTGCCAATAATAATAATAATACTAATAATAATAATAATAATAATAATAATAGTAATAATAATAATAATAATAAATAAATAATATCAACATAAATAATAATAATAATAATAATAATAACACAACAAGAACAAAAAATAATAATAATAATAAAAAAAGAAATAATAATAATAGTATTTGGTCAATTACATGTGTGGAGGCGGCGGGTGGTTGGCATTTCATGTGATAATTTTCTTTTTTTCTTCTTCGACATCTTCTATTTCCTCCCCCTGGTTTCTTTTCATTCTTCTTTTCTTCCCTTACTGTGCGCCTAACTCTTCCTCATCTTACCCCTTTCGTACTCCCGTTGTTCGCCCATCTCTCTCTCTCTCTCTCTCTCTCTCTCTCTCTCTCTCTCTCTCATACACACACACCCATACACTCACGCATCTAGGCACTCACACATACATACACACACACACGAATGTGGCAGTGCATATTTTCATGTTCTTGCAGTAGATTCGTCCGATTTTGCTCCTGCTGTCAATGGAAGTAGCGTGAGAACGACCCGCAAAGTTCGCACACACACACACACGTATAACTAACAAACAAGTGTGGCAGTGTATACTTCCACGTTCTAACAGTAGGTTCACACGATTTTTGCTCATCCTATAGATGGGAGTATCGCGGATCAAGCCGCAAAATTGGGGCGCACTTCATACACACTCTCACTCACACACACAGACACACACACATACACACGCAGCGCAAGTAGCAGTGCATATTTCCATGTTCTAGCGGAAGATACATACGATTTTGCTCATCCAGTTCGATGAAAGTGGTGAGAAGTTGGTGCACGATGCACGTACGTATGCTCACCCACATTCGCACGCACACACACAAATAAAAAAAGGTAGTGTATATTTTAATGTTCTAGTAAAAGATCCATTCGATTTTGTTCATCCCTATTGGTAGAAGTAGTGTGAGGGTCAGTCGCTAGCTTAAATACTTGTTTTCCCTCTCTCGCTCCTTCGTCGTCGTTATAGTCGTCTTCGTCTCCTCGCGACACCTCCCACTACTAATGGAATGCTCCGGTTGTGAGTACAATCACGAAGACAACACCACGACGAAACCGCGACCACCCTCTACGGAATGAGAGCGCCGAGGTTGGGAATGGGCGACAGGAAACTCCACCCTTCCTCTCTTTTTTCTCTCCTTCTTCTTCTTCTCCCTCTCCTTCCTCTTCTTCCTCTTCTTCGTCTTCTTCTTCTTCTTCTTCTTCTTCTTCTTCTTCTTTTTTTCTTCCCCGCGAATATTATTCTTCCTCTTCTTCTTCTTCTTCTTCTTCTTCTACTTCGTCTATTCTCTTTTCTTGCGCTGCTACCTCGCTATTTCCATTGCATGTTATCTCCGCTGCCCCAATTTTTGCATGTTCGTGCCTCCTCCCAGCGCCTTTTTCTACCGTGCATCTTTCTTTTTGTTTTTTTCCCCACGTCCTCCTCTCACTTTCTGCTGCGCTTGCTGTCCGTGCGCTGCTTTCTCCGCCCTGACGCTCATCTCATCCCGTGCTCTGATGTGATGGTCCTCTCCGTAGTCTTTGAGACGAGCCTCTCGTCCCTCTCCCGGCATGCATGCATCGAGGATTGAATACGGAGTAGGTCGTCGAGCAGTACCGGGGGGGGATGAATCCGCCCCGATTCTACAATAGGTTCAACAAGTCTTCATATGAAGTCGGAAGAAAAAAAGGAAATAAGCCGAAAAAAGAAAATTAATAAAAAAAAAAACGTAAAGAAAATAAAAAGGTAAAAAAATAATAATAATAAGAAATTTGGAAAGGATAAAAGAAAATCTAACTACCTAACTACCCTGTCGTGACAACTGTTGCGACGGATTCTAACTATAACTAACCCTGAACTCGAGATCAAGAGTCCGAGCCCCTGTTGCTCGAAGTCGGAGCTAAAATGGGCGGTCACAGTGTTGCTCCCTATCAAAAGGAGCTAGCTTAGGGTCAGGTGGACTTGATCCCTGAGTCTGTGGCATAACAGTCCGAACTCGTGCCTACTGAGCTAGCTCCTATTTCCAATAAAGTAAGAGCTGCTCAGCTATAAGTAGAGGAGCAGGGCCCGGACCAACTAGTGGAACGAGCCCAAGCCTCGCTCCTACGACGAATAGGGCTCGGATAAGCACCGCCATTCAACGACAGTAGGCATTTTTGACTTTTATAGTCACCTCGGCCGTATGGCCGGGGCCTATATTCATTTCATCCACCTAAAACCTTACCAACACTTAGTTTTTCCTGTGTCGTAGGCTTTCCTCGACATAACGCTAAACCAAGCCGACCTCTCGGCCTCAGTGTTCGAGAGGTTTATAATATTTTTATGCTTCCTACTTCTATCTCGCATCGCGTCCAAGCACTCGCCCCTTACATTTTTCCGTCCTCGCCGCCTTTCGGCTGCCGCGTCCTCGACCTTTACTGTCTAAGGGTATTATTAATAATCCTAATTACCGTGCGCTGAAATATAGTGCGTGTGTAGTAACCAAAAAATTTTCCTATGGATTCGCCTCGGACTCAAAGGTCGAGGAAACCGTTTTAAAGTACTGCACGAAGAAAAGTGCACATTCTATCTTCAGTCTGTCTCCCTCATGGTAGTTGGTGCCAACGTCGTATCGACTGCAAAGCCATGAGCGGATACCCTTGTAAGGGTATCAACTCCGACACAGTCGACCTGACACCTCAAATTCGGGGGGCTCGAAATGCGACGTCGGCCATTAATGAACTTTATGAACGGTGCGTCGGCCCCTTCCGGCGACAAATTTGTTTTTGGCGAGGATGGGTCTTTCCACTGGCCGCAAATAAAATACAAAAAATGGAAACTAAGGCGCAATCACAGTTATAGTTTGTGAAAGTGTTTCAATCACGATTTCACGAATGTTATTCCAAACGGACAAAATCGTGAATGTAGTATACAACATAGCTTTACAGTCTGGATGAGTGTTGTATTCGAGGGATAAATAAAGTGGTTTTAAAACTAAAATCGTGACTGAAACCTACTAAAAAAAAAAAAAAAAAAACACGTGTGCTGGAGGGGGGGGCTAAACCCCCACAGACAGACGTAAAGGCCGATGTGGAGCAGGGAGCAAAAACTATGGTAGCAAAGAAGAGTAAGCACTATGAAATGTAAAAATGATAAAATGTCCAAGTGGAACAATATGGAGAAGATTTGCATGACTCAACACAAGAAGATCATGCACTCATCGAAAAATGGTCGAAAATCACATTAAAAAAAGAAATAAAAAAGAAAAACATGGGTGTCGATACACCCATGAAATGTTAAAATACACGGCTAATCTCGATTCGAGCGCAAGAGTCCCGTCACACCACTCCCAATTCAGGGCACATTTAGGGGCGTGCGCTCAAGTCTTGAAACTCGTGGAATCCCGTTTGGTCATAGTCTCAAGTCTTGAAATTCGTCTAATTTGGGGCAATTTTGAGAAATTGAGGGCATATTGTAAATATGACTAAAGTATAGTATTGTAATGATTATTTAAACGGATTTATATCAGCACCCCAGACCCGTTCATCCCTAGGTCTTGGTTTTCACAAGTGCAGTCGGTTTACGGCCAACCTATTCAATTGCGTGTTGATTGTGACAACGAGACTATAATAAACTAGTACACTCATTTTCTGCTAAACTACATATTATAGTTCGAAACGTCGTGGATAAACTACTTAGAGTTGTTATTCTTCCTCCTGCTCTTCAAGAACTGGATTGTTACTCTATTATCTGAATGACATCTTCGTCGGTGGAACAAAAAGATAAAACAACTCGAAGAAAAAAAAAAAATGACACAGAGAAAAAAATAATGACAAGTAAAATGTTAAATTGTATATAACTAAACATACACAGAGGCCAACATTAGTTTTAATAAGCGCCAATTTTATTTTTCCCAAACGATAGGAGTTGCATCATTTTGTATATTTTTTTCGTTTTATGAACTTTTATCCAATTTTCATTTCTACTGATGTTTTTTCTTCAAATCAGACGCCTTTTACTAATTTGCTCGGAAACAGTCCGAACACGTTTTACATTAAACTATTGTGACCAACCCTGACTCTGGTCACAAAGAACAAAGCAAAAACTTTTGAGTCTCCTACCCTGCAGCAACTAAAATCTCATTCCAACAAACGAGGAACAGTGAATTACATTGTTTTTCTATAAATGTTTACGAAACTATAGTCTCCTCAATAGTTATTACACTACCTACACTACAGAGAATGACAACAATAATTGGGATTTCATACAAGCAAGTAACATGCAAAAAATAAATGTAGGTCATTTCACAAATAAAAGTTGATCACATACGGAATGAAAATAGTAATGTTTACACAACAATTCTACCAAAATGTAGGACATGAGAAAAAAAAGATTCAATGAATAGACGCAAGACAGAAAAGAAACAGACATGGTGAGATTTATATTACCCATTTCGCCTCAAAAAAATATTATTCAACCACAATAGAAAATTTTCCCAAAATTAAATAATCATTCCTTAGTAAAATTACATTTTAAATTTTAAATTTTGATTTCATCTTAAAAAATATCATTCCAATTTTAAAAATTTTCGTCTTACTTGAAAATTTTCTTCCAAGAATGGGATATCCCTTCTTATTTGAACTGGATGCTAGAAATGAAATGGAAGTCTGGATGAGTTCATGAAATATTATAATTGGATTGTCATTCTAAGTAAGGATTTATCGTCATACATAGGTTAATTCAATCTAAATTAGAAGATATTTGTTGTAGTAGAATGAAAGTTTAATTAAAACATTTCATAAACTCGTCCAGACTTTCATTCCATTTTGAACAAATATATGTAGTTGGAAGGGAAAACTCATATTTAGACGGGAACTTATCAAATAAAACTGAAAATTTTAGAATTGGACGAACATTGGAATAATAATTTATAAATATGAAGGATTTTTTTTTTATGGAATGTCTTTTCAACTTCCATTTTTTGGGGGAATTTTTATGTTACATAATACAATGTTTTTATGATATAGGACTGAAAAAAAAAATATTACCCTAATTTCGCTCACATTCAACGGTCATGTGTAGGGCATTGTATGACGGAACATATATAATGCACATGTATGACCACTAAAACAATAAAGTCATCTTTACACAATAATCTCACTAAAATGTAGGTCATTGGAGGACAACGTGTGGTGAGTGGATGCAACATACTTAAATAATGTTTTGTTACCCATATCGCTTTAAAAAATTATTTTTCAACTGTGATACAATGTCTTCTTAACGTAAGAGTGAAATGCGATTTATTGTGTCTTCACGTCGTGTTAGACGCAGAAAAATTAAATGATCATGTATAGGGAATATCGTGTTGGAAGAAATAAAAGAAACATGTTATCAGTTGTCTAAAATAAACTAGTTGCAAATATTGAAGTTTCTATCGGGTTTGTGTGAACGTTTGAAAAAGGTGATTCGTTGTTGATGACTTATAAATGTAGTCAATCAACTGCATTTCTTGTTTTAAGTATAAATGTTTGACGATCGCTCAACGTATAGTGTTCGGCGAGTGCATACTCTTTTGACTGGAATCAATATACAAGGGAAACAATATTTACAAACCCACTAATCAATGTAATATATTGAATTTTACGATCGGGAGAGAGAGAGGCAAGGGAAGCAGGGGGTTGGAAGGGTCAACTTTTCACCGTGCGTGGATTAGTTAAACAATTAATGGGTCGTCAATCATAACTAATAATGTAAAGTTGTAAACTCACAGTGTATACATGACAAAATTTATGTGGTCGGTAGGTACCTATAGTTTTTATCGGTAGGAATATTTTTTTTGCGCAAAATGTGTGGATCAATTGACCAATATAAGTGTACTATAGTCAGTAAGAGAAAAGGAGTAGAGAGACGGTAAGGTGGATGGGGTAATCGTAATTTTATATGACCCACTTATGTCATTTTGTTCAAGTTCACGAACAAAGCGTTGTCATTCATTACCATACATTATAGACTACACTCTGTGTACAACAAAATTTTAAAGGTTGGTAGGCGGCTCTGATTTGAGTCGGATGGAAGGTGGTTAGGCGAAAATATTAGGCACCTACCGACCACAAGAACAATGTCGAAATCATTGTGATTGTGAAAAAAATTCAAAGTAAAGAAAGGGGGGGGGAGGATGTGCACATAATATCATCCCAACATTCATTTCATCAGTTAAAGACAATGGTGGCGTAGACATAGAAAATGTACCTACACAAAACCTCTCGCCCTGATTTTTTTTTATATTGCTATATTGCCAAAATGTATAAACAAACATATCATATGTATCTCGCCTCATCATCTCATCCCCCTCCCCCAACCAAATTGAAAACTACATCGGAGTTTTATATATCATAGATAAAACCTGATTTTTTTTTTTTTTAATGTAGATGCACACCGCTCAGATAGTTAAAAGCAAAAGAAACAAGTTTGATCATGATGAAACATGTTGAGACATGTTGAGACATGTTGAGACATATTAAAACATATTGAAACGAGTTGAATCACATTGATAAACATTAAAAAAACTATCCATAAAATTTTAATAATAATTTAATTTGTTTAAAGTCAGATTAAATTATGCTCTCGGTAAATCAATGATTATGCAAAATTATAAACGTGTTCATCTTACCGATTTTTTTTCTGTTGTCAGTCCAATGGGACTTTAGTTTGAATTGGGCACATGTAAGCGTCACTTGTGCAGATGGGGTTCGCACCACAAGAAGTGTGGACAAGAGGTGGATAAATCAAACAACTATTATCCTTGCGCAAAGACAATGGCATTTGCGAATCTCCAGTACAAAGAAAAATGGTTCAATCAAGAGATCCTTGTCGGACATGTAACGCTTCGAGTAACCCACCTGATCAATTATCATTCGCTTAAGTGGTTTGCCATCCAATGAGACTGTTTATACATGGTGATATGAGCGGATACTCAGTGTTAGGTCAGTGGTAGACTGGAATAAATGACCTCAACATTGTGTCTCATCAAGTCAAAACGGAAATAGTTTGACTACCTTGCTGGGTCCGTCGAGTTTATTGTCCAAACCAACTCTCGGTTGGCGGTTTAGTATAGTATTTTACTTACTTAGTTCGACCTTAGGTTGTAGTTCGACCTGAGGTTGTAGTTCGACCTGAGGTTGTCGGTTTTACTTTGATCTTGTATTATTTTCCTCAACATTTTATGCTTAAATACTTTTAGTTATCAATTAAACTCATTATGAATTCGAATGTATTTCCCTATCAACTAATAGTTGGTTCATTTCGTTATATTTATACTTGATTATTGTGTAACCTCGTTTTTTTCGAAGTTGTGTGTTCAAGGACTAGGATTGAGTTGTTGGTTTCATGCTTGGTTGAAACCGTCCTTGTCGACTGAGGTTCACTTCGCACTTAGGAGATCGGCGCCCTAGGGAACGAGCGACGTTCGGGTCCAGTGCGCATTTTAACCACGCATGCATATGTTGCAGCGAACGAGCAAACAACATCGGCTGACCTACGTCTGTAATTGCATTTAAAAACTTTCATATGTGGGTCAATAGCTTGGTAGGGATACGCCCCTAACTGTGGTGATTGCCCCTTAGGGAAGGTAAATTGTACCCGGCGGGAACCTATCCTGTCGTAGGGGACAGCGGAATGTAGAGAGAATGTTAACAACAATCGTATTTTTCATCACCACTTCAAGACACCCTTCACCACTTCAGGATATAAATTGCCTAAACAGGTGGTTTTCAGGGTCTTCGGACCTTTCATCACCTTAAGACACCCTTCACCACTTCAGGATGCTGCTTACCTAAGCAAGTGGTTTCAAGGTCTTCGGACCTTTCACCACTTCAGGACCATTTAGGATTTTCAGACTGCCAAAAACTCTCACTTCCCCACTTCAGGATGCAACCTGCCTAAACAGGTGGTTTTCAGGGTATTCGGACCTTTCACCACTTCATCACCATTTAGGATTTTCAAACTGTTAAAAACTCTCACTTCATAATTTCCATTCCTGAATTTTCAGCTACCCGTTAACCGCTTGTGGGAATGTATTGTTGGTGCACCCAACTATAGCGGTAAGAGGACAACATCACCACATCCGTCTCATTGGTTTGTGGGATTATGAAAATGTTGTCCCCGAGTTGTCTCTTGCTTTGTTTTGTTCTTACTCTTGTATTACATGGTCAGGAGGGCTCCCGCCTTCGCGAAAAATGCGGGGGCCGATGCGCTCGACAACGTGGTGGAGTGATAATGAAACCACTTGTCATTTTAAAGTTTTATCCCACATGACCACAATCCTATGTGAGGATTGTGCACTGGTAATAAAATGCGTAATTCAGAAAATTATTTAAAAGTGATAAAAGTAATGGTTTTATATAAAATTTTCATTGTTGAACATTATTCGCATATTGTACAGGAAAACTTTGAAATCGACATTTTGTATTTAAAAAATACTTAAACGGATATATTGTAAGAAAAACGTTTAAACCACCACTACCTTCGAGCCTCTTTTTTTCGACCCTGATTTAACCTATGAGCCAAGTTTTGCAGAGTCTGAAGAAATAGTGAAATTTTTTAATTTTTGGTACCTCAAAGATAAGATAAGAGTTTGTGGGAGGAGGATACATCCATGAAAACAAAAGAAGAAGACAAAAAAAAAATAGTTATTTGATCATGTTATAGGTTAGATTCATTTTCTCAATTTTAGTGTGAGTATACCCTCAGATGAGAGTTTTTAACACAGCGTGTAAAACGTCGAGCCTCACCGCCAGGGCCATCAAATTCAAAATAAAATAGAATAAAATAAAAGTACTACCCAATTTTAGTCATGATTGTGGTCATATACATTTCACACAGTACGAGCGTGAGAATGATTATCTCATGACCTTTCTAACATCATTTAGGTATTTGCAAAAAAAAAAATAAATCGACACCACATTTTTTTCCCTTTCGGCCACATACATTCGTCATAATAGTGGTGTGAGTACAAACAATGTTACGAAAATCCCCGACATTGTGGAAGTGGAGGTACTGTTTCGTTTTTTTTTCTTCGTTTTGACAAGCGGGTCCGACAAAGTCGTAATTTTTTCAATTTTTTTATTTTATGAAAGACTGAGGCTGACCCTCCACCAGACCCATAAAATTTGCGGTTGAGTTCATTTTCCCAAATAAGACTACAACTTAGAAAGATAGTGGTGGTTTAAACGTTAAAACTTGAATAATTGTATATATTATTTAACTCTCATTAGCCTAATAAATTGTGAAACCAAAATATTAAAGTATTGACCTTAAACCACCACTACCTCCGAGTCTGTTTTTGTTGACCCTGATTTTCACCGCGCACCAATTTTTACCGAGTTTTTGATCCGTTGTGTTTCGTTTTTAGTACTCTTCTGAAAAAAAAAAAAAAAAAAAGGCCATACTTAAAAAAAACAACAACGTACTGACAAAAAAAAGAACATCTCTCTGGACGTGATATAAGGTAGATACCTACCCTTGTTATGCCATCATGCCCTAAGTGAGGGTTTTACGACAGGGATATCAGATACCAAAAAAAATAAAAAATAAAATTAAAACTGAATTTAGGGCGGGAGCGGGTTCATACATTTTGCAAAGTTGTAGTGTGGGCATGCTCTCCTTCAAAAATGTTAGCAGCCCGTGGACTACGCCGTGCCTCCCTGGCAGGGCATGAAAAAAAAAAAAACATTAGAATCTGAAACTCACCACAATCGTAGTTGGATACTTTCTTGTGAGTATTGGTGTGAGCACTACTTCGTGCACGACCTTCCTGGACCTGGTTTTTTGTTTTTCTTTTTTATTTTCAAAGAAGCCAAGAAGACCCAACTGTCGAGCCTCCGCCGACCCAACTGCATATAGGGATAGGGTTGAGCGATGCGGACGAAAGTAGCCCGAGGTTTAGGCTGGGTTTCACATGCAGTTTTGTTTTGTCCTGTTTTGTCTGATTTTCTGTTTTGGATTTTGTCTTTTTTTTTCTTCTCTTCGTATGTTTTGTTCCTTTTTCGCCTTGGGCCGGTATAGGGTATATTTGACGCATGTATGCTGATCCTCTGGGACCAGTTTTTTTTTGACTCTTCGACAGGGTACCCGGGACATTCTCCGAAATAAGTGGTACCGGCAAGTGTGCAGGCACTGTCAGTTGGTAGTAGATGAACTCACGTGATTAGGCTTGTTAGTGGGATAAAGACTATTCTGGACTTTTCGATAGTGTGTGAGGGTAACGTAGTATTTGCTAAGGAGTGTCTACGGAATAGAAGGCTATATCAGGGATGATTGCGTGAGTCTTGGTCTTTTGGGGTCTGACGCGGATGACCGCTGAACTTTTTCGGAGATGTTTAGTGGGTCAACGGCGGAGGTGGGTTGGAGGAACGATGGGCTTTGATGAAGGGAGTAGTATGGTGGAAACCCCCTGAGGATGACCGCGTGGTTACGGTCGAAACCGGTCGGGGAGCCATATCCCAACCGACATGCAATCTTCTGTATTTGTGTATTTTCGTACCTTGTACGTGAATGTACATGAGCTTTTTGATCTTTGCTTGTTATGAGTTTTTATCTCGCTTGTGTATCTTCCACCATCTATTAGTTACCTCTGAAGGCACGTGTGAACCCACTTAGAAGACGCTGAGTGAGTGTGAACATGAACTTGTTGAGTGTTTGAATGTTCGAAGAAGTGTATTGAGGTCCTGGTGAGGACGCTCTTTCTGGGACGGTTTAGCGACTAGATGACGAGCGATATTGGAGTCTTGTTTGACGAAAGTTCGAGTATTTGATGAATTTTTTGAGGAGGAACGGAGGAGTGCTACATCCTACCTAGGATGGGTGGATCTAACTATTACGACTATGGACGTGACAATCGGCGAGAACGGGGTGGCGACCGAGGACGTGACTACGTACGCCAGGAAGGAAGCAGTGATCGCCAAGGCGATGGACGACGGGAGCGTCCGTGGGAGCGAGGGAGCTCGAGTCAGCCAGAGAGAGGTGATGATGCTCCCCGGAGCTTCGTGCCCGTGTGTTACGAATGCGGTGAGCCAGGTCACAATAGGAATCGGTGTCCAAAACTGGGAGGAGAAGGAAGCGTAAGGTATGCACGCCAACGAGGGAGATCACTGTCACCATGATAGCATACACGTGCGCTAGCACCAAGAGCGGCCTCGGAAGATCCGGCGTTAAAGCGGCAGATTGAGGAACTCGCGGTAGCAACCATGAAGGAAGGGCTTGACGTCGTGAAATCGGAGAAGGAGGAGAAGAAAAAGAGGAAAATGGAGAAACAGGAACGATTGGAGAGAGACGAAGAAGAAAGACTAACAACTGAGGAAGCACGCCAAACGACTATTCGACAGGCCGAACGTAAAGAGGAGAAGTTAAGGAAGGAGATGGAGAAAAGAGAGGCATTGAGAAAGGAAATGCTGATGGAAATCTCTCTCCATATGGGCCGGTTGGGCGAATCGTTACAAAGCAGATATGAACGGGATGTGAAGGCGCGAGTGAAAGGGAAACAACGAGTAGTTGTGTCGTCATCAGATGATGACTATGCCGAATTTTATGACAGTGATGTCGATACGCTTAGCTGCCAAACGGAGAAACTCGTTATCACCGAGAAACGCACATGGAGTACCGAGAAGCCAGTGGGGGATAGTCCTCCCATGCAGACACCGGCGAAGCGCGTTGCCAAGTGACGACTCCAACTTGGTTGCCGACACCCACCGATGAAAAAGACCCCAACTCGAAAAACTCCGATGACAGGTAAAAGAAAGATCCCGACGACACTGAGATCCGTGGGGAAGTTTAAGTTTGTGACGGATAACCTCAGGCAATTGGGGGAGTTGAATGTCGAGGAGTTGAAGCATATCTTCCTAGCTGAAGATGTGAACTACGACTGTAAGAAGATCCAAGCAATCATGGCGATTACTGAGAAACGGACGCAAATGGCTTACGGCGAGGAGGAAGGGCAAACCATCGGCGAGGAAGCAGGGGCTGACTCGGAGGACGCTAATGAAGGCGACGAGGAAGATGCCGAAAGCGGAGCATGAACATGTAGTAAGTTGTGGGCACTATGTGGATGCTTGATCGAATCCCGTCGTCAGGATATCTACGATGAGAAAGTGAAATTGCTATATAAGTTGGTAGTTATTACCCTAACTTTGTATGATGAGATCCGCTAACTCAAAAAGTGTGTCGCGTCCTGGCTGGAGTTATATCAGCGATATGGCATGATATGTTTTACTCATGATGCTGGTTGTGTATACATTCTGACCTCACTGCTGTGTCGGGCGCAATATGTCGGACAGACCGCTAGAAATGGGAACGTACATTGGAATGAACACTTATCTGTATGCAATCGAGGTCGTAAAACGAATCAACTGTATAGATGGTGGAGGTCGTTTGGGGAAGAATCTTATGTACTGATCCCAGTGGATCGCTGCCAACATACGGACCTAGCTCTAATCGAGGGAATGTATATACGTCGATGGTGTCCGACACTAAACACTACGGGGAAGTCAACGACTAGAGAGGGTTCGAGACGAAGGAGGAAAGGACGAAGGGAGAGGGTGAGGGATGTATGTCAGCGGTAGGTTGATCAGACGTCGCCACCAGTCCACCCAGTGAGGGTAAGCTTGAGTGAAGTTGATGAGGGGAGTGTTAATCTGTACCAAATTTTATCCACACAGGAATTAGCAGGTCATACGAGCTTCACTATTTACACAAGCATTGGAAGCTGCTGGTGCGGTGGTTGGAAGTCCATTCGATCGAGCTATGGTAAATCGGAGGTGAAGGTGAATGGACGGAGATGTAACTTGAAACTGTTTCAGAGCAAACAGGATATGGAGAGTGGTACTTAGGTAGTTATCAAGCACTTACAGAGGTAGAAGCCGAAGATTAATCTGGATAAGAAGTTTTTGGTTTTTATCCTTCGTAATCCACGACGGATCGAAGCGTTGCATACGTGCAGTCCATAAGTTCTGGTGAGACTGATGAGTGCGGCCCAAGATTTCCAGAAAGCATCTTCGACGGCCTACTTGAGACGATTAATTAGCAGGGTGGTTAAGAGTGACTACGGATGGAGCGTAATCTCTATAGTGACGGTGAAACTTAAATTCGATGACTGGATCCGAATGGTGGAAGTTAGGAAACTCCTCAACGACAAAATCGAGGCTTTGAACATTCCAGACTGCATGAAGAACTCTGCACGTATTGGAGTCCGCATCGTATGGGTGAAGAACCCTTCGGTGATGGACTTGATACACAACCAGCGGGCTTACGCCCGAGATGAAGGGGATACCTGCACTTGTGCACGTTCAAGTTTTCCGTATCCTCGGATAGGAGATCATGTGCAGGCGAGATTGCAAGAGTTGGAGGAGATTCTCCCGCTTATGGTGAACGCCAATAACGTACCTAAACTCACCCACTCGGATAGGGGAACTTTGCTTATGCGAGAGATCACCAGCGGCTTGGAGAACTGGCGAACTATCGAGGACCGAGTTTGGAGATTAGAAGGGACGAGGCGGAAGCATGTATGACTGCAGTACCAGATGTGAAGACAAAGTTCTTTGACACAGTGGAAGTGTACCGTTTGAAGGCGAAGCTCACAGGGTTGGTGTGCACACCTTTGGACAGGAACCCTGGGGAAACCCCGGTTCTCTGTCCGAAGGTTTACTATGAAGCTATGTTGGAGTTGTTTGTAGCAAGTCCTGGGTACGTTGTGATTGCGGAGCAGGCGGAGGACTTGAAAGTGACGCAAGACAGGAAGCCACGAGGGTTGGACTTGCGCAATTTCTGAAATGGGATAAGAAGGGGAGGATTGGGGAGGCTTATGCTCTACCTAAGCATAAGGACCTCACCCGATTTCGTCCCATCTATCCTACGTTCTCTGAACCGACAGTGAAAACTTGTAGGTTGGTGGCAAAAACACGTAATCATATGCTTTACATACTCCCGAGTGATTGACACTTCAACCTCAAGTCTGTGGCGTCCCTAGTACCGCAACTGGATCTTATCAATAGGAAGATTGGAAGAAGAATAGGGATTTGTTCTGAGTTGTCGGCGAGGTCTTACGACATCAAAGATATGTTTAGCAAGTTACCGCACGATGAAATTATGGATGCAGTAAACTGGATTGTGGATTACCATTCGGGGAAGAGGAGGAAATCGGTGCGAGTGAATACACGGGGGAAGGGATGTACATTTGGGCTTACACCAGGGGACGATCACTAGCGGACGTTGGATCTGCAGCAAGTGAGGCAGTTCGTCAGCCTATAGCTGAAACATACCTATACCAGAGCGACGGGTATTCTGCTAAGGCAAGTTGTGAGGATCCCCATAGGCAAAAGTATAAGACCACCATTAACTTGTATCATGTGTGCATACGCGGAGTACAAATTTATGTGTGATCTGGGTAATGCTAGGCGGGACGTGTTTGGAATTCGCCTGATGGACGACGTGAGCTTGGTGGTACTACACCGAAGACAAAGTCAAAGGTTTGTTGAGCAGATTTGTCTGATGTTTTAACGATGCTACCCATAAAATCTGCAACTAAAAAGGACAGACGATGAGTCCGAATCATGAGACTTTCTGGGGACACGCATGAGTGTGAATCTGCTTTAGCCACATTTGACATGTTTCCAGTTGGCTAAGAATGAGCGTACCATCTGGCACGAAAGTGTGCTGGAATTCAAAAATGGCCAATTGTTCAGGTCGTGGGGTAGCAAACAACAAAAAAATACAGTCATCGCAAGCCATCTGCATAGGATCGATCACAACACCAATGTGCGCTCAAGGATTACAATGCAAGTTCTGAGTTTGACCAGAGAATTGAGGATGAAGGACTTCCCACCACTTTTTGTGGAGCGGGTAATCAAAAGTTTTGCCAAGGGCTGGGATAAAATCTGGAGCTCGATTGTGAGCTGGCTCTACCCTGGCTAGTCATTGTACTGGGTGCCCAGGAGTTATGTACTGTAGGCTGTCAGCTTTTTGAAATAGGTGTATGGATAACGGCGTATGATGTTGAGACCGGATGCGCTGCGCTGGGTTACCAAACTGGGTTCTTGCGCTGGGTTACCGATCTGGGTACTAGCATGCAGTGATAGGGTGAATCGCACTAGGGTAAGGAATAATGAGTACTCAATGATGTGTCGTCTGAGTCCTACATGCAGGGACAGGGTGGGCTGCGTTGAGGTCAAAGAGTTGTAGTCTGCATATGGTTTAATCTGGGTCTTGCATATAGGGACAGGGTTGAGCGATGCGGACGAAAGTAGCCCGAGGTTTAGGCTGGTTTTCACATGCAGTTTTGTTTTGTCTGCTTTTCTGTTTTGGATTTTGTCTTTTTTGTTCTTCTCTTCGTATTTTTGGTTCATTTTTCGCCTTGGGCCGGTATAGGGTATATTTGACGTATGTATGCTGTTCCTCTGAGACCAGTTTTTTATGAACTCTTCGACAGGGTACCCGAGACAGTCCCCGGCAAGTGTGCATGCACTGTCAGTTGGTAGTAGATGAACTCACGTGATTAGGTTTATTAGTGGGATAGAGACTATTCTTGACTTTTCGATAGTGTTGCTAAGGAGTGTCTGCGGAATAGGAGGCTATATCAGGGATGATTGCGTGACTCTTGGTCTTTTTGGGTCCGACGCGGATGACCGCTGAACGTTTTCAGAGATGTTTAGTGGGTCAACGACGGAGGTGGGTTGGAGGAACGATGGGCTTTGATGAAGGGAGTAGTATGGTGGAAACCCCCTGAGGATGACCGCGTGGCTACGGTCGAAACCGGTCGGGGAGCCATATCCCAACCGACATGCAATCTTCTGTATTTGTGTATTTTCGTACCTTGTACGTGAATATACATGAGTTTTTTTATCTTTGCTTGTCATGAGTTTTGATCTCGCTTGTGTATCTTCCACCATCTATCAGTTACATCAGTTAACCATTTTTCCCATTTTTTTTCAACACTAATGAAGGTGGTGGTGGTTTAAGCAATTATGTTTCAATTATGTGTTGATATTGCAGACCTCAGAATTATACTTGGTATACGAAGTCTATCAGCCATGTTAGATTTTTGCAAAAAAACTCAAACTTATATCTGACTCACAATTTTTTTTTTTATATTAATAAAATGTTATTTTTTACGTGTGTATATCGGATTGAGAGTGAATGTACGAGTGTATATGCATTAACACTTGACATATGATAGACGCAACATCATTGGTGGAGAATAAGATTATGATATTTGTGTCTTTTTGCGATAAGAAAATACAGAGCAAACTCATAGACGTAAAATTTTAGAATGCTCTTAACCGTTCAATTTTTTATAGGGAGTTTCTTATTCGTTGGACCACCAATATAAAAAAAAAACATAAATAACTATCACTTAAAAAAAAAAAAAAAAAAAAAAAAAAAAAAAAAAAAAAAAAGATGTATGTTATATATGAATTCGATTCATACATGGTTGTCCTTTGAGGTGAACACCCTTTACTGTGGTGTAGCTTTGAAAGAATACCGCTGTATCGAGGCTTAGAATGTTCGTACCTTAAACCCCAAGTTCAATTCCACATTTCATACAACCCACCATTCGTCTGGATCATAGACCATGCATTGGATCATTGTGGATGTTCGTCGTACAAAAATAGGTTCCCCCCCCGCTGGTTGGCATCAAACATACCAGAGGCATCCATGGGGATTGAACCCCCGACTTCCCGAATGGCTCTTGCATGCCTAACCAATTGAGCTAGGTCACTGGATTGGCACCAAGCGTAGCACATGCATCCATGGGGATTGAACCCACGACTTCCCAAATGCCTCTTGCGTGCCTAACCAATTGAGCTAGGCCACTGGACCGTATAAAAATGGCTTGGATACACTGGTGGGTTATCCGAATCTTTTTCACACTTTTACCTTGGATAGTCGAAATTGGATTTTTGATGTGGTGCAAACCTACCCCGTGAACTGGGGAGAGATCTGGGTTGGTTGGTGTTTCCCCCTACTATACATAGGCTACCGAGAGGATGAGATATATGAATACATAGATAGATGGAGAGAATAATATAGCTTAGTTTTCTCAAAGAAAAATCGGATTTGTGTAGTATATAGCTTAGTTTTCTCAAAGAAAAATCAGATTTGTGTAGTAACCCTTTTCCAAAAGAATAAAAAATCGGATCTTTGTAGTACCCTTTTCCAAAAGAATAGATGATCAGCGGCCTAGCTCAGTTGGTAAGGCACGCAAGTGGCATTCAGGAGGTCTTGGGTTTAATCCCTATTGGCCTCATGTACCTTCCTGGGCATGCTTGGCACCCACCACCTAGAGATAGCCCATTGGTCCCCCCAATTGGCATTAAAAAGCAGTCTCTGCTGATGTTCATAGGGGGAGGGGTAATCGGGGAGGCATGACTGGCCACTCAGATGATGCTCAGTCCCTCTGCTACCGGCTGTCCCCCATTGGGGGTTCCCTGAAGGCAATAAGGCCACCCTGGGCTGAAAAGACCACCCGTTATCAGATTAGACACAAGATTGAATTTACCTGGGCCGGTTAGTCGGACGCCCTTCCAAAAAAAGAAAAAAAAAAAGAAAAAAGATGGGGTAGATTGCAAGTACATTGCCAGAAGAATATAGCTTAGTTTTCTAAAAGAAAAAATCGCATTTTTGTAGTAACCTTTTCTACTCGAATAGATGGGGTTGCTGGGCATGCACTATACTACAGCTATAGGAAGTATGTCTTCTTTCAACATAAGCATCACATAAGTATACTATACTACAGATACCAGAAGTATGCATTCACATAAGTATGCTACAGATACCGGAATATCAGAAGTATGCATTCACATAAGAATACTACAGATACGGGCAGTATGTATTCCTTCAACATAAGCATCCACAAAATGGATTCAATCAGTACACCAACAGGATAAGAACCAGATGTGGAGAATGCTAGGCATGCACTATACTACAGAGATAGAATGTAAGGGTGTCTCGGAAGTGAGGAGACCCCTCTGGATGGTGGAGGCCGTCGGATCCCTGTTGCTCGCACTCATGGAGGGCTCTAACTGGAAATGCCTTTTATCCGGTCCAACTGCCACCTTTAGAGAAGTGCCAAGCCTGCGCCAGACACGTGAAGTTAGGTCGGGGCGAGGGTACCAAGTGCCCGCATTCTTCATTTTTGGCTGTCGATTGCAATCATCGGTGGCCGGAAATGGAGAGCTTGTGCAACTGGGACCTTGCCTCGTGTCAAAGCCTTGTGCAGTGCATTATGAGTCGGAGGGTGGCGCACAGGACATGGCGGACTGAAGACGGCCGTCACATCTCTGCTGGTCGCACACGCCGGCGGGAAGTCGGGAAAGAAGATTGACCCTAAGGGTTCATGGCAAGGATTGACACTCCCAGGACATCGGACGGAAGAGATTGATCGTTCCTGCAGACTCAGGTCAGTAACGACTGCAGGCTGTGGTTTATATATATAGAGGGAAGCGGCGGTAACGGGTCACGGGGGGGCGCGTCGAAGGCACGGCGTGCCAACCCTCGGTGTGCTGGAGGTCGGAATTTCGAGTACGTCCCCGTAGGGGCGTTCTTCTGCGGTTCTTGCGGGAAGGGTTGCCCCTTTCCAATGAGCCTGCTACTGGTAGCCCGCCGCCCGTTGACACTACAGGTAGGCGAGCGAGCGGAAGTATGTGAGGTGGCTAAGGGTAACACCAACAGGGGGGAGAGGGGGCAGGGTGCAGCAGAATAGGAGGGGTCAGGGTGCAGCAGAATAGGAGGGGTCGGGGTGTCCTTGCCTGGGCGGTTCAAGCAGGGAGGGGGCGGGACGTGAGAGGAGAGATAGGAAGGGTGGGAGGGGCGGAGAGGTGGTGCTGGTTGGTAAGAGGGGAGCGGGTCGAGGGAAACGACGGTGGTGGATCGTCGTCACCCCACGGCTGGGACCCGAGAGTCCTGGTGAATTGGGTGGAAGGGTGGGAAGGGGGGGAAGGGGAAGCCCAGGATGAAGGAGGGCTTACTGTAGGGGCTGGAAGGACCAGACCTGGTCGTGCGCGCGTGCGGTGAAGAGTGGAGGGAGGTGGGGAGGAGGAGGAGGAGGAGGAGGAGGGGAGGAGGGGGAGAAGGATGACCGCGTCCTTGGTGGCCGGGGGAGGCGCGCCGGCTTACTGCACACGTCGCCGACGTTGAGAGCTCTCGCAGCTGAAGGACGAACACGTGGCGGAACAGGGAAGGTCTGACATGCGGCCGGCTGCTTATGGGAGTCGCTGCTTTTGGGCGGCGGCGTCTTCGTCGGAATATACGTGATTCTGCCTGCCTTTTCTTTTTTCCTTCATTCTCTTTCCTTCCCTCTTTCTCCCCTCGCTGCCTCTCCCTGTTCCCTTCTCTCCATCTTCCCTTCTCTCTCTCTCTCTCTCTCTCTCTCTCTCTCTCTGTGTCTATCTCCCCCTTCGTCTTTCTCCTCTCTGACGCCGGTGTAGCAGGCCAGGTAGGCGGGCGAATCTCCCTTTCCACACCTCGTTTCGATCGCTCGGTTGGGCCGGCG
This sequence comes from Chara braunii, assembly GCA_003427395.1. NCBI lineage: Eukaryota > Viridiplantae > Streptophyta > Charophyceae > Charales > Characeae > Chara > Chara braunii. Next base: position 90,691 of record BFEA01000532.1, on the reverse strand, counting down.
GATCGCGGGCGTAGGAGGCGAGCGAGAGCGGCAAGAGGTCCTTCGTGCGGCAGGAGGGTTGCCGGCCACCCTTGCCTTCCCTTTCTGAGCGTGCGGTTGCCCGCTTGCTGAGCCTGTTTCCGTGTGGGTGTGGGTGTGCCTGCGTGTGTGTGTGTGTGTGTGTGTGTGTGTGTGTGTGTGTGTGTGTGTGAGAGAGAGAGAGAGAGAGAGAGAGAGAGAGAGAGAGAGAGAGA
>BFEA01000532.1:73615-88106 GCA_003427395.1 Chara braunii | reverse complement strand
GGGGGAAGTTTTGGTGAGGTTGTGCTGAGAGAGGAAATTATGATAATGTGATTAGGGGGAGGAATACCTGTGTGATTATGGGAATCCTTCAGAGGGGTCTCTGGTTACTTGGAGGGCAGTCTGTGAAGACAGGGTTCAAAATGAATGGGACGATCGCTTGTTTGATTTTGATTACCTGTGATCTGCGACTGCGGGAGCGGCGAAGAGTTCTGGGACGTTGACCATTAAATTTTGAGAAATGGAGAGAGATTCAGGTTTGTGCTTGACAGCCATTGGGCATTTTCCACGAAGCTAATCGGGTCTCCACAGGCAAAAGGTTTTGTTTGGAGTGCCATCCTGTGGGGCGGTTCTTCTGAAGGAGAACGTCTCAAGTTAAGCGCGATCGGCTCCTGAAACTTCTCTTTTTTCCCTTAACCTAACTCTCTCCGCGAACACCCTTCCATCCCTACTTTCTTTTCCCATTAGCTCCTTTGCGGTGCAATCAGTAGTGGCCGAACGGGGCCACCGGGATACCGGGGCGCTCCTGACGAGATGACAGCACTCTGACTGAGCTAGACTTTCCGAAGAGGAACAATAATTCGTGGGATGAGTATTTAGAGAGTGGGCGATTCCCTATGGAGCCTTAGCAATCATTTCTGGAGAATTTGGGGTACTCAATTTTCTTCTGGAGAATTTGGGGTACTCAATTTTCTCGAGTTGAAAGTAGTCTTAAACTAGGTCTGTGGCGCGCTAACCTTTGAGAATTTCCTGAAGTGAGCTCTGTGGAGCATAAGCCTTACCCTCGTCGAGAGCGGTGGATTCGTTCATTCAGTAGCAAGGTCTAATGTGCATAATGACGTTGACTATGGTTTTCAGAGAGATGGACTATTGATTACGACGACGAATTTTGATGGGATCTGTTGTTGATTGAACGTGTTTTTTTTTTTTTTTTGATTCCTTAATGGACAGTAATAGTTCATTTTGATTACCGGGTGGTTAATTGAATTACTGAGTTGGTGATCCTGAATATTGATTGAACGACCTATCCTCTCTTTTTGTGGGTGGTGATAAAAAAATAGCTAGCAGATGGCGAGTTGAAGGTAGGTTCAAATTCCTTCTCTCTAAGCTGAGAAGTGATCTTTGTCGCCTGTGGTGCATCGGCGGCTCCTTTGTCAGTCACCAACTCGCACGGCGGTTATGGGAGGGGAGGTAAAAGAGGACATATGTCTTCCAATATCTATGCACAGTATTTGCTGTCACAGACAACTGCCAAATCAACTTTAGGCAGAATCACAGGATATATGTATATGAGACTGTAGATATATGTATATATCGTTATATATATGTTTATATCGTTATGTAAAAGAATGAATTCATTTTTTTCCCTTTTTTTCGCTTTTGCGCTCTCATATTTATGTGATGATATATATGACGGTATGTTATATATTTGTGTGACGATATATATAACAAAAAATGTGTGTGTGTGTGTGTGTGTGTGTGTGTGTGTGTGTGTTTATATATGAATTGGGGAATGTGATCTCCAATTTATACGACTCCATGAAGTCGTTTTTGTCCGACATAAATGACTCCATCAAATCGTTTTTGTCTGACATAATGTTTTCATGAAAATTCCTTGGCATATTTTCTTGTCCATACATGATTTTCTCTAGGTTTGGTCTGTCTTTGGGTCTCAAGGGGGACCCTGATGACGATTTCCTCGGAGGCAAGAATGAGATGACCTGATAAAGATGATGATTGCGCATCGGACGACGTGTAAATTTGAGTCTGGATTTGCCATCTGTACTTAAAAAACTTCTCATGCATGTTTTGGTGGAGCTATCCTCCAAACGTACCGTACCGTCTTTACCCGAATAGAACGCCCGGTTATGATCGCTGCATCTGGACTCGAAGTTGCCGCAAGTACACAGCTATGATGATGACCGGGCGTTGCCATCACGTGGAAGAAGGCTGCAAACTCTGTACATAAAAAACTTCTCATGCACGTTTTGGTGGAGCTATCCTCCAAACGTACCGTACCGTCTTTACCCGAATAGAATGCCCGGTTATGATCGCTGCATCTGGACTCAAAGTTGCCGCAAGTACACAGCTATGATGATGACCGGGCGTTCTATTCGGCTGAAGAGTGTAGGGTTCATCGGTGGGTTTATGGTCGACCAACCTTTCGCGATCTGCACTCCTTTGGTATATACTTAACTGGGTTTGCTTCCTCGAGTCGGCCCCTCTTTTTGGTCTAGGAATCACTGAAATTCCCTGGCTTTTCATTTATGAATTTATGATGGTTCATCAAGTCATGTCATATTTTTTTCCGCTCTGCTCTCAATAAGATTCGTGTGGCTGACTGTCATTCTCCCGCATTTTTTGGTCTACGAATTGTTACCATAATTCCATTTCCCGCCGTTTTGGTGTACGAATTGTTACCAAAATTTCGTGGCTTTTTTTTTTTTTCGCGTTGTAGTCTTGTTTCGGGTTCTCTTTTCGTTTTTGGTTTGTTTGCTTGGGGTTCTGGAATTATCATTTCACTGTTGTTTTAAAGACTATATACTGTAAGTGAAACAAACTATATAAAGTGAAACAAATTATATACTGTAAGTGAAACAAAAATGAACGTGAAGTCTCCTTCCCACTCCTCTTATCCCCCTCCCTCACCCTTCCCTCCCCCTCCCTCCCCTTCCCTCCCGCTCCCAGCCACCGGCGGCTACCCCGACAACTGCTCGCTTCCTTCGCCCGGTCATTATAGCCGTATATGGGGTGACTTTCAGACTGGATGCACAGCTATAATGACCGGGCGGTTCTATTCGTTGGGTGAAGACGGTAGGTCGGAAATCTCTCTCTCTCTTCCCCTTGACATTCGCGGCGAAGGATTCTCCTTGGCTCATTTCGCGGCGTTGGCGGACACTTGCCCTCAGCGTCACAGTCACAGTGCGTCACAGTGCGTCACAGTGAGAATTAAAACTAATAAATGTCAACTCTGCGAATAACTGTCTGTGGCTGATTTGGAAATCGGACGGTTGATGGTCTAGGGGTTTTTGCGGATGCGGCGATCACTGGTCGTCTTTTCGTTTTTTTTGTCTTTTTTTTTTTTGTCGGTTTCCCCTCCTTACGTTTCTTCCGTGTAGTTTTATTTAACCTGCTATTTTTTTTCTTTCTTCCCCGTCATCTTTCGGACAATTAGTTTCTTGCGTCTTCTGTTGCTTAAAACAAAAAAAAAAGCGTTTTGATGAATTCTTGGGTGTGTACCTCCTCACCTCCTCAGGCCAGAGGTCGTAATATTACTAGTAGTTATTGGTATCTTCAGTTGGATTAGGCTGGATGCTTACAGGACTATCGATTTTTTCAATTTTTTTTGTATTAGGTAGGGGAATTCATTAGCAGCAGCTTTCCCTTTCTTACATAATAATATCGTTATCGATTGCGGTCAACCTTAAGGGTATTTCTCGCTGCATTACTCATTGAATGTGTATAATAATGGCGAATGCATCTGCACTGAGAAGGTGGAAAGATACCACTCACCATATTTAGGTGCTTATCACATTCCTATATAGATAACATAAATCGTCAGAATGTGTCTATAGTATGTATACATAGAATCCGACGATAGTCAGGCACAGCCCCTCGTTGTCCTTTTCTCCCTCTCTGCCCCCCCGGCTCATCGGGCAGTTCTCTATGACGATATATAGTTATATGCGTGTGTATTTATATATATATACCTCCTCTCCCTCTCTGCCCACGGTCTACCGGGCAGCTCTGTTTGACGCGCTTACTGCCAGGACTTTTTGACAGAATGTAGTCCTTGTTGCGGTCAGATGACTTCAGGGATGCCCACGTTTATTAGTTATTACGCCCTTAATCTATACAGGGGGTGCCTTACCTGCACGCGGGATTATCTGGATAGGGGGTGCCTTATCTGCACACGCGGTTATCTGGATAGGGGGTGCCTTATCTGCACACGGGGTTATCTGGATAGGGGGTGCCTTATCTGCAGAGGGTGTGGCCTTATCTGCATACGGGGTGCCGCTTGATCTCGACCGTGGTGGATGAATTGCTCTCGTTGACAACCCATTTCTCCCAAGGATGAATGCCATTATGAAGATGTGCACAGCTAAATTTTCCGGTCAGATACGAAAATGGTTGCCCCTGTAGTAGGGAGATGTTTTGTGTGCTGCGGCGCCCTAGTGCAATGGAAGCGATGATGATGATATATCGTCAAACAGAACTGCCTTGTAAACTGTTTGCAGAGGGAGAGGAGAACAACAACAAGCGAGGGGCTGTGACAAAGTGTTTCGTCGGAGTTTCACCTACCGACTCATGAGGAGGCTGAACCAACCGCCTTTGATTCTCACCTCGTGTCAGAACCTACCCTGATAAATAGCCAGATGCGTGTTATTTTCCGAAAGATGTAGATGTTCAGATGGGCAAAGTGATTGGCTGTTGTTTCCACAGATGCAGGGAATTTCGCTGCTGGGAAAAAATAAATAAAAATGGGAAATTAACCCTATCCTGCACGCTCCATTGACAATCTCTCTCTCTCTGTGTCCTCCCCCCTCCTTCCCTCCCCTGTCGCTGCAATTTCTCTCTCTCTCTCTCTCTCTCTCTCTCTCTCTCTCTCTCTCTCTCCCCTCCGACCTTCGTAGTTTCTTTCTTTCCCTACTGGAGTTCCATATCACGGCTGATGTGCCCGGTAATGCAGTTCTGATGATGGCTGATACAGGGCCTCGCTCCACTGAGCAATATTCGACATTGTCTGGACCAGATGCATTCGGACTGATCGAACATCTTGCATGTACTGGGACCAATACCAGCACCAGGTACATGTAGGATGGTATGTGGTGGAGCGAGAGGCCCAATGTCTTGAATCTCCCTTTTCTTTGTTTTGATTTGTGTCCATCTCCATTTCTGATCGTGTGCCTGCTCGTTTACCAGGCCTGCACCCTTTGGGCCTCGCTCGCTATTTGATATTCAACATGTATCTGGACTACGAAGTTTGACTCGATTCATTTGGGCTGATCGAACATTTTGAATGTATTGGGACCATTACCAGCTTCAGATACATTTACAATGTTGTGCAGTGGAGTGAGGCCCTGTGTTATGTTATACATAGTCTTATTCCGGATCTGATGTAGTTTGATATCTGATCTCATCCATGGTGTTGGAGTTGGAGTTTATGCATACAAGCCTGCACATCATTGAGGTCCTGCAGATGCATATCTCCCGTTGTGGTTTGGGGTTGGGGTGGTGTGGGGTGGAGTGGTGTCGGGCGGGGGGGGTATTACCGCGGTTGCAGGATGGTTCCGCTTTTTAAACACCTTGTCCTGACTGTAGTGGCCTCTGTGGTCAAGGGTGCCGGTTCGATTCGTGCGCGCACGAATGGGCTTGAAGCCAGAAAGTATGGATCCATAACTACTTTGCCATGTAATGCAAACTAGAAAAAAAGAACAGAAACCTTTTCAGTCAATAGTTTTTTTCTTCTGATTGGTCGACAAGGGATGGGTGTAACATGTTTTTTCTTGGGTAGGGTTGTGATCCCGTTCTCTTGGATGGTACATTGAGCCTGGACCTTTATGTGGTAGCCTGCTGATGAGGACCCTCTTTGGCTGAATCGGCTTTCCTCTCTTCTGGTGTCCTTCTCTTGCGCAACATTTTGTTTATCTACCCTCCTGCCACGTGTGTTTGGAGCTGGTTGTTGTTTCTTGTCTATGGAGTGTGCACAGGTGTCTCTCTACACAATCTGGCTAGGAGTCTGTAGTGCGCTCTCTTTCCCACCTCGCCGCTTTTGCTATCTACCCATGCCTTCATTTGCCAGTTCACGGATTGCGTTTTGATATTGGGGACATGCCCCCTCGATGCTATGCTTTTGCTTTGAAAAGACGAACCTGGCCCACCCTTTGACCGGATTCATGCCTTTGAAGTGGCAATATGTGCTGTGCTCTTGGTGAGAGAGCTCAAATTTGGCCCTTACCGAATTCATGCGCTTTGAAGTGGAAACATAGCGCCACTGCCCGTGGGCCCTTACCTATTTGTGTCTTTGTGCCTGCCCTCAGTGTTCACTTGCTTTGTCACCTCCCTGAACTGCCTTGTTTGCCTGATTCTTTTGAGCGTGTTTGTGACCTATCTGCGCGCTTATCGTGTGTGTAGACTTCCCGACTTGCCTGTCTTTCTGTCAACAACGGAAGACTCCCCTACTTGCCTGTCTTCCTATCAATGAGGTAAGACTACACACAGGCAAGATGGACATGGCGAAGACTTCCTGAAGCCATTCGTCACAAGTATATTTAATTAGTGCCTTTCGACTAGAAAATCAGCAGCGAGCTGCTAGTATCCCAGAACCTTTACCTCTGAAATCCACAGACCTGCATTGGCCCCATGCCTGCCCTGTGACCGGATGTGAGCCCGGTCTTCACCAATCCTGCATGAGACCTCTATCGGTATGCTGGCAAGGAAATCAGGAGCCACTAGAGTAATGGTGATTCGCTTGATCAAGGAATGATCCAATTTGGAACGTGGACGGGGGCTTGGTGACCCCAGTTATACTGGGTCAAGTGTGCTATAATAATTATGTAAATTGTTTGCAGAGTAGGTGGGTGATTGCTGAGGCCACTGAGGTAAAGTCTTTTTGAGATAGTGACTCACGACTGCGCAATGTGTAAGTGTGAGTGATCAGGTAGGCCAGTGATTTTTGACCAAGTAATGAAGGGATCGGTGAACTCGTGAAGCGAGAGTTGACAGACTGTTAGGGTAACGAGCATTGCATGGCGGGGCAATCAGTAAAGCACAAGTGCTTAGTAATTAGTGAAGTAAAAGTGCGTGGCGATTAGAAAAGAAAACAAGTGCTGATTGGTGGATCGGGGGTGGGTAAGTGTCTTGCAGGGTTGGCAGGGTTGTGAGCAATCAGTGAAGCAGGGATCGATTAGTAGGTTTTGGGAAATGCTACTGGATAAGCTTGTAGCGTCCAATGGTCTCAGATGAATCATCTGCTAGAGGTGCGATTGCACTGCCCAGAAGGCAGAGTTGGTTGGCTGGTAGGTGAACAAGCAGATTGGGGTATATTTGCCTTTCGCTTGCCGTGTAGTTTCCTTGCTGTTACCTCAATTTGGAGCACTTGCTGGTGTGTAGAATGAGCTGCAGAATCAACCACCTTATTTTTGCTGCTTTGGAGTCTCCCTATCGTTGCCTTAGTTCTGAGAACCTGCTGGTGTGCGGGATCCCAGATGAGCGGAGTGTTGTACAAGACAGGCAATGCTCTCCTGTTGTGCTGATGCTGATGTCCATGACGCCCTGGTGGTCGATCATGAAAAACACAGCAATCATGAAAGCTTCCCGAACGAAAAAGACTTTTTTTTTTTTTTTTTTTGAATATGAGAGCTGCTAACATGCGGAATGTTTACATGATGAACAGTACTTGCGGTCGGTTTTGGTTAGTTGATTCGCGACTTGGTTTTTGTCGATGATACACGCTCGTTGGCCTTTGGAGTGAATGTGTAGTTTGGGCCTGATGGTTTGAGTTTGAATGTTTCTTGCTGTGGTCGTTTGCTGTGGGATCGATCTTGTGCTGATGGTGGAACAGCAAGCCGGGCCCTAGAGATGCTCAACTTCACCCTGATAAACGGCAAGGCCGTAAGGATAATGTACTCACACCGGGATCCAAGTCTTCGCAAGAGTGGAACGGCGAACATATTCATTAAGGTACGGAAACGGTTGCAGGGGTTGGAAGATTATCCTGTTTTTGATCTTGCGTAGATGTGCTGAATAACGCCCTTTTGTCTTGCATCCTTTTCCCTTTTCTGAAGGGGGTAGCCCCTAACCTTATTGTGTCCATTCCATCAGGATTCGACCTCAAGTCTTCGCAAGAGTGGCACAACAAACATATTCATCAAGGTATGGAAACGGTTGCACGGGTTGAACATGATCCTGTTCTCGGTCTAGTGTCTATCCATTGGGTGATGCCCTTTGGCTTGTGACCTTTCTTTTTTTTCGAAAAGAGGGGAGGGTAGTTCCTAACTTCATTGTATCGGTTCCATCAGGATTCCAACTCAGGATATGTTCATTAAGATTTACTTGTGCTTGCATTGCCTGCTGGGGACTGGGTTGTCTGAGCTGTGGGCTGCTGCGTGATCAAAGACTGGCTGTGCAAACTCCAGGGCCCCTAGTCTGTGTCGCGACGAGGAGCCGCGGTGGGCATACAGTCTTGTCGATTGTTATGGTAATGGAATGGCTGTCTTGCGTTGGAGTGACTTTATACCCCTGCGCCTGGTCTCTGCATATGTCAGCCATATGTCGGCGAAATTCGTGGGGTTGGCGCACTGGTGACTTGTCATCCACAATACATGCATATTTCTAGTGGTGGGATGAATTTAGGAGGGGTGGCGTGCCCAGGCCAGTGGGGCCTAGGGATGTGCTTGATTATGGAGGGGTCTCGAGTATTTGCAACTTGATTCCATGGTATGGACAGAAATCCCTGGTGTAGATGTAAGATGTGAACTATCCAGAATAGGTTACCCTCAAAATTCCCTTCTGTCTGCAAGGTGTAATGCACCCTCCCTGTTCGGTTCGAGGTTTTCCAGGTCTTTTCAAAGCTATGGAAGATGCCATCCTCCTGTACCTAGCTCTTTGCCCTTGCTTGGTCTTTGCAAAGTAACAAATAGACATTTACTTGCCAAGGCTAAGGTTGAGGGTTCAAATCCCTTTTTCCGCTCGTCACCTGTGCTGTGTGTCTGTCTTTTGCCCTCTTATTCTGTTTGCCTGCTCTCTCTCTTGCCTGCTGTTTGCCTTCTTTCACTCCTGCCTTCTGTAGTCCTTCCATGTGATTTTCTGTTCTCAATTACCTGTAGGTGTCATTCCCTCCTGTTCTCTGTGCTTGGCAGTTTCTGTGATAGTGGAAAGTCTGGCATGATTGGCTTGTGATAGGAATATTACGCCCCTTTTCTGGAAGGCAATGAAAATCAGGCGTGGAGGACTTGGTCAGATTCTGCAATAACAGCAGACTCGTGCTTGCCGGGATCATAGCACACCTTCGGGTGTGTGGTGTGTGCTATATGTGAAGCGCACTGTGCTCAGTATATGGGGCATGCCAACTACTCAACAGGGAATAAGAATGGTGGAATTTTTAAAACAAAGGGAAAACAATCGTAGAAATTTGATGAACATCCCCCCCCCCCAAAAAAAATAAATAAATTGATGAACATGACTCGGGGATGCTATCTCAGTTTTTCCATCCCTTTGGCATGTGCACTAGTGTCTTCACCCGAATAGAACACCTGGTCATTTGAGGCGACTTTCAGTCTAGATACAGCGAAAATGACCGGGCGTTCTATTCGGGTGAAGACGGTAGTGGCGTGACGGTGAGTGGAGCAGACGTGTGCGTGCATGTGCCAAGGGGCGAGTATTGGGATGAGCGATGAGAACTGCCCTGTGCGCAGGCCGGTGTACAACACACGAAGAAGTGTTCTCTGATAGTAGTCTGTTGGTTTATCATGGGTGAGTAGGCAGAGCGGAGTGGAATGGTAGAGCACAGAGGGAGTACTCCCCATCGGCTGTGATGTGTGCATGCCTATAGCTGATAGTCGTTTGCTGGTTCTCGTGGGCGAGTAGGCAGAGGGCAGTTGGTGAAGGGGTGAGGAGGGACGAAGACTCTCTCTCTTCATCAGCTGTGATGTTGTGCTTATGCTATCCAGATATTGCCCGATGTTTTCCTTCTTTTTTTGGTCTCCCTGTCCGCCAAGCACTGTATATTTTGTTAATTGTCTTGTGCAAGTCCATTTGCAAAAGAAATGTCTTGCAAATTTCTCTGTACGATTCAAATTTTGTACCCGACCAGTCCACTGAGGTTATGTGTGATTTCGCGTGTTCTCTTTCTCTGTTTTCAAACTTCCATCTTCGAAATATCTTTGTAGTATTTGAGTCCAACCAGCCTTCTGAGGTATCTGTGATTTTGCATGTTCTCTTTTCTGGTGTCAACCTTGTGATGTGGCATTGGAACAGAACTTGGACAAGTCCATTGACAACAAGGCACTGCATGACACATTTTCAGCTTTTGGCAGCATCCTTTCGTGCAAAGTCGCAACAGATTCGTCGGGCCAGTCAAAAGGTTACGGTTTCGTGCAGTTTGAACAGGATGACGCTGCACAAATGGCTATTGATAGAGTGAATGGGATGCTCATGGCAGACAAGCAAGTATACGTGGGGCCCTTTGTTAGACGGCAGGAGCGGGATCAGGCTAGCAGTGCTACGAAGTTCAATAATGTCTATGTGAAGAACTTGGCAGAGAGTGTGACTGATGAGGAGCTCAGGAAAACATTCGGTGTTTATGGTCCGATAACTAGCGCAGTTGTTATGAGGTATGTCTCGTCTCCTTCCCACAGCTTGTTGGATTGATTGATGCCGAGCGTGTAGGATTGTTCAAGAAAAATGCTGTTTGCTCAACTGCTCAACTGCTCAACTGCTCAACTGCTCAACAGCTTGTTGGATTGATTGATCCCGATTTGTTCCATGTTTTCCCTTACGTGTTATGTATTGAAATGTGAAATGTTGCTGTTGCGCAGGATTTGTTGTCCGCACTCAGTTGTATTGTTGTTTTTGGGATTGTCGTCCTCAGTTGGATTGTTGTTTGTTCGATCGTTGTCGTTTCTCGGAAGGCTTTCTCTTCTCCCCACAGGATGTCAAGAAGTGTGTCATTCAGGAATGACAGACTTCTTGACATCCTGTGCCTTTAAACCAGCAGTACCTCCGAGCCTGTTTTTGCGGAACCTGAATTTTGCTGTGTGGCTGAGTTTTGCCGCAGTACCTCCGAGCCTGGGTCCCAGAAGTATTTTCTTTTCTGGTAGTCTCAAGAAAACCGATTTCGTCACGGCAGTTGCAAAAAATAACCAAAAAGAAAAGCCTTGGACTCGATAGCAGTTGGATACATTCTCAGAAGTACTCGTGTGAGTATGCTGGCTAGATTCACGGGAGAGGAGGAAGAAGAAAAACATTTGAAACTGCGCTGTGGACGTGAAAGCGGTTGGATACATTACCAGAAGTAGCAGTGTGAGGATGCCCTCCATGAGGGTGTCAAAGCAGTCCGTCGAATGCGCCCTGCCCTGCCTCGCTGGCCGGGCACTCCAAAGAAAAGGAAAGAAAAAAAACAAAACGCAAGTCATAACATTTCCTACTAGCCAAAGTAGTGGCGGGATGCATTCTCGAAAGTACTACTGCGACAACAGCCTGGGTCACAGCCTTCCCCGAAATCATAGCAGTTGGATGCATCGTTTCTAAACCATCACTACCTCGCCCACTGTTGGGAGAAATGGGAAAACTGGCAATTTTGAATTTTCACATTTTTGCAAAGTTCTCGGCGGTCCGGCAGAGGGTCCGCTAAAATACAGTCCTCAGGCCCTGTGGGGGATGTACCATTTCTCGTTTTTTGGGTGCACCCTTTCTTTCTTTATGCCTGTAATCCTTGTGCAGACACCATGCTAATCTTCTCTGTAATCTCTGACAGATTGGACGATGTATTTGAAAATGTGGGTGTACTTGTGTTTTGACTCCTGCCATGTTTCAACAACATTGTGTTGCTGCGGGTGGAAAAGAAAGCCCTCCCGGTGGCCTCTCTCCTCTGCACGTGATGGTACCAGCGCAATGTGTTTGTCAACAATGGGGGTTCACCTTCATCTGCGCTTGCAGCCTGTGGATGTTGATGCTCAAACCCCGCATATCGCTTTATAGCCTGTCAGATGGAGGGCTCATTGTTGCTGGATGCCAACATTGGGAACTACTCTAGAAGAGTCATTGCTACAAACACACAAGGTCCAGAAATGACTTTAATATAAACGCTGATGAACTCACGCGTGCGAGCCCCTTCATTTTTTGAACCCTGGGTGCGCACCTGCAAGTCCGGACACGTAATTTTCTTAAACGATGGGTACCTCCAAGCCGCTTTTTGCTGAGGTGGATTCCCCCCCGCCCGGCAAAGAAAAAACGAACCACCATGGAGGCATTTTTGTTTTTGTTTGGCTGGCACTGGCAGCCATCCCGGTCGGTCAGCACAGTTCATCCGAAGAACCCGAAAGTTGCATTTGCGATGGCCAAGTTGACCTGGATAATAAGGTGCTGGTGGCTTAACACGGGGCCTTCTACAGTGTGGGGTCCGCGAGGCGGATTGGTAATGCGGAAGCATTCTTCCGCTCGACTCGCTTGCCTCTTCGCCCTTCCGCGATGTATTTGGTCCTTCAGAGAACATTGCAAAGTTGATGGTTGTCCCGATTTTAGACAGAAATTGTGACCTCGTGACTATACTTCTGCAGCATGTGGAACGTTGTGGATCTGTTGGTGAACACAGTCAATCTGTCATTGCATTCACGTTTCTCAGTATGAGATGGTCCCAATTTAGGGACAGGACAGCTTTTAGGACAGACGGACTTGCCGATTAGCCCCTTGCACTTTCGCTTGAGGTTCTAGCATATGTTGTTGTAGACTTCTTCACGAGGATGTTTTATCTGAGCGTCTTGTAGACGTTGCTGTTTTTTCATAAATCTTTAAACTTGTAACTTGTTGTCTTTGTCCTAACTATTTTGCTCCGATGTGCCAGTTAAGCCGATGGAAGATCGCGCGCCGAGCCTGCTGGATCGAAAAGGCTGGGGTCACCAGGCAAATATTACCACGGTGGCTCAGTCGGAATCTGGTACGCAAAAAAGAGTCCTTGTTGGGAAAAAGATGCTCGGACGGGCTGGTGGTTGAAAGGCCAGTTATCCACGATCCCAGGTCAATTGCCTTCCCGCCACCAGGTGTCTTGAGTCAAACTGGATTGAGTGGAAGTAGCTGTAGAGATATAAGTACTCTGTGGATGCCTGATTGATGTAGGCACAAGCACAAAAATGGCACAAGTTTATGGTTGTCGCCATCTGTGCCATTAATCGCTAGAACTGTAGCACTGCCCGCCTACCCTCTGTTGATCAGTCTTCCTGGTAGAAGTGTCTTCTCTGGTTCTTCATAATGTTTGATGATCAGATGTGGGCCTGTATGTGGGTCTGTCTGAGTGCTCTGTTGATGCACTTCAAAATGATGTTTAGCTACAGGAAATCTGGGAGGCTGGCATCACCTCTTTGTTGTGAGATCTGTTCTCTGCTGTTCTGAGAAGATACTTTTTGATCATATGTCATTGTTTTGGGCGTAGAATTCTGGATGACATATTTTAGTGATGATTCGTTTTCGTGATCTTAATCGATTGCAGAGATGCAGAAGGGAGGTCGAAGTGCTTCGGCTTCGTAAATTTTGAGAATTCGGAAGATGCTGCGAGGGCAGTCGACGGTTTGAACGGGAAAACTATTGATGGGAAAGAGTGGTATGTGGGGAGAGCCCAGAAGAAGAGCGAAAGAGAAGCAGAGTTGAGACTGAAATTCGAGCAGGAACGGAAAGAGAGGATGGACAAATACCAAGGTGCCAATTTGTATTTGAAGAATCTGGATGATGCAATTGACGATGAGAAGTTGAGGGAACTCTTCTCTGAGTTTGGGACGATCACATCCTGCAAGGTGAGTCATGGGCCTGCAAGGGTGACATTTTCTCCGTGAGAATGCTATAAGGCTGTTTTATGTAGTTGATCGATGCCATGTTTGTTCATTTGCTCACTCGTTTCACCAAATGTCCGTTGCTACTCTCCCGTAATGGCTTGGTGGTCATTCTCTTACCTGCTGCCAATGGTCCTTGAGATGTCTGTAGATGAGTGCGATTGTCTGTTGGCATTACCAACGTAGGTGTTTGGTTCAGATGTGCAGCCTTGTGGTCAGCTGCCCATAAGGGCCATGCGGGCTTGACGCCGTCCCCACCTTCCTCCAGTATATCACTGACAATTGTTTTGTGAGTGCATAAAACAAAGTTCCTTGGTTGCGGATGTCTCTCTACGCACTGATTTCGGTCTCCTCATTTCTACCGTGGTCCTACGATCTTCGATCCTGGGAACTGTGGTCACAAGTCCGTTGCTTTTGCGATGAAACGTGTGCTCTGGTTTTACTTGGATCTCAGTCGATCTGTTAGGTACGTTCTTGCATTGCACGGCTCTGTTTTCGATAGGTGGAACAGGGGAGATCTTATAATATCGTTTTTTTTCTTGGCATTTTCTTTCACTGTGGTTCTGACATGGCTGGTCTGTGAAACGGGTGGTTGGTCCGTTGCATGCAGGACCAGGCCGAAAAAACGGCACACATTTGTGCGCTGAAAAGCAATTGTTGAGAACAGACCTGAGTTCGAATCTTGAGCCAAGCACGATGCTGGGCGATGCACCACGGGGTAGGACGTAAGAACCAAGCTGCGCTGTACTGCTTTTTTATTCCTGCTCTTTTGAAAAGGTTGACAGCTTTGAGGTATCATCATCGAACTGACTGGCCCCAGGCAGTTCATAATTACTTTGTTGATCAGGATTCGAACTGAGGTCTTCCAAGCTACCGTTCAGCCACACCAGGTGGTTCCATTCCGTTTTCTCGTTATGGACGGCGCATGATGGACCATGCTGACCCCCGCACAC
>BFEA01000532.1:59812-73021 GCA_003427395.1 Chara braunii | reverse complement strand
CAATCCGGTAAGTACCACAGTCTCATACCACCGAAGTCCAACACTGATCTCTGTCCAACTAGTATAGGTCTCCGGTCTGAAGAAGAAGAAGAAGAAGAAGGGGAAGAAGAAGAGAGAGAGAGAGATGAAGGTGAGGAGGAGGGAAAGGGACTGAGGAGGGAGGAAGAGATCCCCGCCTCCTGGTACCTGCAGCTGCTGCTGCTGAGGCGGCGATGGCCGCCGTGCTGCTGCTGCTGTCCTCGCTCGCTGCTGCCGCTGCGCTAGGTCGCCCTGCTGCTGCCCTTCGCTCCTGCGCTAGGAATAGCGCTCAAACSGCGCTCTGGCGCCGACCTTACCGCACCGCGTAGAATACCGGTGGGTCGATGCCTCRAAGTGAGGCCGGACCAGTACGAAGTACTGGTTCGAAGAGGACCGGCCTCACTGCTGCGAGGCCTTGGTTGGGGCTGAACCGTCCAGATCGACGATTCAGGTCCAACCGGAGAGCGGCAGCCTCAAACGGCGCCGTCAGGCCCAAAGACGAAATGTCATTTGGGCCTGGTCCGTAGTCGGGTCCAAGTCGTGGCCTTTCGGTCTGTTATCCCCCAAGGTCGGGCCTTTAGGCCCTGATGTGTCCCTCTAGCCCTAAGTCGGGTCCGGTAGGACCCGTGTGGCATAGAAGATGTAACAGAGAGACAGAGACATGCATAAACACACACATACACACAGAGAGAGAAAGAGAGAGAGAGAGAGAGAGAGAGAGAGCCTGCAGCTGCCTGCCCTGGTGCACATCCCCCGGCAGTGAAGCTCAGCTATGGAGGTTGGCGCCTGCCACCTCCAGTCTTCATG
Source organism: Chara braunii (assembly GCA_003427395.1). NCBI lineage: Eukaryota > Viridiplantae > Streptophyta > Charophyceae > Charales > Characeae > Chara > Chara braunii. The sequence continues at coordinate 72,196 of BFEA01000532.1, read as the reverse complement.
TGCAAACCATTGCCTCAGTACCACCAGCGCTAACAGGTAAGTCAAGGTAAGCTTCCCTCACTCTCTCGTCTTCCTCGTTAAATCCTGATCACCCTTTTCCTTGCTCTTCCTCCATCCCATAGCTATTGCCCCCAGGTGCCCTTCCTAGCTATGAATAGTCTGTCTTCTCTCTCCTGGCTGATGCCATCTTCTTCTTCCCTGGTGCCAACATCTCTTGCCGCCTCCAGCGCCGAATGGAGCAGCGCTGGAGCCTCCTGTAGCACAAAGCAGAATGAAGGAGCCGACTCAGGCGGGCAGCCTTCTTGCAGTGTTGACCGATATGGGCCTGCCTCAGTCTGGATCTCACGTGGCCCAGATTTGCTGTCAGCTGATGTGTCTTGGACCCATTAGGCGTTGGAAATGTCTGATACAGTATACATACAACCGCTGATTGTGCATCAGATCTGTGGTCGTGGTAGACTCGTAAGAAATATCTAACTGTTGGACTACTTTTGCAGAGTCGGGCCTGACTCCTGGTATTCCTGAAGTATACTACCACTTCAAGGGGGGCACAGGTTGCCTCTTTTGACCCTTGACCTCGTACCTGTTGACCCAGGGTCTTTCTGAGACCCTTCTTGGGCAGGGGATGTGTCTTCTGACCCGTGAACCTGGACTCTTACCAGAAGTTACGACCTTGACTGTCTGTGCAGAGTTGGAACTGAGTTCTTAGCAAGTTATTCATTTCGTCGTTATTTTTCGGTTGCAAACTTGAGGACGATTGCTGTAAAGTTGTAACACTTGGTGTGAAGTGTTTGTTTTTGTTCTCATCGAGTTTTGTGGAGTGATGCTGGAAAACAAGGCGCTGTATGTTTAGTTTAGCACAGGTAAGTTCTCTGTTATTATGGTTGAAGTTGAAAAGTGAATGACTTGTCAAAACGACATCTGAGATTGTACCTTGGGTCCTTATGGATTAAACTGCACCTGGAGAGTTGTGGTTGCTACAGGCCATCTCTGTAATCAGAAGCTTTGGCACTTCAGTGAGGAAGATTGATGTGTGTGTTGTTTGTTGGCAAACGCAGGTCATGAGGGACCCTGCAGGTCAGAGCAGAGGCTCAGGTTTTGTTGCTTTTGCCTCTCCCGAGGAGGCAACACGAGCGGTAAGCTTCCTTTCCTCCATTTGGCCGTTTGACTGTCTTCTGTTTTTGTGTGAGTGATGTACGCATTTTGGACAGGATCCTTGTCTGGGATGGGGACTTGTTTGCTTGGGTTTTCTATTGACAGAGTAGTTGAGTTGCTAGAGTGCTGCTCGATACATTGATATGCTGTGTGTCCGTTGGCCTGCGGATGTGTTTTTGAGACCTTTGGCCGGGTGAACAATTCTCATGTCCTCTGTTCTCAAAATAATTGGTCAATTCATGTCGAGTGTTATGTGAGGGGGCTGATAGCTTGCGATGCAAATGTAGCAGAATGGTGGTTGGTTCCCTGCTCCCTCTCGCCCATTCGCTGAGTGTACATGCTGCATCAAGGACTGGATGTGCCTCTGGTGGGGGGCTTGTCCAATAACCATGTCCGTAGCGATCTTCTACACTGTGATATCCTTTGTCTCTTAGAGGAGGTGCAGGCTGCTCGAGTACGCGAAAGGGAGAGCAGGAGAATGAGAGGAGGGTAAGTGCCAGTGCTTTTTGTTTGTTTTTTGACAGCTTTGCATTTGTCTGCAACAGGTTACGGAAATGAATGGCCGAATGATTCGCAGTAAGCCACTGTATGTGGCACTGGCCCAGAGGAAGGAGGAGAGGAAAGCAAGGTTGCAGGTAATTCTAGACTTTTCTTCTTGTCTCATTATCCCACCCATTTGGCTACTCGTCAGTCTTCTGCATCTGCCGGTGCAAAACTTTCATACTGTTTGCATCAACTCCAATTGGTAATGTCTCGCTGTTTTGTCCGGTTCTCTTCAGCTGTCATTCTCATCTCACAGGCGAGCTTGTATACAAGGTCTCTAAATCTTCATTAGACCTTAAAAACCATAAAGGGTCGTCCGCTCGAGCACGTATCCTGTACATATATGTCTATCTCTGATGCTAACTACATGTCCTTCCCGCCATTGGTCATACATGCTAGAGTCAGCAGCATTCTACCATTGGTGCGCAACTGCCACAGAGGTCGTTTCCTTTTGTGCGCAGCAATTATGTTTGGTGATCTGGTCCCGCAAGTCACTTGATTATCGAAAGAAGGCGAGTTCACAACACCCACAGGGAATCCGTCGCTGTGGTGTGCCCGAGATCCACCGGTCCTTGCCCTTTCAGAGTTGGCCGAAGATGATAAGCCCACTTACCCGGTACGCTTGTCGTTCGTTTGACACAGGTATTATGCTGCTAGCCTGCTAGGGTTAGAAGGTCAGGTCTTTCCTGCGATATTCTTTCAACAGTTCGCACATTTTTTGGTCTTTGGTTATCATGACCTGCGACAGCTCGTGTGTCATGTTGCCTGTGGCAGGCCCAATTTTCTTCCCAGAGACTGAACACTGGAGTCGCAACTGTTCCTGCCAATGTGCAGCTTTATCATCCTGCTGCTCCGGGAATGGGCCAGCAGATATTCTATGGCCAACCGCATCCAGGTCTCATGCCTCAGGTACCTGTGAAATTTGCTAATCGTGGTTATGTTCTGTCTGCTGCTGCGTTTCTATGCTGAACCTGTGTGATCGCTCTACCCCCTGGTGCAGTGTCCACACCCCAGAGTAGAGTTCTGTGTTGACACTTTTCGTGGTTCATGTGATCCTTGTTGTCGAGGTCTTGTTGTTTTGGGTTCGGGGTTGCATCTCCATTGTTCTTTGGGGATGGGGATGGTTTGTGGTTAATAGTGTAAATCGCTGTTGTCTCTCGACACTGGTTTGTGGTTAATAGCATAAATCGCTGTTGTCTCTCGACACTCACAAAGGCCCGTGATTCAGAATTGAAGTTTGTGGGGGTTCACATACTGCTGGAGGAGGGGGAGGCAGGTTGTAGGGAAGTTAAGGTCGGCAAGGGCTATTAGCGGTACAGTAGGCACGTAGCTGGGTGCGGCGAAGGATATCATGTTAACCCCGTAGTGGCCCTATTTGTGTCCCTTTGTTTTTAGTTCATGCATCTGATAAGGTCCTGCCAAGCCTGGTTTAGTTCCATTTGAGCAAGGGGGGTTTGTTCTGTGCATCCCTCTGTCTCTGAGCCTGTGATTCTGAAGAGTTTTTTGAGGGCGCCGATGTTTAGGGTTTCCCAGTTGGTCATACAGGGGGTCGTGTTCTCTCGCGGATCTTGAGGTTACTCCTGTGGGGGTGGGAGAGCAGTCTTGACGGTTCAACATCTAGGGTGTGGACATCCAAGTAAATGGACATGTTGTGAGGCGTCTGATGTGAATGCAAATCACTTCACACTTGTTCTCTGGAATGCGTTTTCAACTCGTGGTCTAGGGACTCAGGAGATGTTTGATGGAAGCAACCTACCTTTTCACGGTGCACGAGTGTTCTGACAACCTTCTGTGTCCATTTTTTTTTACCACCGTTGTTATTAGTGCCCCATGCCTTGTCAGCTTTTGATTGCTCCAATGCGTGCCCCACCATTAACGGACCAAAACATGTGTTTATATTTGTCAGAGGTTTGTTGAAGTTCGGCGTGAATTGTCTTAGCACAGTCCTGAGGAAGAGATACTTCTGAGTTTGGCCACCCTCCTGGATGAGGGCAAGGAATTTCTTTGTATGGTGGGTTGAGATATTTTTGCCAGAACGTCTTGCACTGTTAAAAAATGCTAGCCTTTCTGCGTCTGTGCCCATGCATTAAAAGCACATATAATATAAGACGTCTTCTGACAGCTTTATAGTTACTCTATGTTTTCAGTTACAGGTGTGTAGAACTGTCTGTAGTTTGACTGCTGTTCTGTGCCTTGAAGATTCCTTTGGCACTTGAGGTTTCCGTGCCTCTTGCATCCCAGAAGAGGGCAGTATGTGCTCATGATGGAGCTCCACTGTGGATTTGTCATTGGGAAATGCAGGGAGTCGTAACCCTCACAATCTCTATCTATATATTATTATTGTGATGGGTGCAGAGGCGATATGCATATTTTAAGACCCTTACGGGACACTAACGTTGGCAAAAGCTGCAATAGCGCTCAGGATGAGATCCATGCTGCTGGAGGCACTGAGAAGCACTGAAAAGTGGTGCCCTTCTGGGGGAGCAATCTTGGTCTCGGTATTGCTTCCTGTGCCGGAATGGCTTGCATTTTGACATGCACAGGTTCATGCTTCTTGCAGATGATGAGAGCACGAGTTATGGGGTAGTGGTTTGAGGGGGAGGACGTTTTGAGGGGGAGAGAGAAGGGATGGGGAAAGGTGACCCTTGAGGGGGAGGAATCTTGGTCTTGGGACTGCTGCTTGTGCCAGAATGGCTTGCACCTTGACACGCATAAGGTTTATGCCTCTTGCAGATTTTGAGAGCATGAGTTGGGGTAGGAGGGGGAGAGGGGGGAGGCAGGGAAGTGTGAAAAGTGGCGCCCTTCTGGGGGAGGAATTGTGGTCCGGTATTGCTGCCTGTGCCGGAATGGCTTGAATTTTGACATGCATAGGTTTATGCTTCTTGCAGATGATGAGAGCACGAGTTAGGGGGGAGTGGTCCTTGATGTGGAGGACGTTTTGAGGGGGAGAGGGGAGGGAACGGGAAAGACGACCCTTGAGGGGGAGGGATCTTGATCTGGGTACTGTTGCTTGTGCCAGAAAGGCTTGCACCTTGACCTGCATAAGGTTTATGCTTCTTGCAGATTTTGAGAGCATGAGTTAGGGGGGAATGCGGTCCTTGAGGGGGAGGACTTGTGCCCTGGGTTTTTCTGCTTGTGCTAGAATGGCTTGCACCTTGACATGCATAAGGTTTATGCTGTTTGCAGATGATGAGAACATGAGTTAGGTTGACAAGATTTTGTGGAGTTTGGTCAGCTGATTTGTGCGTGCAAGGTTTACTACGTAGTGAGGCACTTTAATGTGAATGAAACTTGCTGAGCAGTTCGGATGGCTCTTATAGCACTTCCCCTTGCCCTGGTCATTTCTTTTTATCTTTCTTTCAGTGGAGCCTGATCTGATGGTTTGTGCGATGGAAGGTTTTACTATGTAGTGAGGCACTTGGCATGTAAATGGAACTTGCTGAGCAGTTGGGTTGACTCTCACGAGACTTCTCCTTACCGCGGCCACTCTTCTTTATGTTCTCTTTTTTTGTCCCCTCTTCCCCTCCCCTTCTCTCCTGCTCTCTCGTGCGTGCTCTCTTTGTGACTAGCCAAATGTAGGGTTTGGTTACCAGCAACAGGTCCTGGCAGCGAGCATAAGGCCTGGTGTGCAGGTTCAAAACTATTTCGTCCCTGTAATGCAGGTACTGTCAGCTACCCGCTTGACTGCAGACAGCTCTTCAGTGCTTTGCCCATCTCTACTCTATAGTGTGCTTCTGTTTGAAGTCTCCTGTTGATGCTACCAGATTGTATTGGTTGCTCCTGAATCCATTAAATAAGTATGCCGTGCATTTGCACGTCAGCATTCCTAGCATGTTGTTCTCTATTGTGGCCTTTGGAGGTATGCCTGGTGCTGATGTTACTGAAGAACTCATTCCAACGGTTCTTAAGCCCATGAAACCATCTTCATTTCTGCCCCCCTCCTCCCCTCCCCCCCCCAACCCACCCTCATCCTTTCCCTCGCCTCATCTCGCTGTGAACACCGTGATTTAAGTCACAACTCTGGAACAGCCACAGCGAATATCTGGTAAACCACGTGAGCAGTGATCTTTCCCGAGAAACCATCTTGATTCCTGCTCCCCCCCAACCCCCAACACACCCTCACCTAACCTCGCTGTAAACACGATGATTGAAGTCACAGCTCTGGCACACCCACAGCGAATATCTGGTAAACTACGTGGGCAGTGGTCTTGCCCAAGAAACCATCTTCATTCCTACCCCCCCCCAACCCCCAATCCAACCCACCCTCACCCTTCCCCCTCACCTTGCCTCGCTGTAAACACCATATTTGAAGTCACCACATCGAATATCTGGTAAACCACGTGAGCAGTGATCTTTTGCTACTGTTCACCCCTTGTCCCTCACATCTCAGTGTCAGCGTTGTTGCTCCACCCTTTCCTCCCTGCCCAGGCCTTTCCTTTTTTCTTTGGTGGTGATCTTTCATCAGCGAATCATCGCCACATTTCCTGACACAGGCCTCGCATTGACACTATTATGAAGAATAACTTGGGTGTGCCTCTAGCTCCCGCATCTTTTATGAAGTCGTCGTCGCATGCAGTAAATGGGATATGGATATTCTCCAATGCACCAGTAGATAGTTCACAGGCTACCTAAGATAGGTGCTTTTCCCACACAGAGCAGTCGGGGGCTTCTGTCCAGGTGCATCAGTCTACAGAGAGGGAGCAGTCATAGCGGGACCGCATATGGGGGTGGAGATTCAGCATACAGGCATTGTCAGTTTTCTGGGTGAGGGAGATGGCCAACTATGTTTGTGCACTAGGAGCGAGGAGACAGTGACTTGCATTGCATGCACTTCTATTCCTGTTCCCTTACCATTTATTGTGTGGAGCGGTGAAGTGATTGGAGGTATGCATTGCTAAGCAGATTCAGCAGAAGTCCGGAAAACAGAAAGAGAGGTATGGGGTTCTGAGGGTGGGGAAATGGAGATGTGCTGAGGTGCCCTTCATGCACTTTTTTTTTTCCTGTTTAATATCATCAGAATTTGGGAACCGTGTTTGCGAGGTCATTCTTCTTTGCGTGTTTGGATCTGGAATGATATTCCGCATGGATGCTATCATGTTGCTTTTGCCTGCATGTTCTGCTCGGAAAAGTATTCACAATGCACTCTATTTGACTCGATGGAATGGGCCTCTTGCTTTGTTTGTGCATGGTAGAGGATTATGGGTGTTTTTTTATGTGGGGGTGTGTGCACTGAAAAATACTTCAAGTGCATGATACGAGTGGTTGGTCTGATGCTGTGCTCTTGTGGATGGATGGATCTGATATGATCAGCATGCTGGCTTTACTGGTGCTATGAACCTGCAGAGGCAACCAGGACAAGCGCAACGTGCAGCAGGCCGACGAGGAACTAATGCACAGCAACCACAGTCACAAAATGCACAGCAACAGGTAAAGTCTGCCATCACGTCTGCTTGACATCACTTGGGGTGTTGGAAGCTCTCACTGCCCATGACACTATCAGTTATCCCAGCCCAACTGTAATGACAGCTCCTCCTTCGTTCTGAGATGACGCAATTAGGGTTCCACGAAAGGGCATTGCTGATTGCTCTTGAAATTCCATCCATCCCCTTGTTGTGTTTGCAAGACCTCAACATCCTTTTCTAGATTTCATTCCCCCCCCCTGCTTCCCCCAAGCCTTCAGCAGCACTGTCTCACTCTTGTGCTCATCTTCAGCATCTGATGGATGTGTTGCTCTGCTGCTAACCGGGCAAGCAGGCAATTGTGCGGGGCTCTCCAAACTCCATGGAGTTGTACATTCAGTGTCTGACGGACGTGCTTCGCTGAGTGTGAGGAATGCAATCCTTTTCAGTCTTTGGCATAACCAATTGGTACTTTGTCACTGCCAATGTGTATGCTTAGGACAAGTATCAGGGTGTTTGCAGAGCTGGAAGTGTGCATTGCTGGACGCCTGCAGGCGGGTGGAACAGTTGAGAAGTGATGTTACTTGTGGTGATGGTGGTGGTGGTGGGTTGGTGAGGATGGAGGAGTTTTTGCATTGCTGGAAGTGTGCATGATTGGCAGCAACATGGTGGTTCTTGTCTCATAGTCGTTTAATGTCCAGTCAATAGGAATCGTTCAGTGTCAATTTTCTGAACCGATCTTCATCTTGGTGCGTGTATGTTCTTTTGGATTCATAAGTTTGTGCAGAGGGGAGGGAATAGAGCTTTCCGTTACACTGTAAACGCACGGAACACTGGAATGGTAGCAGTTGATCCTACTGCAACGGTCCCCCCCCAAGGAGTTCCCGTTGGTCCTATGCTCCCAGTACCAGTGGACATGGGTGTGCCAATTCCGACGCCAGAGCCAGCTGCCTCATCAATCAGCGCCCTTGCAAGCGCACTGGCATCAGCCCCGTCAGAACAACAGCGAACGGTAAGCATTTCTTTGTTACCTCCATTTGCAAGCTTTGCTCGCCTGTTTGCAGTTTGGATGGAGCCTGCATATTTGCTGTGTGAAGTAGGGCTGCACTTTCTGTGCCTTGCGGGTGTTTCGCCGTGTCCTGGAAGCTGAGGTTTGTTATTTTCTGTGTTGTTTTCTGCGCATGGTGGTCATGCACTATGTCACGAAGAAGTCTCGTCTTGCTGCTCTTCCCCCATTGCCACCAAGAAATGAAAATTCCGGGAATGGAAATATAGAGGGGAACGCCCTTGGGTTCCCCCCCTCCTCACTCGAGATAGATGTGGCTTTCACACAGGCTGCACAACCACCCATCGCCCTCCCCAATTACCACCAAGAAACAAACAAGGAGCTCGGATATGGAAATAGAGGGTGCGGTCACAATGCGCTGGATCGGGTTCCACAAGGACATCCGATGGTCAAAATGAGAGCCAGGGTATCTTCAAAGATAGACGTAGATACAGACCAGTGAGGGCAGGCCCTAACACCCAAGGCGTCGCACTTCAAGTGCCTACAAACAGAGCCAGGAGCTAACCATGAAGACCACGCAGCACTGCCTGGCGGTCCGGGGGGAAGGCAAAGACAAGGGCGTACTGGTAACCTCTTAGATTTATGGGAGGGTCTAGAAAACTGGGCCAGGGTGCACATGAGCACAAGCATCTAGGCTATTCCCTGGATGGCAATTAGGAATAGCTGAGGGGGATGTCCACACCATGTGTTTTCTCCTGCTTATCACCAGGGATCTTGGAGGGGGACTTCTGCGTAGGACCAGTGGGTACCTTCCCATCCATGAGTGCGAGCATCTCTCACTCCCAGGAAAACGTCTGATAACCGACCCCAGGTCTATGGGCCTTGTCCCTTCAGCACCCAGATTTACCCTATGTGGCCAGCTTTGAACAAACCCGCGGTCAGCGTTTTTTCCTTCTTTGTTTTCCTTCTTTTTCAGTTTTTGTGTGATCTTAGGCATCTGAATGCGTGCTGTCATAAAGGTTTGCAATTGAGTCAGTTGTTTCTGCAGTGAGATGGATTGTGACAGATATGCGAGTCCTTAAAGCACCAGTACATGGGCACCTGGGCGGCAGCCCTGACACCTCAACTTCTGGAGGCACGAAACGAAACCGCGACCGCCGATCTAATTTATCGACGACGGGTGCGGCATTTGACGTTTCGAGGCCTCGTTTTCTTGTGGCGACAAGTTTCGGACTGCAAGCCTGGGACCGTGTACTGGTGGTTTAAGACTCTTCTTTTTTGGGTATTCTGCTATATGATGATGTCATTTGACTCATTTCCCATCTGAATGTGTGCTAACCAGCCTTACATTCGCCTGAGCTGTTTCTACAGTAGGAAGCATTGCGACCAAAATGCAAACCCAATTTCGCCGTAAGCCCTTGACGTTTTTTGGGTATTGTGCTACATGATGTCTTGTCCCAGATGCTTGGAGAGTCTCTGTACCCCCTGGTGGAGCGGTTAGAGCACGATCATGCAGGAAAGGTTACCGGGATGCTCCTGGAAATGGATCAGACGGAGGTGTTGCACTTGATTGAATCGCCGGAAGCACTTCAGTCGAAGGTTTCAGAAGCAATGGAGGTCTTGAAGATGGCGCAGGCACAAATTCAATCGCCTCCAACTGACGAGTTATCAGCACTTCATATTGGTGATGGACAATCGGTGTGATGCAGGGCCCACCCAGCCCAGGCTTATGCCTGAATGGGTAGGGTACAGTGGCCACAAGGAGTTCAAAGTAGAGTAATAAAAGTGGGTATGCTCCGGCATTGGTGGGAAGCCAAGAAAGAGGCAGCAGGCTGTCGCTGTCAAGCCATTCTCTCGCAACTGACATCCGGTAACCTTGTCTCTGGTTAACTTTTTGAGCCAAGGGTGAGGGGGGGGGGGGAAGAGAGAGAGAGAGAGAGAAGGCAGATGATGATGATTGGTGGCTCAGGAGATGAGAGTGAGAGAATCGGAGGGAGACTTGCTTTTGAACTGCTTTGATTGTTGTGCATGCCATGCCGATCAGTGGCCATGCCACAGGGTTTTGCTGTATGGATATTCGTATATGTGTACTCTCATATGCAGGCTCCGCATTCGATTGAGCGAGTGAATGGAAGTTTACCTGAGAGCAAAGGCAGTTATGCGTGCAACTAACTGCCAATTGATCAGACCCCTTCAACAGAGGTGCGAGTGATATAGTGGGGTACGAAGTTCAGGGGCCTTTTGGTGTGGTCAGACTTTATTGACAATGTACACGACTCTTGATTGACTAGGATTGATTGCGTGCTATTGTAGAGGCACCTATGTTCAGCCAGGCCATGTACATCGGGTTGGCCTGTATGGAATGCAATTCAGATGCCGCCAGCCGGATGTGTGACATTCAGATGATATCAGACTTGGTTTGTGATGTGTCTTGAGTGCTGGCTGTTCTCTTCCACGAATTGTGTGTATCTGCACAAGCTCAATCTTCGTGGTGCTGGAAATCCATTTTCTCGCCGTCTTCTCTCTTTGCTTCACCTGTGGTTCCTTATGCGTCTGCCTGCAACAGTTTTGCCATCTCAACTGTCTGCCTGCAAGTTTGTCGTTCTACCCACCTAAGAGGGTAAGAGACTTTCCTCTCTCACCACGAATTTCCCTTTGTGCTTCCTCCTCCCTTTCTGCTTCCTCCTCTCTTTATGCTTCCTCCTCCTGTGCTATCTTCGTCACCCTAGTGCTCCTCACTCATGTGTCTGCCTGCCAGGTATGGCATCCGAGCTACCTGCCTGGGAGTTTGTCATTCTACTGACCTGGGAATCTAAGAGAGAGTCTTTAATCTTTCGCCACGAATTTTTTCCCCTGCGATGAGGCTCTTCCTCCATACTTCCTCTGCTCTCTTCGCCACCCTATTCCTCCTCACGTATGTGTCTGTCTGCAATAGTTTTGGCGTCAGAACTACCCTACCCGCCTGCGAGTTCGGCGCTCTGGCCACTTAAGAGGCTAAGAGAGAGTAGTCTTGAATCTGTCACCACGAATTTTCCCATAACGCTTCCTCCTCCGCATTTCCTCTGCTCTCTTCGCAACCCTATTCCTCCTCCTCACAAGTGCCATCACCCCTACGTGCAATTGCACGCTTCATCAAGAAACTGCTTTATGGTAATTTTCTGTGGTTCACATTTGGCTTAGGGATTGGCAGGAACAGCTGGTTAGGTGAGTGTGAGCTCTACTGTTAATCATTGGCACTGTACTCCGACAATATGTCATCACACGTCAACAAACGAATACTGAAATGCCGATGAAGCTCTGTCACAGGCATGTGTACCACAAGGTCTAGTTAGCGCTTGGGTATTCCCGAGAGTCTCTGAGATGCGTTGCATTTTACCAATTTTGCCCGGTGGTGTGTGTGTGGTTTGTCGTTTCGTTTTGATGGTGTTATCAACTTATCGTCTGTCTTGGTTCCCCAGACTGGGTATTCACGAGACTCTGTGAGATGCGTTGCATTTTGACAATTTTGCCCGGAGGTGTGCGCTTTTTGCCCGGTGGTGTGTGTGGTTTGTCGTTTCGTTTTGATGGCGTTATCGTCTCTCTTGGTTCCCCAGACTGGGTATTGACGAGACTCTCTGAGATGCGTTGCATTTTGTCAATTTTGCCCGGAGGTGTGCGCTTTCTGTCTGTCTTGGTTCCCCGGACTGCACAGTGGATCGGTTCAGCTATACCTCGTAGTTGTTTTGTCATTTCGTTTTGTGGGTGAGTTCCTTCGTAACTTATTCTGGCTGTGAAGTCTTGTTGGTAGTTGCTGTGGGTTTGAGATGAAATTATGCTCTTTTTGGTAATATCTACTGCAGCTGGCATCCAAGCTTCCGGTGCGCATTGCGGGCAACACTTTTGCCGGCTCGTTTTTTGTACGAGTTATTGGCGTTTCTTGCCCACAAGGTCATAACGGGACAAGCAGGTATGCGACTCGTCTTGTCACAGGAATTGTCCTTGGTACCTCGGTGTCGGATGTGTGCCCTTTTGATGTTGCTGGCCTTTGCCAGGTACTTCTTATGAGCTGCTTTGTTGAATTCTTCTATTCATGTCTCAGTTGCTTTTGGGCTTGTGACTCAGTTGGTTTATGTTATAATAGTTATATGGTTTTGGCCTTTGCTGATCCTGCGGCGCGGAGTAGGTGTGAGTCAACACATAAAGATGACAGACACTTCAGGAGAACACGCCCTGCACTGGTGACCTGCGCCGGTGATCAAGATGGAGTCCTTGTTTACATAAATTTATGTGGTAGGTGTGTGT
>BFEA01000532.1:16660-44303 GCA_003427395.1 Chara braunii | reverse complement strand
TATATATATATATATATATATATCGTCACAAATAGAACTGTCCGGTAAACCGTAGGCAGAGAGAGAGAAGAGGATAACAAACGAGGGGTTGTGACAAACTGTTTCGTCGGAGTTTCATCGACATATATATATATTTACCGAGCAGTTCTGTTTGTGATGATATATATATATATATATATACAGGGTCACCAGCCCGTACGTACGGAGGTCCCCGGGCAGACCTCCGTACGTACGGGCGTTCGGGGTCCCGTACGGGGTCCGAACTTTACGGCGTTTGGCCCCCGCCAAAACTTATTTCGGGGCTTAGAAATAACTTTTGTTTTTTGAATTGTTTTTTGTGAGTTTTGTATGACATGAGGTACATGCCTATACATTTTCAAGTCATTTGGCTCAGCCAAATAAGAATTAAAAATTGCCAAAGATGTCGGTCTCAAGACGTGCTCGCCCATGTTTTTTTTCCACTTTTTACTTTTTGTTTTCACTTTAGTTCAGGGTCTAAATAATTTTATTATTTTTTGAAACTGTTTTAGTGGGTTTTGTATTATGTGAAGTACAAATCTGTAAATTTTCAGGGCATTTAGCTATGCCAAAAAAAAAAGAAAAATCTCCAAAGATGGCGGTGTCGAAAACGTGCTCGCTCACTCGCTAATTTTTTTTATTTTTATTTTTTTATTAGTATTTTTTTTTTATATTTTATTTTTATTTCAAATTTGGTAAGGAATTTGGATGTAATGCTCAGGCAAATCTTGTTGAATTTAGTTTTGTTCATAACATTTTTTTTTTTCAGATTTGTTTTTTTGTTTTTTTTTGGGTCCGCGTTCGGCCCGAATGGCCGAACGCATCCCCAAGGGGTCCCATACGTTCGGGCGTTCGGCCCATCCCGAACGTCGGTTACCCTATATATATATATATATATATATATATATATATATATAACTTTACACAAATGTGTTATTTTTATTTTGGGTCACTATGAAATTTTCTCTCTTTCTCACGACACAACTGTGCACAATTTTCCTTTTCACTTCGCTGAGTCAAGCCAGTGTAAATGTATTTCCCAAACATATTCACCCAAGTGTCACGTCCTAAAATTTTTCTCTCCCCCCCCCCCTCCCTTCCCCCTCCCATTTTTTTCTCGTCTTTTTTTTTCCCTTCTCCCCTTCCTCTCTATTCTCCCCTATATTTTATATTTTCTCATTGTATACGTCCATATATGTTATCCTACCATACTGTGTACATCTACTGGTTCCACTAAGGAGGTTTCTTTATAATATTTTTTTGAATTTTATTTTTATGAAAAGTTTTGTATTTTGTGAAGTTTTTTTTTTTTTTTTTTTTTTTAATGGTCAATATAGGCTTAAGATATATCTTTCCTAAGAGTATAATTGGTAACATTATTGGATTGGTATCGACGATTTTGGAATTCAGCACCAACTTTATAAAAAACATTGAACTCTAATTGCATATGAGAAGGAGGGAATCCGTTAGGATAGTGTGGTGTTTTTTTTTTTTTCTTGTCTTTTTTTTTTTTTTTCTATTGTCTTTAGGCACTCGCCTTTAATACGTGGTATCATTGTCAGCCACTTTTTAACCGAAACTGCAATATTTCCTTGAATTTTTGTCTTTTTTTTTTTTTTTATTATATGTACGTGTTTTAGAGTATACTTGTATTCAGTTTTGACATATTTGGACCTGTAATAAAAAAAATGGCAAAAAAACCGAATTCGGGAATAGTTTCTGGCGAACTTCGAAAGCTACTCTGAATAAAGTTTCATAGTGCTCTTGAGTTTTTTTTTTGACTATTTGTTTTTTTTTTAATGTTTGTATTATGAGCCTGCATAATTCGTTTTAAGATTCACTCTGTCTTCAAGCCTTGCTTTTTTTTGTCATTGTCATTGTAGCATGTGTGTAGCCCATCCCATAAGGGTCATGCGGACTTGATGTCATCCCCACCTTCCTCCAGTATATCACTGATAGTTTTTTGTAAGTGCAACATATTGTTGCGATGTTTTAGCAACATAAAACGATGGTTGTTCTTTGTGATACCGCGATACCTGTGTTTTTTTCATTTATTAGCTCAAAGAGAACTTTTCACCGATGCTCCCTTTAATGGTACGATAATACCTATTTTTATTTATTTTTTTAAAAAAATGACTGCATTGTTTGTAGTGATGTATCAAAAGACCTCGGATTTTGTGTCTTCCATTAACCATCTCTCTCCTTAGGGTTTTCGTCAAACACACCTTGAAAACTTGGTGGAGGAAAGTCGCGTCATTACACTTGTTTTTAAAATCAAATTTGTTAATAAAATATTATAAGTTCAACGCCTTTCAAAGTCAAAATGATTTGATTTTCAACAACAAACATATCGGACTGGATAGGACATGGTCCACATTTGAGTAGTGATGACATTTTTTTTACCTAACATGTGCACAATGTTTTTTCTTTCCATTTTCTTCATGATCGACAACTTTTTCAATAATTCGTCATTTAGGATACATAGAACGATGAATCAAAAAATAAAAATCTGTAAAAATCACAAACTTTTTGAATAGTTCGTCCTTGAGTTAAAAACATCCTTAAGGAGTGGGAATAACGAGACACCAATGTTGTAGGTCACACCCTCTACCATCGATTCGAGGATGTCATCCGAGCATTTTTTTGTCGATCCGGATTCCTCTTAGGCACCAAACTTTGTCGCATCGTCAGCGTGATGCTATATTTTTCATTTTAAGTTGCCATCACTATTTATTTTCATTTGATTGCCCATAGCCTCTAAATTTTTTAGAATGACTCGTTTTTCAATTCTCAAGTTTGTCTGACTGATGAACTAATGTGTTAAGAACCTGAAGTATGGTGCATGAGATGGGCAATGAGAACAGTCGATCGGTGATTATTTGTTGATATTTTTAATTGAATGGAAACCCTTGTAATCTGCTTTCATCATGTGGCCGGAGAACCATTTAAGAAAAATGCAAGAGACGTGACAAAAAAAAAAGAGGGTAGAAGGTTCTCAACGAGGTTGATAAGGTCATCATTTACCCAGTGCATGGAGGATGACTTACGAGTCGATGCCATGTAGAGAGAAAAACATAAGAAAGAGATTATGATATCGTGCACGTTTGTTGGAAGGTTGTCAAGATGATGCCTATTGCTTTTGTTGGAAGGTGAAAAACATAAGAAAAAAATTATGAGGTCGTGCACATTTGTTGGAAGGTTGCCTAGATGATGCCTGCTGCTTCTGTTGGAAGGTTGTCAAGTTGACGCCTGCTCTAACCTGCTCTTCATGCAATAAGAGAATCAAACTCTTTGCTCCCACAAATATGAGCGAGGGGAGGACGGTATGTAAAAGGAATTAGAGAGAAGTTCAACAACTCTCTTCCTAGCGAGGAAGAAGAAGGTCCTGATGCTATTATAAAAGGTATACCATGCTTCTTATCTAATGAAGTCGATGAGGTAATCGATGAGAGGGGAAGCACCGTAGCGTCGTTTTACATACTTGGCTTGAAGATCCGTGAAGGTGAGGGGTTTATTAAAAGGAGGAGGTAGAGATGCAAGGGTCAAAGACGAGCAGTAGGAGGATCCAAAAAAAGAAAAGTGTTCGATTCGCTCGTCTGCAGTGACAAGGAGGGCGTCAGAGGTGCTTAGCAGTGGTGTGATAAGAGCCTTGAACTCGCAGATTAACAAATCATTGGGGATGGAATAGTCAGACTGAGGGGCAAAATTTGAAGGGAAATAGAAAAGAAGGTAGGGATCAAAGATTTGACCTTTAGAGGACGGAGGGGAGTGATAGGAGGGACATAAGGAGGAGGTGGAGGACAATTAATTTTCGGGTGAAGTACTGCATTGTTGGGAGGTTGAAGGTGCCCGATCTCCAACTCTGCATGCCAATGGGTTAATTGTGTAAAAGACTTACCGGACGTGCACTGACCGACAAAAGATAACAACATTGACAGACGGCTGACCGATTGGGATGGAGCTGACCAAGAGTAAAGCTAACTGATGATGAAGACCTTGACTGACAAGGACAAGCTGAGTGAGGAAGGTAAACTCAGAGAAAGGAGGGAGGAGGATAAAAAAGAACCCTTGGCCAAAATCAGGCGAGAGAAGTGCCCGGTCCTCTGGGAGTGGTGCCGACTGCTTGGCTTGGCTGCACAGGTTTGCACGGGCAATGGGTGAGGCAGCTGGTTGGGCATCTGAAGGTGTGGCTCGAGAGGGAGCCCACACTACAGTACAATTCCAGCGCTGGTGGAACCGGGAGGACCATTGAGACTGTGCTGCACCCTTGGTGAGTTCCCTGTACCAAGCTTCCGGAATGGTAGATGTCTTGCGAAAAGATCTCCACATAGATGTAGAATGCCTGCTGGAAAATGAAGTGCCGCCGTGGATGAACCGAATCTAGGGTCCGAAAAGGCAGGAGTCCCGAGTGCCAAGTCCCAACCGTAAGGCACTCGTGGAGAAACCGCAGATAACCGCGGAAGTGTAGCCTCCGAAGTAGAGTGGTTGCTTACGGGTAGGCGAGGTGGGCTCTCTTCGAAACGTGTAGCCCCCGCAGTAGAGTGGTTGCTTACGGGCAGGCCAGGGGCCTCTCTTCGAAAAGTGTAGCCTCCGAAGTAGAGTGGTTGCTTACGGGTGTACCGGTTATAGCCACGAAAGTCCTACATAGGCGAGGTGGGCTCTCTTCGAAAACTGGCACACCAAACAAGGCGCGGTTTTGAAGACCGCAGGCCTGTAGCCTTTCCGTGCACGAGGGAGCAGAAGGCAGACGCAAACAGAGGCACGGCGGCACGCGCGTTCGTCTCCAAAACAAAAACAAAGATAACAAAAGTCAGAATCTAGGGTTGTGAGGGCTGTGGAGGGGACCTTTTCGGAATTCCAATGTGAACTCTACAAAGATACCGATCTTCATCTTTCGGTTCCTCCTACGCCGCCGACCGGTGGAGCATTGTCGTTGAGCAGAGCGGCGACTATTTGCCGCCGCTGTCGGCCTGCCGTCTCTGCCATCGCCGAAAGCTTTGGGAGTGTGCACACGAAGACAGCGAGCAAGCAGCCATGGCTCTCGTAAGTTGCTACAATTTCTCATTCGATTCTCGCGCGACTCTCTATGGGCTTGTCGTCTTCGCTGTGAAATGGTTGATTCCACTGATGTCGTCCCCAACACCTGCCATTGCCCCATTACGCTATTGCGTACAGGTTTGCTCCGCAGAGACGGTAGTGGCCGACGCGGCGACGCTGGGAAACTTGGCAGATGTTGCTTGTTAGTAGGGCCAGGATGGTCAGGGGTGGCTGTGCCTTAAGGGGACTTCCTGTGGTGTGCTACACACTGTCTATGTAGGAGAGGACGGCCCTCCGTCTGCTGGAATCGTCAGAAACCGCTTTGTGAATCTCTTTGGATGGGCAGGAAGCGCCGTTTTGAAGGTTCTCTACCGTCTTCCCCCGAGCGTGACGCACCCCAATTGCGAATGTATACAAGTCCGCTACAGTCACATGACCAGGGTGCCTTGTGCTCTGCGGAAGATTGTAGCCTGTCTCGGAGACTGCAGGTGGCGGAGTGGGGAGTCGTTCGGCTGTCCCCTCGTTGGGAATGAAGCCTGTAATACCGCTTGATTGATTGAGTACGACGTCAGAGGAGTATGACGCAGAGAAACGAAGAGTTGAAATTGGGTTATGGTGTGTACGGAGTGACTTTGCATGCCAATGTTGTCTTTGGACGGTGGGTTATTAATATGGGAAGCGTATAGCTTAAGACAAACCGAGTTGTAATCGGGGGTATGGGGAGATAAACAGAGCTGTAATCGGAGTTATGGAGGGAATATGCACACGTATGGTCTGACGGAATTGGGGTAAGGAGCTAATTTGCACACTTATGTCGATGGGGCATAGATAAACCCGATGGATAATAGTGATATGTGGGAGGAATTTGCTCACCTATGTCGTCTTTAGAGGGCCGGCTGTTTGGCTTGGTGTTGCTTGTCATGAACTTCCACGGACGAATTAACGCGTGTATGAGCTGATGAAGATTGATCTGTACTTTTCCCGCTGTGTGGCTCTTGTCTAGAATTAAGCGAATGAGCTCTGCTGCCAACTGTCAATTTGTAATTATGGTTTTTTCGAAAATAGGTTCTTTCCGAATTTGCATATGCTACAGGTTTGTGTGATCTGATAATTGCAAAGTGTATCAAAGGCAGGTTATCGTATGTCCTTGCGTTGATATAACATGGGTGTTTCTTGGTGTTATATGATTTGAACGGCTTTAAATCGTTGCAGGAGATCTATACATATCCAAATAACAAAAACACGCAGAAGGCGCTCATTGCCGCCGAATATGTCGGGGCCAAGGTCGACGTCGTTAAGGATTTCCAAATGGGCGTAACCAACAAGACGCCTGAGTTTTTGGCTATGAACCCGATCGGAAAGGTACGCGGTCTTCTCGCGTCTTCCTTCCTTCGCAGTGTTGCTGCATCTCTCTGCCCGTAGCAAGTCGTTCCAATTCCCTTTTTATGTCAAATTGATGGGTATCTCGTTGGCCAATTGTGTAATTTCAAGAGGGGTGGGTAGAATCGAGGAAGAGCGTTGCCTCTCTTCACTGGCTGTGTGCTGTGGTCGCAGAAGTCGATCCCATGCGGCAAGGTCAAGGAGGGGGGGGCGATCGCGTTTGCTAAGGTTGCATATTCGACAGAGGGCTGATTTGTGAGGATAGTGGCAAGATGAGCCGTCGACGGGGAGTGATATGTGACGGCACGTGGCGAGTTGATCTCACCGTGGGGGTAGAGTGGCTGGGTGAACTCAGGGCCAAGGGGCAAGATTACTCTCCATGCGGGGAGGATGCCCTGCAGCATTTTTCCGGTCATTATTGCTTTACCTAGAAAGAAAACTACACTAATTACAGTTTCGAATGACGGGGCGTTCTATTCGGATGAAGACGGTAGGCGTATCGAGGTGGTCTACTGCATATCCGTGTTCTCGATCTGGGAGGCTGGAGAATCGCTGCAGTCTTGTTAGTCTTGGCCTCTTGCATCCTGTCTCCCTTCAGTACTCCCTCGTAGTGGATTGCTTCGCGCTATTTGGTCGTGTAAATGGAGGTTCACTTTCCTTCTGACATTATGGTAATGCAATTTTTTTCCTGTCTACTGACATCGGTCATGATTTTGACGCCTCTTCTCTGGCGTTCTTTGCCTCTTGGGAGATGGTATGTAGTCCTTCGTGGCCTGAATTTTTCGGCATCTCCCAGTCTCACTACTTCGGAAGCCCCTTTCGGCCCAATCCTCGTCTTTCCCAGCTGCTCCACCTGCTGTCCTTCTGCTTTCTGCTCACGCTCATGTGACTCTCCCTTCTTTGACGATTCTACCTCACTGTTTCCCTGTTTCGTTCTCTAAACTTTTTTCCGGGCTCTCTCTCATTTATTTTCTTATTCGTGCTTGTTCACCTGGTCGATGTCCTTTCACCTCTCCACTCTCTTGCCTGTGTCTCTTGTCTGCGATTCATTCTATAGCTTCTTCACCTCGTCAATAAGATATCTCATCCACGTTTCTCCGTTTTCTGCCTGCGCTGCCGTACTTTCTTAGTTGCGACTCCGGCTCACTCTCGGCCCCTCCGTCGGCCTCTGCTCCTCCGCCGTCCTCTGCTTCTCCGCCGGCCTCTGGTCCGGTAGACCAGAGAAACATTCCTCGGCTGTTTCTCTGGTCTCCCGGACCTCGACCCCCACTCTCTCCCTCAGCTCCTCCGCCGGCCTCTGCTCCTCCGCCGGCCTCTGCTTCTCCGCCGGCCTCCGCTCCTTTGCCGGCCTTGGCTTGTCTCTTAGATCGCTCCTTCGCCTGCTGCTCCTCTCACGGTGTCTCCCCTTGCCTTGGCTTTCCCCCCCCGAGTTCTTCTTGCTCGGGTCCTTGCCGCCTCTCCTCCTTCCCTAGCCTCCTCCCTCTCTGGCCTCGCCTCTCTCTCTGACACTCCTCCCGCGGCTTCTCCTGCTTCCCTGGCCTCTCCTGCCTCCCTGGCCTGTCCTGCCTCCCCGGCCTCCCATGAATCTCCTTCCCTGGCTTGTGCTCCGTCTCCGATATCTTCTTTCCAAGCCTTTCCGTCCGAGGGTTTTCCTCCAGTCCATTCTTGGTCCTCTTGTTCGATATTTCATTATGGTGCTTCGTTCGTATTTTAATACTGTCTGCTGATCCGGGTTTCTGTAATGGAACGAAGTGAACGTTCCTCAGCGCAGTTTTCTTTGCCTGCGTGCTCGTTCTTGTGTTGTCTTTGCTTGGCCACAAGCCTTGGTCAAGAAGACTTTCCTTTTTTCATTTTGGTTGTACTTCGTCCTCTAATTTTTCGACTTGCTGATCGAGCAGCGTATGTTCACCATTCCTCTATCAGGCTTTATTGTCAGGCCCTGGGATTTCGCTGTGCTTTTGCTTAACGCATCCGCGATTCCTTTTTGTCTCCGACTTCACGATTTCTCTGTATCACCTCTTCACTCCTCCATGATTTTTCTATATCACCTCTTCACTCCGACTCCACGGTTTTTCTGTATCACCTATTTATATTATTGTTTTCTTTTATATGTAGACAACCAACAGCGTTCTGCCTTGGTCATACGCTTTATCAAGTTTGTCCACTCTCGAGTTCTGCAGCTATCGAAAGGATTAAATCTGACCACATACCTGTGCATAATTTTAGGTTTCGTGCAAGCACGTTTCTCTGACATGAAGTCCTGCTTGCTGGTCTTTAAGTCTGAAATGGAGGGCCCATGTTTCTCAGGGAAGTCTGTCGTAGCCTGCGAGTCTGAAAGTTTTGCTGTAGGGAAGTCTTTCTTCGGCTGTGAGTCTGACATTAGGTCTGTGAGTCTGAAGGCGTTTGGTGTTGGGGGCCTATGCGTCTGAAAATTGTGGGCACGGTGACGGGGGTGCCTTTCGTAGGCTGTAAAGGATTTTGTCTAGGGTGGGGTCCATTTTCTTGCCACTTTTGCGCGTTTTTGGAGAGGTCTTAATCCCCTGGATAGATGAGTCATAGGTAGGTTGATTTCGTGGGTTAGTCAGAGGTAGATAATTTATAAAGTGAAAAGCGGATGGAGAGGAAGGAGTTACTGTGTAGTAGTGAAAACTGCGATAGAAACGGAACTTGAAACGGAATTCGAAACGGAACTCGAAACGGAACTCGAAACGGAACTGTGTAGTCCTACGTAGATTGATTTCGCGGTTCAGTCAGAGGTTGATACTTTCGTAAAGTGAAAAGCGGATTGAAAGGAAGTATGAACTGTGAAGTAGTGAAAATTGGTATAGCAACGGAACTTAAAACGGAACTTAAAACGGAACTTAAAACGGAACTTAAAACGGAACTTGTCTAGTCATAGGTAGATTGATTTCATGGGTGAGTCAGAGGTAGATACTTTTGTGAAGTGAAAAGCGGATGGAGAGGAAGGAGGAACTGTGAAATAGTGAAAATTGGGATAGAAACGGAACTTGAAACGGAACTCGTTTAAAAGAAGGGAACTTTTGTCGCCGAGTAGCGAATTTGTATCCGTGAAGTTGCATTTTCCGTGAAGTTGTATTTTCTGTAAAGCGGGGCGTAAAGATCGAACCTCGGTTTATGTTTTAGTCCTCTTTTTTTTGTGTTTATGATCTGTCGGCGGTTTTCGTAATTTCTTGTTTTTTTTTTTTTTTTGTTCACATTTCTTTTGATCATTTCTCGGTTTTGCTTAGAGCCTGTGTCTTCGTTCCTTTGCCTAACGGCGCGGAGCGTGTGCGTGCTTGGATATGGTTGTGCTTTTAAGGTTCCGGTGCTGAAGACGTCAGATGGATCTGTGTTTGAGAGCAATGCCATCGCTAAATATGGTAAGAAGACTTTCCCTAATCCTGACTGAATTTTATGAAGGTGTAGTT
Organism: Chara braunii; assembly: GCA_003427395.1. NCBI lineage: Eukaryota > Viridiplantae > Streptophyta > Charophyceae > Charales > Characeae > Chara > Chara braunii. The sequence goes on along the minus strand of BFEA01000532.1, from coordinate 34,440 downwards.
TTATTGGGAACCCTGGAAGCGAACCGAAAACAGAAGTACAGTCTTCACACGCGCGGTCAGAATATTGTTGTACTTCGGGCAACTTTCAGTCCAGACCGGGCGTTGTATTCGGGTGAAGACGGTAGTGCCACGTTCCGATTATGCGTGATGGCAATTACGGATAATTTCGTCAGCGGTGGAGTTGGGCCTTACCGCATACCGCATAAATTGTATGGATGTCCCTGCTGTTGGGCAGTAGAGGGTAGGGTGTGGGGACGGTGGCCCGAAGGACAGTAGCTCAAGATAATGGGCCTAGTTCCACTCCACTTCACTTGAAATCTAGTGCGCACTCGAGTTGCAAAAGTGACAATGGCACTAGAAAAAGGAGAAGGAACGGGGAAAACCAAACTATCGGGGGATTCTACATGTGCTTGCAGCGCCGATTTTGAGTGCAGATAAGTCTGCCTAGAGAGGTGACTTTGAGAAACGGGTAGGTTTGCCTGCGCTGCACTTGAGCTGCCCTTGAGCTTTTCCCGCCCGTTTGATTAACCCGAAAATCTGATCACGGCCGGGCCGTGATTAACGAAACTTTATCTGGTGTGGGCACCGCGGAACGGTGTTGGGCAAGAAACCCTAGAGATTTTCGAGTGGGGTGGAACGAGGCCCTATGTGTTCGTGGAGAAGATCATTCCTTTTTTTTTTCCCTGGCAATGAATTGTATGAGAAATGGGAGGTTTTGGAGAAGAGGAGGTGAATTTCGAAGATGATTTCTTGTCCTTCGAAGAACAAAAAACAAATAAATTTCTCTTGTCGTGTTGGAACCATGTCCGTGTACGCTGTTCTCTGCTTTCGAGCAGGCAAAATTGCCTGCATGAGAAAAGACAGGTTTTGAACAAAAGGTGGTCATGAGAAAAGACAGGTTTTGAACAAAAGGTGGTCATACGAATCTTGCGTTCCGTTCTTATCCTTTGGAAAACAGCAAACAAATAGAACAAAAAAGTAGATTTAATTTGCCGTGTTGGAACCAATATCCGGGTTCAATGTCCTCTGAGCGGGCGGGCATGCCACTGATGTTTTGGGCGAACGGTAATTTGTTTAGGTCTTCGGTCAGTTGGTGGAATAAGTGCTATTCTCTTGATGGTAAGAACGTCGATTTTGATAAGCACTGACGAAAAGGTGTGGTGTGGGAAGGAGTTTGTGAATATGTCGAAACCGGTCGAGGTTGAATCTGTTTACAGAAGATGAAAGGACTGATAAGCAAAAGGCATGAAAGAAAACGGAGAGGGGGAATGCCAAATCTGTAAGAAGTTGGAAGGACTGATATAATAGGGAATGCTATACGAAGCAGTGGTCAGGAGATAGTATTATGTACGGGTTTTAGCTTGAAAAACATTACTGAAATACGGATGTGATCGGAAGTACTGTTGAAACGTTGAGATTCTTAAAGGGTGTCACGGCTTGCTGAAGAACTAGTTTGTTATGATCTACGGATCTTCCAATTGATGTCCATAAGTTGCAGGATTCAAGGCGGGGAATTGGGTGAAGTATTCTATGTTGTGAAGTGTGGAAGGTCACCAAAGGTTAAAAGAGAGAGATAGAGAGAGATGTACTACGCAGAACAGAACACCCTCTTATAGGTTGGATCGTTGAATGGGGAGCCAGTGAAAAGGTACATCGTTCGTTCTCTACAAAGTATAAAAAGTGAATTTGAGAACACGGTAGGGTGGCAACGAAGAAAAGACGAAATGCAGAAGGATTGCTCACGGTTATGGAGTGTGCGGAATGTTTCGTTTGCGGAAGTGGGTCTTAAATTGACTGTGGAATATCTCGTTAAATTGATGCAATCTCAACGTCGTGTATGATGTTGTTTTGCGCATGGGTCACAACTCATTCGTTGTTTTTTCGGTGTCTTGCTGCCGCAGTTGCAAGAATAGGAGAGGGCGAGCTTCTTGGAACTACCCCCATTGACATGGTAAGACGATTTCTTCGTTGTGATTGAACGTTCTTGAGTTCCAAACTTGTCATCCTCGTGTCGTTCCCTCTTGGAGGCCGCGTTGTAGCCCACCTTAGGGTGAGAGGCATAAAATTTGCCCCAACCTCGTCAGTCTCCCTCCCCCCACCACAGGTAACCCCTCCCTGGGCTTCGTATGTTTCCCCAACACCACACCCCCACACCAACCCCACAACCCCACCCCGACCCCACCACCCGCCCCACCCCTATCCGCACCCCCACTTCCACATTCCAACCCGCATGCCCGCACCCCCACCTCCACCCCTACCCCAACACCCATTATTTCACCCCTTGGACAACATGTGTTTTCGGTGAGGAATGAAAAAAGAAGGGGAGCTACGCGCCGCGTATGCAGTTTTCAACTCCCGATGGATCGCTGAAAGCCCCAAGGATATCCCCAGAACCCTGGCGCTCTTTATTCTCTTCCTTTTCGCGCCTGTTCACCGGTTTTGTTAACTCGGCGTGCGCAGATACGGAGAGAGAATGTGTTTGTTTGTGTGTGTGGGGGAGAGAGAGAGAGAGAGAGAAAGAGAGTTCGGCCGAGGCATGCCCAATGCATCGATCCGTTACTCCGTGCTCGAGTTTCCGCGTCCTGGAAAAGAAGTGAATCCAGAGTTGGATAATCTACTGAGCCGTGAGTGATTCAAGTGATGGTATAGATTGTACATCCCCTATCGGGAACTTGTGTGTTTTGTGTGCTAACCATCCATCCATGCTTTGTTTATTGTTTTCTCTTACCAGGCACACGTTGACCAGTGGATCTTCTTCTCCATGAACGAAATCGACCGTCATGTCATGACCTGGCTCTTGCCTCTTTTTGGCCTCCCTGGGGTTCACTACAATCAGACGGTAAGGCCTCTTCGTCGACGCCCGCTGTGTTTCCCTCTCTTCCCATCCTTGTGTCATCAGTTCGTACTATCAACTGATAGTTGCGTTTTTTAGTTGAGTAGCATTTTACTTACGGAGTGCAGGTTCCCTGCAACTCCAACACATCTCTATATCATTTCCAAGGCAACTCCTTTTTTCCATTCAACCCCAACACATCTCCCCAACACGTTCTCTATATCATTTTGCAAGTCGACTCCTTTGTGTTCAAGCCCGAAGGAGGATTAGAGTCGCCCACTGTCGTCACTACTTCCCCTTTTACGGCTGCGGGCTTCCTGTCGAGCATCGGCCATGTACGTGGTTGAGGCGATTGTCTGTATCTTCTACGTACGCCAGTGTAGGATTACCCAAAGAAAAAATGGTGTTTATGTAGTTAGCAACGGAACCGATCGGCATTATCGTCGTAAAACTATTTGCTCATTTGCAAGGGCATGTAGCCTGAGATAACAAAGTGGAAAAGAGCAATTCATTTGCTAGTGTCGTGGTCGGCCGTAAAATTGATAAAGGCACCAGTGGTCCTTACTCTGGCTACCTATCTGCCTCTTACCGCCGCGGGCTTCGCGTCGAGCATCCATCGGCCATGTGTTTGAGGTGACTGCAGCTGTAAGTGTTCTGTGGAGCGGTTAGGTGGAATCCCTGAACAGAGAATGTTACGGTCGCTAACTTGTTGTTTGTGATTTGTAGATTGAGAACAATGCCATCCAAGGCGTGAAGAGGGGTTTGGATTCCCTGAATGCGTACCTCGCTTCAAAGACGTTCCTTGTTGCTGATATGGTGACGGTGGCAGACATCATTTTGACGTGCGACCTCTTGCTGGGCTTCACGATGATTTGGGATGCACCGTTCACTGCTCCTTATCCTCATGTGACCCGTTACTTTTTCACCATGGTGAACCAGCCAGAGTTCTCCAAGATCCTTGGTGAGGTCAAGCAGACGACCGCTCCTAAGAAGAAGGTATGTGGGCTTGATTTGGGAATTGGCTATCGATGGACTACAGTGTCTGCTTACGCTCAGCTGTGTGGGATTTTTTTTTTTTTTTTTTTTTTTTTTTAAATCATTGTAGTCAATGATCCTTCCGCAGGTTCACCTACGGAAACCTTGTGACGACTTCTCCTTCCTCTAAATGATAAGGTTCAATGAACTTCTCACAGCACCCCCAGCGGCAAACCGCCGAGATCACCGCAATCCAGACACTTCACCGGACCATTCAATCGGTAGCTGTGTGGGCTTTCTTCTTTAGAAAATAAGGAATTGGCTGTCGATGGACTACAGTGTCTGCTTACGCTCAGCTGTGAAAGTACCTGGCCCACAATCCAAACTTTCAGTTATCTCCAGTGGGCGCAGGGTTGTGCATGTGCGTTTGGATGAATAGATGTAGAATGAAAATGAACCACGAAGGAAGGTTGGGAATGCTCGCAGAGGTAATGTGCATCTTCTTTGGGGAGTTGATGTGTATCTTCTTTGGGGTGCAGAGATGTGAAAGAAGTACAAGGGAAGAACATGCGAGTGTGGATGGAGGGGGACCAGGGCTACCCCTACTCACCCATCTTCCGTCGGACCCGGGGCTATTGCTATTGTGCAAGTTTTCGCGCTTGAATCCAAGGTCAGATTGAGAAATATTGACCCCATCGTTTATCTTCTTTGGGGTGGAGAGATGTGAAAGAACTACAAGGGAAGAACATGCGACTGTTGATGGAGGACCAGGGCTACCCCTACGTACCAATATTCCGTCGGACCCGTGTTATTGCTATTGTGCGAGTATTCACGCTTGAATCCAAGGTCAGATTGAGAAATATTGACCCCATCGTCTCTGTCCAGCGAAGAGAGCAGTAGTGATCGGCTGAGCTCGCTAAGTGTGTATGACGGAGGCTATTGGCTCAGAGCAGATTCCTCACAAATGTCGGGTCGTCCGATGATCATCCTTGAACGAAATCGACTCCGATCCTTGACCTTGGTCCCCCTATACGAAATCTGATCTGGCTTTAACTTCGGCAGTGTGGTTTTGCCTACGCAGTTTGCCACAACATATCCACTGTTCTGTGTTTTAAAAGGGGTTTTGCGCTTGCGGATAGCGTTTCGATTGGGCTTGACGTGTCTTTTGCGCGTGTAGCTTGAATTCAAATTGTTAATCGAAACAGTCAGCATAACGCTTTTCCAGTCGCTTGGAAATGTCTTCGACCTCACTCTTTTCACGACATCCGTCGGAATTGGTAGGGTAGAGGGAAGATTAGCATGATGACCCCTGCGAATGGATGACATCATTGACATGTATAAATCGAGAAATGGTCCGAAAGTATATTTGATGTATAGATGAAAAGAAAAGTGATGGAGGTCATTAGTCACAGGGATGACTAGCGTGAAAGCGTACCGGCGTCAATAGTAGTCTGTTTTGGGAGGAACCTCTCCTGTATAGATACAGAGCAGTGTTTTTGTTTTTTTATTCACGGCAAATGCTAGAAAAGTTTGGTGAATGCGAGGCGACAGATGGTAACCTGTTTCATTTGATGCGGTGGTCTTTGGTCTTGAAGGAAAAGGAAACCAAGCCCAAGGAGGAGAAACCGAAGAAGGAGAAACAACCCAAGCAGCCCAAGCCTGCTGAGGCGCCGAAGCCGAAGCCAGTGGAGAAGGGGCCTGAGGACGCAGCCGAGGAGGATGAGGCTCCCGCCCCTCCCAAGAAGCCAAATCCCCTCGATTTGCTCCCTCCCAGCCCTATGAAGATTGACGACTGGAAACGTCTGTACTCGAACACGAAGGCAGCTGTCTTCAGAGATGTGGCTATCAAAGGTGAGCAGAACAAGGTTCTCCGTTCTCCAATCTCAAATGGATCTCGGTTACTCTCTTGTTTATTGTTAATTTTACATATCCTGGACTCCTAGCAAGGAGTGATCAGTTTTGCATACAGAGTCGTGTTTCTGTCAAATTGGTTGAATACAAAGGCGAAACGAGGAGGCATCATGATCTGGTTGAATGCCAAATGGAACGAGTTCTGAGCCATCGAGCGAGCTGCAAATGATGCCATACAAAGGCGAAACGAGGAGGCATCATGATCTGGTTGAATGCCAAATGGAACGAGTTGTGAGCCATCGAGCGAGCTGCAAATGATGCCTCGTCGTGTTTCGCGTTTGTAGTCGTGAATTTATACGTTCTATCGAACGTGGAGGGGTGGTTGTGTTGGTTTAGGAATTTCGTGGTGCTGTGGGCTTGCCATGCCACTACACGCTGCTGCAAGGCTTGGTCAAAACAATGAAAAAGCAAACAACAGAAATGCTATTTGCTGTTTTCTTCTTTGGTAAGATGCGACGAAAAGCGAGATTTTAACCAATCGAGCTGAGGATATTGCCTGGTGTTTCATAAAGTTTGCTTTGCGACGAAAAGTGAGATTTTAACCAATCGAACTGAGGGTATTGCCTGGTGTTTCAGAAACGTTCCGGGAAAAGGTTTTTGCCATGTTGGATCATGAAAACTAAAAATAATCCAAGATTTACAAGAGCACTCGATTGATATGGTTCGAAACATTCGTTGTTAGAATTAAAAAAGATTTGCCAAAAATAACTAGGGTCATAATTTGCAACGTGGTAATTTACAATAGCACTCGAAATGAGGGTAAAAAAAAAAAGGGTATTGCCTGTGTAAAATACTATGTATTCGACCTTTTCTGTACTTGACTGACTCTTGCGAGCCTCCAGGCACAAAGTGCAGCAATTCGGACATCTCCGCCGAATTTCTGGACACGAAGTGGTGGCCAAAACTGCTTCAAAATGTATCCTATTTAAAATCTCAAAACAATCTAGTCTTATTATACGGTCAATATCAGTATACTTTGGTTAATCACATGGATATAAATGAAGTACTACGTGAATAGTGAAAGAAGTGCAAGGGAAGGAAATCATCTTTTGGTCGACGTCGAGGCAGATCAAAATATGCTGCCAAAGAAGACCCAGATTGACAAATGAAGCGAAAAATCTTGCGACTCTCGCTCGAAGAGCGTTTGATTTTAGAGAATTGCAAATTGCAAGGTGTACAATAATTGATACACAAATTTATCAACATTTTTGTAAGATCCATGGGAAAGAAACAAAATCTTATGGTATGATTTTTTAAGTTTGTTTTGTTGTTTATTACGTCTGTTGTTGATGTTGCAGGTTTCTGGGACATGTTGGACCCGGAGGGGTACTCTCTTTGGTTCTGCGACTACAAGTACAACGATGAGAACACCGTGAACTTTGTGACCATGAACAAGGTCTCTGGGTTCCTGCAGAGGATGGAATTTATCAACAAGTATGCGTTTGCGAAAATGTGCATCCTTGGGGACTCTGCCCCCTTTGAGATCAAGGGTGTTTGGCTCTTCAGGGGTCAGGAGATTCCACAAAGGGTGCTGGAAGAGTGCTATGACATTGAGCTTTATGAGTGGAAGAAGGTCGATCTGAGTGATGAAGCACAGAAGAACCGGGTCAGCGACATGTTCGAGGAGACGGATCTTATTGACGGCAAGACTCTGCTTGAGTGCAAGTGCTTTAAGTGAGTCCAATGGGAGAGGGAGGGAGATTTATCTTCAGATGAGAGAGAACGATGTGGCGGTTGCTGTTGACTAGCGCGGTAGGGACTTCCGTGTTTTGTGAGGGAGAGAGGATCACCTTGGGACTCCCGTGTTGTGTGAGAGAGGGATGCACTCGGTGTCGAGTCTCGACTGGGGTTTCACCACTCTGCGCTAGTCAGAGAGAGAAATGTTGGTAGTGTGTGAATTAGGAGAAGTAATGGCTCAGCAGCAGCAGCGATTGAGGGTGCCGACCATTTAGAGATGCAGCCAGTAGGGGGTATTGTTGTGGACGGGGAACAATTTTGTAGATTGTCGTCGTGGAACAAAAGCGGGGTGTTTGATGAAGGTTGATTTGGGGATTAACGGAATTCTTTCTTATGAATTGAAGAGATTTGTTTGTGCTTCTTGCTGTGTTGGACGGCGGGTGGGATTCCAAAGAAATAATGGTCCTCTCGTCTTTTTGCCAGTTCTCGTGGAATGGTCATTTGGTCCTTGTGCCACTCGCACCCTTTTCGTGATCTCTCCTTGTGCGATTTTCTTCTCTCTGCAAGCTAAGGTACTCCGTGCTCTGCTAACTTTCATAATATCCATGAGATTGAGTGGCCCACTACTGCTTGCATCCATCGTGAGTTGGGACGGCATATTTTGGTATGGCAGCGTAACATTTTTTATTATTGCTGACGATTTTTCCCCTGGATCGAACGGGTTGCGTGTGGGAGAGGAACAAATTGTGGTTTGTCGAAAATTCTCGAAATTAATAGTGTGTTTGTGTGCGCTCCACGACGTCCACATCAAAATTATTTATGTTATAACTTTTAACTTTGTGGATTGAGTGTCGTCGACGAAGGGCTGCGTTTGGGTGATTGAATTTGAGGCCAATTTTCAGCAGTGCTTGTTTTGTAAAAGTTTTGTCGATGTCTGGGAATGATGGGGAACTGATGGTGCCAGTCTTTGTGCCGCGGAACTGTGCCTTTTTCGTTTTGCAATAAATTTCGACCATTTCTCCATTTATGCGTGTTGCGCAGGGGCCAGGCCAATCGAATCTGTATTGTTCCAATTTGAACTCATGTCCCGAAGGACGACCTTTGCTGTTCTTCTTTTTCGTGGTAGATTCATTTGTTGAGGCAGCATCCCATGTTTGTGTAGACAGCATTTTCTATTGCAGCAGGGTTATTCTAAAATTACTGATGATTCGGACTGGCGGTCCTTGTAAAACTAAAAAGCCAAGCATTGATCAGCCAAGCATTGATCAGCCAAGCATTGATCAGCCAAGCATTGATCAGCCAAGCATTGATCAGGCTGCGAGTACATGGTGACCCTTGTGACGAAGCCGGTGAAGTCGTACCAACGTTTCAGTTTCCTGTGCCACTTGTTCGATGGTTTGAAGGCCCACAACCATGAGAGAGAGAGAGAGCTCCCCCCTAATTGAGCCTATGCTTTTTATCACTTCTACTTCTAGGAGCAGAACGTGCTGGAAACCCTGTTTGGCAGCAGCGGTTGGCCGTTCTCTCTTTCCTCCTGATCGTTGTTGGGATAACCCCTGAATGTTCAGTTCGTTTGTGCAGACTTCTCGTTTGCCCGCCGGGCATTGGTGGGCGATGGGCGTCAGGCCCGGGTGTCGGATGGGCGTTATGCAATGACAATGGGACATAGACGCGATTGAGAAATTAACGTCCCCCAGACGTCATCTTAAACTAAGACCGCGTGATTCATCATTATAGTTACTGGTACGCATAGCCAGATGATTACAGCCGCTTGGCTGCACGTGGATATACATGCACGCATCCGCTTCTGCCACTGGTCAGAAGGTCCATTTCTAACCCATTGAAAATCCTTGGGAGTAGTTCACCTAACGTCGTAAATCCATCCAGGGAGTAGTAGTTCACCTAACCTCGTCAATCCATCCTGTCTGCCGAGCACGAGGAGTCTGTTCAGTACGACGGTTCATGTCCATAGGTAGCTTGTGCAGCATTTGCAGTCGTGATCAAAACAGGAGAAGAGGAGCAGGCTGCCCAGATGTAACGTGTGGAAGAGGACGGGGTATGACCACAGACAGCAGGGAGACAGGCAGTCGAGGTGAAGGGAGGAGAGGGAAATCAAGATGAAAAAGGGGATTATCGGAATCAGCAAAATTTGTGCGAGGTGGGGTCGATCGGGCCTAGAGATGGTGTCACCACCCCTGTATGTCGATCTGACCGACTCGTATGTGACCTTAGCATGCATGAAGAAACTGAGGGGGGGGAAATGAAAGGGTCGCAAGATGGAGGACAGACTCCGAAGTTGGCAATGGGCGGGTGGGCGGGAAGCTAGTTTGTTGCATGCGCGGCGCCATAGCTGCATTGTTGGATTGTATTTGCGAAAGGAAAACGAAGAAACAGAGGTACTGTCTTTGCTTCTTCGTGCTGTTTTTTTGGGAAACAAAAACGAACAAAAAAAGAAATCTATCTTTTCGAGAAGGATAATGAACTCCACAAATATCAATTAAAACTCGAAATCTTGTGTTTGTATGATTTAAAAAAAAGAAAAGAACACTAAAATTTTGAATGCAAAACGTTTCTAGTTGGATGAATTTGGGCGCTCCTGTAGTGACCCGTATGTTTCCTCAAATAATGGCGCGTCAACGGGCACGATCTTAGCAAGTACTGGTGGTTTAACTTAGCGGCAATTGTCTTGGGAGCTCGTTATCCGTGTGGTACACAGGCCATGGATTATCACGAGGCTGTATTAGAATGAATTGTTATCAACGGGCATCTTTGATGCTAGTCAATTCGTCCATGCCTGTGCGAAGGGCTTAGGGATCGTTTTGTCATAACCTCAACAGTGTGAACTTTGAAGACAGGATGTCCTTGAGGTCTGGCGCTCCATTGACTTGGAACTGTGTGGCATCAAGGGGAAACTCAAGGAGGCAAGGGCGGACGGAGAGAAAGGGGCGCCGGTGTGGCATGAAACTGTAGGACGAATCTCAAGAGAAAGGAAGGCCGGTGGGGCATTGGAACTGTGGGAACAATATAAATGTCGAGGGGTCGAAGCTACTGCGTACGTACATGTGAACAGGTCAAACACCCCGACGTACTCGGATATAAACCCTAAGCCCCAAACCCTAAGACCTTGGGCGAAGGTGGAAGAGTGTGCAAAAACACTGCTATGGTGCAAGAAGAGACGACCACTGATAGCAGTGATAAATGGATGAATAATACAATTTATAATCGATGGTTTCGAAACAAGTAGGCTATAGTGTAATGGGACCACTGGTTAGTGAATTTATATCATATTGTACCACATAGTTATCCTTACGTTATCCGTAGCTTATCCTCAAGCTATCCTTACTGAACTCGTAATCGCCCGTATCATCGCACGTTGTAGTGGACTGCGGGAAACAATCAAAACCGCTGTCTCAGGCTCTCCCCCCCGGCCATAAGGGGGAGGCGGTTTTAGTCCGCACAATTGATGTGAGGGACGCTCTGGAACCTCTTTCAGCAGATCCAATCGAAAGGACGTTTCCATGAATTCCTTTCAACAAACACAAAAACCCTGTCTTTGAGGAGTGAACTATCTGACAGTGATTCCTGTCACCTCAGTTTGCAACTTTGCATAGGCAAGTAACAAGTTACTATAACTGTGTTTAGTAACGCAGTTGAAGTTACAGTAACTGTGTTTAGTAACTCAGTTGAATGGCTACTCCGTTTAACTTATAACTGTGTTTAGTAACTCAGTTGAACGGCTACTGCGTTTAACTTTGAGGAATGAACTATCTGTCCGCTGTTTTAGCGCATTGAATAACTCCGAAATTCAGGACAACAACGACTGCAGTCGTTGCACAAATCGAAGATGAGTTTCTGACTGATGGTAAAAGGCATAGGATGACCATGCAGAGTTTTACGAACGGTACTAAGTGATCATATGAGTGAGCCGAAAGTTCACGAACCGTACTAAGTGATCATACGAGTGAGCCATAAGTTCACAAGTATCTGATGTCCGAACACGGGAGGGCCCATGTGGCTTCTAACATGTGGAGCCTTTCGCGCTTTTTGCCACACGCAATCCGGGATCCAAGGGAGTTGTTCCTTCAGGCTGTGTAGAGCTTACCCTCCTAGTCCCATAGCTCGTTCGGTACACTCTGACTTCAAATAAAGAAACTAAAAGAAAAACACGATTGATTGTTTGATACTTTGATTGACACACAGAGGTAGACAACCTCATGGCAATTGGGTGGAAGTCCGATGAAATCATCTCCGCACAATCTTGCTCTTTTTACGGAGTTGTGCAGCAAAATGACATCAAGCACACACACACAGTGCACACTGTGCAAATGAGTGACATGCCCTCTTTGAAGTTTTTATTTCTACTTTTTAATGATCAATCCATCCATCCATCCATCAATCAATAGATCTATCGTTAATCCATTTGATTGAGCTTCCAGTCGCCTGGAAGTTCAGACTGTATCATCATTGATCGATTGAAATCAAACCATCAACAGAATGTTCCATCTATCCATCGATGCATCGATCCGTCAATCAATCAATCAAGATTTACCAATTGACTTGATTGGTGGAATGATTGAGCGAGCCCCGATCTAGGCCGTCAATCTTTGATATCCGCGGGTGGCCCAGACCGGGGCCTAAAAGTTCTTTTGGACTGGTCCCTGTGGTAAAGCCCTCTTCCGGACTTGGACCCCAGGTTAACGCGGTCATTTGAGACCCACGCGGACAGTTGGGGTGGTTGTCTGCCCCGGTTAACCCGGACATCCTAAGGCTTCCAGGACATCCACCGTGGTAAGATAGCCCACAAGTAAATTATCATATCAGCCATGCCGTTACAAGTAAATTAATAAAATTATCATATGAAATTAAAAACAATATCATATCAGCCATGCCGTCACTAGTAAATTAGTAAAATCATCATATGAAATTATAAACAACGTTGACTATCACTCATGCCGATTACTGCAGTGTTGAGTGCTGGGCTTAAATCACCAATACACCCGCTCCTAGAGGCGCTGCACTGCGTGCAAAGCTTTTTCCCAAACCACCAACGGTCCGGCGGTGCACTTTCTTTTTCTTTTTTGGCTGGTGCTGCCAGCCACTCCGGTCCCGTAACCCCAATCTGCGAAAGTTTTCAGACTTGTCGACTTGTAATTTTCTACACGGCTACAAAAAATAAAAATAAAAATAAAAATAAAAAAAAAAATAAAAAAAATCTACACGGCTGGGGGCATTTATTGCCGATTTAAGGCACACAGTTTGACTTTCAGGAATGAATGATCGTACAGACTCTACTCGGAGCATACATGAGTTCTGGAATCGCCATAAAGACTGTTAAAATGTATTAAAATTAGAAAAGTTAATAAAAACATATATTGCTTTCAGAATATGATCATGCAAACCACACTCTTTCCCAAGGAAACGAACGTGCAACATTTTTCCCAAGCTTCGTCCACTGATCCAGAACTGTGCGGGCCTCACCTCACCGTAACAGCAGGGAGAAAAAAAACTGAGCTCTTTAGGACTTCGAATTTGCCGCTCACACTTTATTACCCATGCAGGAATTTTTGTTTCATTTCTATTTCTTGCAAGATCAGCATGCAAGCTATTGCACTGACGTTTTCAATTTATTTTGCAGCACAAATAACTCGTCACAGCGGACGCACTCAACATTTCGCGACCGTGACCACGCCTACCGCGGCCTACCCTGCGACCGGCCCCGGGCGCCTGATTGTTCATTTTTTTCATCATTGGGACCAGTGGTGGTACTTCTCGATGATATGAAATTAAGACTTACTAAACCATGTTGGACAATGCTAAACTCGAGTTACTGAACCATGTTGGACAATACTGAACTCTTCGAGTCACTTAACCATCTCGGGTGATAAGAAACTCGAGTTACTAAACCTGTGTTGGACAATACTAAACTCGGAATGTGCAGACTGAAGAGGAACAGGAAGTAGCTGCTAAAGGAGAGACGAGTGATCTGGCAGTCTAGTGCAGACTGAAGAGGCGGATCGCAACCTGTCCATTACAAGTGTCTCGTGCAATCGCTGCTGGCAGGAGTATACTGTTCTGAAAGCCACTATAATGTTCAGGGACGCTGGACCCGATTTCCAGCAGGTGCCGCTCCCCACCAATAGATGGAGCCTCCCTGGGAGTGCAAGCGGTGTCTGCCCTTACCAGCACCCCTAGCACCACCCCTGGTGTTAAAAAAAAAAAAAATCGATTTACTAAACCATCTTGGGTGATATGAAATTCGAGTTACTAAACCATGTTGGACAATACTTAACTCGAGTTACTAAACCATCTTGGGTGATATGAAACTAGAGTGTTACTAAATGGTCTAAACGATGTTGACGGATACAAAACTAGAGTTACGAAACGGTTTAAAGTTTAAACCATCTTGGATGATATGAAACTAGAGTTACGAAACAGTCTCCACCATCATGAATAATATGATGACACTGGAGTTACTTAACCATATTGGATGCTACAACGAGCAGGTTTAGCGCACTGAGTTGACTTTGACTTGCTCCAGTAATGGTCCCCGTGCACTACATTCCCATCCCTTTCACTGCTCAGCGTACTCGCTTGTCTCTTTCCACAGGAACATCATTCCTTTCCTGCTCAGTGCTCACCATACTCTTGCTCCTCAATTCCCCTAAGAATGACTACCTTTCACTGCCCAGCACACAATGCACCCTCAATTTGGCTGCACCGGACTGGAAACATAGCTCGTATACATTCGTTATTGGGGTGCCTTGTGTTTAGGGGAAGACGGTAGTTTCTTCCGCAAGGTACTGGTCTCCTGTATTGTGACGACTACCGTATAGCCCTACTACACCATTGATTTCTTGTGTCATCGACGTGCTAAAAAGCCGTATAGAGAGAAAGAATGCTTGGCCTGGGTCCAAAGAGGTGATTTGGTGAAAGGATTTATCGCTCCAAAGAATCGGAACCTTCTGCGCCTTTGCCTGGCGCTGCCTCTGACGGTTGATCCTTCGTCTCAAGCTTCGTTCAGCCCTCGGATTGGTGCTCCACATTTGGACCAATGCCTAGTTCATGCCACAAACGTAGTCAGGTCAATGGTCCGCATTCAGCACTGGTTTGCCATGAGTTATTCAGCACTGGTTTGCCACGAGGATGGCTTGTCGTATCTAGAGTCTTTCTGCTGTGCTCTTTGTTTTTCTCTCTTTTTCAGTTTCTTCTGCATAAGAAGATTCAAGATGATAGATTCTTGACTCTAGTGCGAAGGCACCTGTATAAGATAAAGCGGCCTCTTAGTACTTTATACCTAATCCTTCATTTGGTCCATTGTCTGGTAAATGGTTCATGCTTCAGTTCTCTAGGTCCTTCATCTGCTCCATCTTCCAATTCTCCTTCTGGTCCTTGCCACTCCTTGCTGGTCCTTCACCTCGTCCACCTGGTCCATACGCAGGTCCACCATCTGGTCGCCGGCCGTGCCCTTCGTCTGGACATGTCTGGTTCATTCTCCTTGGTCCTTCAGTGGGTTCCTGATCTGCTGTGGTCCATACCTTGTCTTTCATCTGGTCCTAGCCGAGTCTGATTCATGTTCCCATGCCTGGTCCACACCTGGTCCCAGGGACATAGTCACACACCTGATCCTACTCCTGGTCCCACACCTGGTCCTGCACCTCGCCTCACACCTGCTCCCGCACCTGGTCCCGCACGCGGATACAACCTGGTCCTGCTCATGCTCTTTGCACCTGTTCCTGCACCTGGTCCCACATGTAGTCCCAACCTAATCCCGCACCTGCTCCCTTATGTGATCCCGCAAATGGCACCACACCTGGTCCTGCACCTGACCCCAACCTCATCCTGCACCTGGTCCCCACCTGATCCTGCACCTGCTCCTGCACACTGGTCCCACAACCGGTCCCGCTTGGGCACATCATGCAGGACCATCTAGATCTCTCCATGGCTCACGACTTGTCGTTCCTCTGGTTCAAGACCTGGCCTTTCGGGCTGGTCAAGCCTTCCCCGGTGCTCTGCAACTATTATTTTATTTTTAACCTTTGTTGTTCCTCCTGGAGCGGTCAAATCAGTCTGTCCATACAAACTGCGTGACAAATTGGCAATCGATCTTTTATTGCATGCTCCAGCTGCAGCATGCAGCCACCAGCAGTCAATGTGAATTGTACAGATGGCAGGCGCGTTCTAAACCATCCATCCTGCACCTCCCTATGCATGAGGTATTGAAGTGAGTGCGGGCTCCGTTTGCTTCAAATCGTTTCTCAGGCAGAGAGTGTCGACGGCGTGCGGTCCATTGGCAATTTGGCATCAATCCTCGTCCTCTCCTACTCACAATTCTTCGCTCGAGCGCGCAAACGAAGGAGCTCACGATTTCACAACGACTGCTCATTTCGCAGCTTCTAAAAAGGTTCATAATTTCATATAACTCAATCTGTCATGTTAACCTACAGAGGCTCTGCGATCTGGCTGGGCAGGAGTCAAACTCTGATTGACGACTGATGATTAATGAATGGTGAGTGATTGACGAGTGACGAGTGATCGATGATCGATCTTATGTTTGCCTTAACCCCGGCATCCCCGGATATCGTAGCGACCTCAAAGCAATTTGTTAACTGGCCGCTGCTGTCCTGATATGTCGTCTGGCAATGTCGACATCTGCGGCTGACCGACCGCCTAATACATCGTAGAGGGAAAAGTCGTGGAACGGAGGGCCCTCTTGTTCGGACAACAAGAAGAAAGGAACAGAGGTGAGATAGGAAGGCATGTCCGAAATTCTCGCCTCCACTGATGTCAGTGATGTGTCGCTGGAAACTTCTTCCGATCCTGAAGGTGACGAGCGCCGTGGTGGCCCTAGCACTGATACACTCAGCACAGACTCGCTCATCACACCCAAACAATCACTCACTTTCCGCCACACTCGTTTGTCGAGGTACTGTTGGGACCGAGATACCTGCCCGACACATTTGCGCATGCACACACACACACACACACACACACAAATTGCAGGGTTGGCGTGAGTCTCGTTAACTCTGGGCGACGTTGTGAGTCCTTAAGGATGCTTTTGAGAACTCATACTCATTGCTTCGCTCCTTTGTTTTTTAGTCTAATTTATTAGACACCCGAGAAACATAATCACTGAAATATCTGTCAGTCAAATGCATCCTGGGCAAACTGTCAAAACGTTCAATCGCTGAAAGTCCGACGCACTCATGCTTTTTTTTGGGTGGTAAAAGGGCCTTTACCCGAAATAGCCCTCAGGCCTTGTCAAAGTAACGCAGCACAGACCTTGTAAAAGTAAAGCATTGTGAAAAGGTATCTCGCCAGGGCTCAGAAACGTGAAAGCAGGTCAAAGGTCAAGTTCTCTATCAACAGGCTTATCTAAAGCTAAGGCAAAGGGCATTGTCAAAAGACTTACCTGTTCACCAGGAGATGTGTATGTCATGTCTGTTCGGGTAAGAGTGTGTCTGTACGTGCAGGCAGTGTACCTGTTCGTGCAAAGTAAAGTGTCTGTTCAAGCAGTAAATGTGTCTGTTCGTTGAGAGTTGTGCCTGTCCGAAAGTAAAGTCAATAGGCACAGTCCCAGTTCTGGTCTAAGTCCAGGGGTCAGTCCAGATCCAGAGTTTCAAGTCCAAATTCAGGCCGGGAGGCCTCAGCAGCAGTTGAACTTCATTGGGACTCTACTGGGACACATGCAATGCAGGGTCTGGGACAAAAGGAAGGCTGGATTGAGCCAATGCAGACCCAGCGAGGAGTATAAAGGAGGCAGCCAGCCTCATTCCTCGCCAGATCTCCACTGGCTGTTTCAGCGTGGAAGTGCTGGAGCACTTGTGCGCTAAGTCAGTAGGAACAGCGCTGGAGGAAGCAGATGCGCTGAGTGAGGGAAGAGGATTGCATGCTGGAAGTGATGCAGCCATAGCTGCCCACCAAGTTAGCATTAGTAGTAGTGGGTTCGTATGTAGCTATGAGTAGTATTCAGAGTAGATCCTCATGAATGAAGGGTGTGTATGCATCGTAGGAGGAAGAGATTGAGGCTGAGAGTGTTCATTCAAGGTTGGGCTATGGAAGATACTTACCTGAGTTGAATGTGGGCTGTAGAGGTGGCGCTGATGGGTAGTGACCACATTGATGACTTGGAGGTTATCTGCAGGAGTAGCGCTGATTCACTGGAAGTCATATTGATGAGCTGACAAGAGATTGGGGTTGCGCTGATGAGCGCTGGACTCAGGGGAACTTTGAAACACTTTGTATTCATATTTCTGATAATMTAAGCTGTGAAACTTGGTCCTCTTCTTCTCTACCTTTGTCTATGGTTGATACTATTGATCGCTGTGTGTGAAGATGATGCATGACATGTACACATCTGCGTGAGATGGTCCCCAGGACCCATGCA
>BFEA01000531.1:1097701-1109158 GCA_003427395.1 Chara braunii | reverse complement strand
CCAAATGATCTTTAATGCAGATTAGTTTTTTAGGATCTTTTGGTTCAGTCCCAGATCCCGGATCCTTCCTGCCCTCAATTTGTCTCTGCCGTGACTGGTCAGGTGGCAGCCGGGGCATGTTCAACACCTCGTCCATTGCTGTCCCGTTTTGCAGAGGGTATCGCGGTTGTTGTTGGGGGTGTTCGCCCTCAGGGCAAGGGGCAAGAAGGCCGGCCACCAGGGTAAAGGGCACATACTCTGTGTCCAGGGTGTCCCATTCAAACACTGAGAGAGCACTGTGATCAGTGTCGTCCGAGTCAGAGTTGTGATCACTATCCTCAGCTTGTTCATTTGTCTCAGCTTCTACCTCCCGTGCCTTGCCAGTGTCCAGAGTATCTGGGCACTGCGCTATTCCCCCTGCACCGGGCTTCTGCATCTGACCCATCTCCCCCTGTTCCAGGACGTCTTTAATATGGAGGAGGGGTCGGAAAAGGTGCTTTGGCACTAGCTCCTCCGGGCCTATGATGGACAGGGCAGCGTCGTGCTGGCTACCCCCCACAACACTCTCCAACTCCTGCACAATCACAGCAGGCCAGGTGGTGCCTTCCCATTGAATTTCATCTGTTTCATTCGATTCACCACACCCATGGTCCGTTGTGCCTGTGAGCCGAAGCACACTGTTTGTAGTGACGAGCGCTGTCTGATCATCCCTGTATTTTGTGTTTCTGACTTTTTCTCTGAGATTGTATACTGCGTCATCCTACTGGCCACTCCCTGCCAGTTTATCGTGGACGGGTCGTGAAATCCATCAATGTAGCGGGTGAGCGATGTTGTACTCATGAAGGCCCTCCAAATATTTTCCCAATGGAGGGGAGGGATATTCATCTGGCCTCCATGAGCCAGCAAGCCCATGAGGACTGTGTCCGTGATAACCTTCAATCTGGCCCGTACTTTCCTTTCCTTTGTGTTGCGCCTGGGGCCAGAGTTGGTGTTACTCCAATCCTGTGTTCCTCTGTCGTGGTCCTCCCAGTCTTTCAGGGTGGCCTCCTCGTCAACCATCTACACTTCTGTCCCACGTTGTGGGGGGGCCGCTTCCGAAGGGGCAAGGGCAGTCTGTGGCGTTCCTGTGTAGGGAGGTCGTAGGATCTCCGTCGGCACAGAAAAGTGAGGGGAGTGCACAGATGTGCACGTTGCCCCAAGAACGTTGCATCTTAGCCTGTTTTGAAAGGCTTGATCCATGTCGAGTGAGTACCGTGGTCCTGCTGGCAGCCCTATGACTAGGCCTGAGGCCATATCGTGAGAATCCGACGGGAGGTTCACGGGTCCCATTGGGAGCAGTACTTTGGATGCAAGTGTGTCCGCTGGCCCTGCTTGTGGGCCAGCTTGATCCATAGGCAGGCAGCCCATCGGGCCGTCCGTGAGAATCTCTACTCCTTCCATGGAAGCAGGGATGGAGTGAGGGGCGGGCTGTTCCTGCTTTCCCATGGCTTCTTCTACTTCCAATGTCGGATCTTTGGTTGTCTCCTTCCTGGTTAGATCATGTCCAGGAGGCGGCGATGGCTGTACCTTTTCCCCCATGGGAGACGCTGGGTGGTCAAGTGATGTATAATTCCCATCTTGGGAGAGCAGTTCCTGGTGGCCTGGTTCAGTTTTCTCCTCTTCGTGGCGGATGCAGGCTGTGTCCACTTTGGCCTGCCACTGCAAGAGGTATTTCCTCTTTGTTTCCTCTTCTGCCACCCTGACTTCCCTGGAGGTAGTCGGGGGCGTGGGTGTGGGATTAGGCCCTGGTTTTCGAATCCTGTGGGGCTGTGCCTCCTCCTGCCTCTGTTGATTGGCCATCGGTCGGTCATTCTCATGGGTCGAAGGTGCTGGTCTCTGTTTGACGTTCTGTGGGCTGTTGTGTGGAATTCTAACCACCCTCCTGTATGCTCGTCTTCTGTTGTTGAGTAGGAGGTGCTTGCGTTTGGCCTGCATCGTTGCTCGGGCCAGGCCGCATGCCCGGGTGAGGCTGCTGCAGCTGTGTCCCCTCTGAGGAGGGGGCCGCTTGCAATTGCTGTTGAGGATGTACCTTGAACTTCCTGCTTTCCGATTGTGCGGATGAGCGCCCTTGGTTTGGTTTTGTCTTCCGCAACGGTGGTTGCTGTGTCTGTTGGTGCCCAGGCAGAATTTCCTGTTGTTGACTGCTTTGTGGATGCATGCTTGTCTGACTCGGGCGTTGTCTCCCTGTGGCTTTATCCTGTCTTCCCCCAGGGTGCCCCTCCCTGGTCGATGTCGCTGCTGGCGATGGAGGTGGGCGCCCCTGCCCTTCCCATCTCCACTCTCCTGGGAGTCTGATGGATTTTCTATGGAATACCCATCCCTCCAAAGCAGGATCTTCCGGGACCCACCTCCCCCCTCCCTCTGGATGTGGACATACCAGCCCTTGTGTGTGCTTGTTTTTGTAGTACGGGCACTGTGAGTCTGTGCATAGGTGCCCCCTGGTTTTACATGCGTAGCACCAGGGATCCTGGGGGTGGCTGACTTGCACGGAGTAGTTGCGGCCGACATGTGAGAAGGACCACTGTCCACTGACGGGGAAGGCGTTGCTTGGCTCCCAGTCCACAACCACCAACAGTGAGTCATCCCGTTTGGGGACTGCCTGGGGGAGGTCATTTATGTACCCCAGAACCGGCGCTATTCGCTGCAGGTCGGCCAGTATCGCGCCCTGAACACACAGCGGTGCAAATCTAAATTCGACCCAGAAGTGATTGTTCATTAGTTGTTCCCTGCGTTGTTCAGGTGTGACGGGGTTCTGGGGCACCGATGGGCGAAATTGAAGCGGGCGTCCATAAAACTTCAAATTTCGCACCTTAAGTAGGTTTTCCCTGTCAATCGGGTAGATTGTTACGACCGTTATTGTTCTCGCGTCTACTGTTTCGATAAGGAAATGGTCCTGTACTGCTTGATCATCAGCTTTAATGACTCTCAATCGGCCATTCACCCATCGCAACTTGTCATTGACTGGATTGTTTGTTGATTCAATTAGGAAGGTAATTTGTACTGCATTCTTTGCGTAGATCATGTCCCTGTTTGCTAGGGCTTGCGGGGGGAAGATCGCATGGGGGCAAATGTACCCGTTTTTTCAATAAATTTCCTCTGGGGGCGGACGTGGAGTTTCTGTATGAAATGCGCTTTCATCAAACTCATGGCATCCAGAGTCAATGGATCTTCCTGCGTCGCCTTGCCCGCGGCCGCCAGGGCTTTGAGCAGGGCTTGCAATTCTCTTGGCCTAGTTAGTTCCTTGTCCAATACCACACTCTCGGGGTCCGCTTCGCCCAGCTGGCTATGCTGTCCTGTCGGGATCCCATGGTGGGATTGAGTGTTTGTCCTTTCGTGCTGGGGTACCGGTGAACCAATCACTAACTTAGTCGCCCACGCGCCAGCTGGCTTCTGCCCTTCGGGGGTTCCTTTTCGGGGCATCTGTGGGTTTGCCTGTTGTATGCTGGTGACTTGCTGGCCCCCTGGTGTCTGACCCCCATCCCCCATCTTTGGTTGGTAATAACGTAGTTGCCGTCCCTATTTTTTGTTGAGTTGTGGTAAGCGTTCAATGAATAGGTCGTGGGCGGGGGGGGCGGGAGTAGAAATGATAGTGATCCGAGTTGTACTGTGGTAAGCGTTAATGGTTAGGTCGTGGGTGGGGGGGGGCGGGAGTAGAGGGGTTATCGAGGTGGATTCGGTTGTGATGATGCTGGGTTCGGAGGTCAAGATATGGAGATGAGGGTGGTGAGACTGTCGGCCAAGTGGAATCTCACCTTCCGACCGTTGTCCTGATCTCTCCGCATCGGTGCTCCACTTCCCAGTGTACTTTCCAATCCCCTCTTCACCTCTCACATCCCCCGTCAGTCCGTCGTCGGTTGTTCCTCCTCGTTATCTGCCTGGTTCCTTTTGACCCCCTTTCCACACTCACCTCCCATCGTTCACGCCATCTTTGCACTTTCTTCTCCCGCCGTTCCCCCCCTCCTTGCTCGGCCCCGCCTCTAACGCGTCCCCGCGGTTATACTTTCCCTGACCACTCCCTCCATCGCTGCGTCCTTGCGAGTCCTCTTTCGTTCCTACCGGTTTCTCGCCCTGCTTCACAATCACCTCCTTGCACCCCTGCCTATTCCTCCCACCTCCACGTCTCCCCACCTGGTTGTCGAAGTCAATCCTAGATGCGCTCTCTCCTTTGTTGTGTTGCTGAGCTCCCATCTCCTTGTCGGCGTTGTCACCGAAGCATCCCGCGTCAGTGTCGTCGTTGTCACCGGAGCATGCCACGTCAGTGCTCAAGGGCCGCCGATGTGCTCGCCATTGCCGCCTTCTACCTCTGTGGTCGAGTCATGGCAGCACGGCCCATCGCCTTCCTCGATGTCACCGAGGGAGTCAACTGGAGTGTGGCGGGGCCTTGCCCGCCGGTCCAGTTAGCGCACTTGCACTTAGTGCTAATGCAGCCTCCGAGAGTGTTTCCCTTTTTAAAAAAGATCAACCTGCCCACGGGGTTAAGTTTGCCAGGAGGCACTTCCATTCTGGTCGAGGGCACCATGATGTGGATGGAGAGAGAGAGAGAGAGAGAGAGAGAGAGAGAGAGAGAGAGAGAGAGAGAGAGAGAGAGAGAGAGAGAGAGAGAGAGAGAGAGAGAGNGAGAGAGAGAGAGAGAGAGAGAGAGAGAGAGAGAGAGAGAGAGAGAGAGAGAGAGAGAGACGGGGGCGGCTTCAAGCGTTGGGAGCGACAGCCGAGTGATGGGAGGGGTGTTGAGGGTCTTAGGGGAGGTGTGTTGAAGTTGAGGAAGGGTGTTGAGGGGTGTAGGGGAGGGTGCTGAGGGGTGCAGGGTAGGGGTGTTGAGGGGTGGAGGCGGGGTGGCGGTGTGTTGGGGAGTGTTGGGAAGGGGCGCAGCAGAGTGGTGTCGATGGTTGTAGGGGAGGGATGTTCAGGGGTGTAGGGGAATAAAGGGATGTTTTTTTTTTTGTCGTTTTCGGAGTGGGGGGGCTTAGTCCTCATCATCTGCAGCCCCCCACCACTCATGCATTTTTCAAAAGTGGGTTAGACGGGGAGAAAAAGTGGTAGAACGGGGTTAGAGTGGGAGTAGTGGGGGTTAGAGCGGCGCTCTAATGGCGCCCTACCCCACTCTCCCCATGTTTCCTCGGTAGCTTTTGGCGTCTATTCATTCTCCTACCCTTTTGTTCGTTCTGATTGGCCGAGACGATGCATGCCAGGATTGATGCATGAAGCCCCCGCATCGCGGTCTGGGTATGCAGATGGTAGGCACTCCCTCCTCTCCTTCCTGTTCTTCCAATCCAATCCCGGTTATCTCGCACATGCATTCTCACTCTAAATTCAGTAAACACGATCATTATCTCTCTCTAATCTAAACTTTGGAGTTAGCGCTGCCAAGAGGGTCGGCTAACGAATGCTGGTATTGTGGAGGTGAGTGTACAGTTGGGTGACCCGACCGGCTGGTGGGGATTGTGCGAGGTTCGCGTGTGGCCTCAACTGACTGCGGGGCACGAGCGAACCTAGCTTGCATAATCGGAATAAAAGGGGTGACAACTATGGGTAGCTGGTGGGGGCGAGGCGACGGACTACCTGCACCGATTGTGGAAGTGGATGGTGACGAGAGGTGGAGATGGTGTTGTGATCGGGTTGTATTTTGTATTTTTCCAAATTAATCCCACAATTTTGTTGTCTGGCTTAGCGGCCTTCGCCTTCTTCCCCTCTTCGTCCTGCTCTCTTCTCTCACTCAGAGTCACTCTCACACTTGCTCTGATTTTCGTTATGAGCATACATGCATGCGCACGTCTGGATGAAAGTATGTCTCTTCTCTACGCGCATTTCAGTTTTGAAGTCCAAGGAGTGATCCACGCCGTGTCAATTTGTGCACTTGACGAGTCCGGAATCGTGAGTTGATGGAATGTGCTAACTTTCTTGGGTTGCTCCATGAATAATTGGTCTTTTGTGTGTTTGATGGCTCAGTCTTTCATGGGTATGATTTCGTTTTCTCGACTCGTTTTCTTTAAACAATCGCTAACTTACAGTCAGGTCACGAATTTGAAATTGTCTTTGATTTGCGTATGATGCTTGAGTAGGTGTATGTTGAGGATGCGTTAGAATGTTTTTTGTTCCTTTTCTAGCTACTGTTTAAATGTGACGACCTGGCTATTGAACTTAAGCCAGCGTTGGATGCCCGCGATGGAGTTGGAGTTGTGCAGCTCGTACAGAGTCACTGAAAAAAATTGCTTGACTACCCTCCACACTACTATCGAATCCCGGTTTCCCAGATCAAATCTCTCTCCCTCCCCTTTCAAACGGGCGAGGAATGACTCTGCGAGTCGAACCTTCAACAAGCCCTCGCTCGCTCGCGCTGTCCCACTCAGTTCCCTGATTGTGGGCACCATCAATAATACCTTAAGCCCAAAGTGGTCATTATCGAGACTACGTACCCACCCTTCTTCACTCTCCTCCCCTATCACCGATTAATGGTCATACTGTGGCCGGCCGTTGCCCCGTATTGGCCACTTTACATGTGTTTTGAGTGTCGGCGGGATCGCGAGTTCTACCGAACTCGCGGTGAAGAGGAAATCCATGAGAGGAGCCTCCGGTTCAGGCCTTCTGTATTAGATTGTGAACTCTGCGAGTCCCATAGGCACCACATCTATGAGCAACAAGACCCCCATTGTCTTCCTGAAGACCCCCATTGTCTTCTGGAAGTACAGCAGTCGGGAAATCGACGTCGAGACGGGCTCGAAACAGGGCCGGCCCCACCCGCGCCTCTACGAGCTAATTGCCTGTGTATCCTCAGTGATTGGGCCTACTCCGCTTTGTCATTGGGACCTTGACATCTGAGATCCCAGTTCCGACTTGGGACTCCAACCCCCACTTTCCTAAAATTTTTGGCACACCCCCTATCTTGCACTAACGGGCCTACACTCACTCCGGTCAGGAAGTCGTGCCGGGCAAGAGGTTGGGCGTCACAGTGATGCCTCTACTTACGGAAACGTAAATTTCAAGAACGACGTGGCGAGGCCCAAAGTCGGACTCTCCAACTATAGACAGCACAAAAAGACAGCCGAACGTCCCTTCTGGCCGCCCAGACACCAAGTTCACTCTCCAAATGGTGTTAGTCATACAAGAATGGGTTGTTGCAGGCTGGGGACTCTACGACCCTGTAGAGTTCTTCTCCTCCATGTTTTCTGACAGCTATACGAA
This sequence comes from Chara braunii, assembly GCA_003427395.1. Lineage (NCBI taxonomy): Eukaryota > Viridiplantae > Streptophyta > Charophyceae > Charales > Characeae > Chara > Chara braunii. The sequence continues at coordinate 1,101,961 of BFEA01000531.1, read as the reverse complement.
ATAATTTATCGAGTAGATTTGTAGAGTTAGTGCAAAGATCACCCAACAAATTGTACAGGGTAGCGTAGTGCAGTGCGGCTCCATAACTCGTGAAAATGTTGCACCAATAATCAAACAACGTCTCTACATTCCGAAAAGCCAAAAATCTCAAAAGAATACTATACCCAAAATGAAGTCTGCCAAAACTTTATGGGAACGGCTGCTTACATATGAACACTGGGTTCCACTGTTTACCTTAATCCCGTAGCCAGTGGGACCGTGCTCCATTGGCAGGGGGTCGTCAATTGAATCCCCACTGACCCCCATGGGCAGCCCCACCCTACTCCCCGACCACTGCCTATTAGGGTGGGGGCCAACATGCATCCCTTTGATTGTGAGAGGTAACTATGCTCGCAGGAGTCCCCTGTATAGGCTCAGGACTAGTGGTAGGTAGGTAGTGAATGACGAAATATAGAGAAGGATATGGACGTCTAGGGTGGGGGGGGTTGGTCCGGACGATGAACGGCGAGGCCGTGAAAAGCATGTTTGCAGTTGTACGACTGCGGTATAATAGTGGATTGCCACATTTGTGTGAAGATCGCATGAATTTCCAAGGCCGATGACCGCTTTAAAATTGGTTCAATTAGAGCGAAAGAAGACAAACGTGAGAGGAGTGTGGAATCTGTGGATTAGTATAAATGACAGCGTAGGGATGTATAAATGAAGACTCAGGACTCAGCTTGTCCTTAGCAACAACAAAGGGATATGCATAGTAGGGATGACACACGTGATATCGAGAAGACCTAGATATACAAATTCTCAGCCCCGACGGCTGGCATTAATCATATACCCACAAAACACACCCCCCAGTTCAAAAGCATATAGTAGGGCAGCTGGCCCTATCCCAATCACCCAATGTTCATTCACATGCGCAAAGGATTGTCCATCAACATCTATTTTGCTGGTCGGTTCAGTAGTCCATTATTAGCATAGGCTGAATATCAATGGTGAGTGGACTAAACAAATTCTCTAATTCTTGCTGGCAGCGTCGAGCAAGATTTACAGCATTTCATATTTTACTATTTTTCGTTGCCGGACCTCGCCAACAAGATTTAGAGCAATTGCTGGCTGCATCAGATAAAATTTCAAGCAGGGTGGGGGTGTGAGGCCCGGAAGAGCTCGGCAGGGAGTAAGACACTGCTGGAGAGCTGTACAAGGGTTGCTAACTTGCTAGGGATCCACAGGGTTTGAGCATTTGTAGGACCTCTGTGGTGGCGTGCTGTGTTTCGTTGTGGGCAGACCTTTTTTCTGTGTTTTGTCGTAGTAATTTTCTAAGTACTTCAAAATTCTCTCAAAGTTCTCTTAGCCAAAGCCGGGTAATGGCCCCGGTATCTCAAACTTTCAAAATTCGATGTAAATTTCCATATAAGACGCTGGGCCCGGTTCCCAGCCCGTGCTGCTCCCCACGAATAGATTGGAGCCTTGTCCCCCCAAAAAATAAAAAATATAAAAAATAAAAAATAAAAATATATATTTTTGCAAGATTTCTTGGCATTCTCATCAGCTTGGGGAAAGGTGTGTGTGTGTGTGTGTGTGTGTGTGTGTTGGGGGGGGGGGGGGGGGGGGGGGGGGGGGGGGGGGGGGGGGGGGGGGGGGGGGGGGGGTGGGGGGGGGGGGGGGGGGGGGCAGAGTACGGAGGGATTCGCATTGTATGGCCAGGGGGTTGAATTCAGACATAGAAAGGTTTACTTCCAGGACTCGCAGGTCTCGGGAGCTGAGCGACAACTTGAACGAGTCACTGTCTCTTGAACATAGGTGCAATGGACTGCATCATTATTATGCTTCTTCTCTTCTTCAAACCAACAGGACCTCCGATCGGTAGATATCATGTGAGCAGTTCGGTGGTCCATTACCAAGTGCTCTAAATCTTGTTGGCGTCATCAGGCAAAACATAAGACCCAAAAATGTGCCCGGACTGGTTTGCTTTTTGTTGGTGTGCTCTGGAAATGCATGTTGGGAAAAGGAGGCTTGGAAGTACTGGTGGTTTGAGCCAATGCCTGTAGAATAGTGTGAGATAGGGTGAGTCTATGCTATGATTCTTGCAACCAGTTGATTTGCACAACTTATGCCGGATTTTCACATCCATTTACGGGCCAGATCCCACTGGCAAAGACGATTGAATAAGCCTCTGAATCTGGACGCGTTTGTGGAGAGGTGCAAACAATTGCGATTGAACTGCTTTTCCGCATCTCTGTGTGGAACACGTCCAGATTCAGCCACTTATTCCAATCCTCTTTGCCAGTGGGATCTGCCCCTAAGAACTTCTCTTTACGAGTTCCTTACCTCATAATGCTTAATAGGTTTTTGAAAGGGCCTTCTCTTCGTAAGGTTGCTCCTATCCAGCTTCTTCATCATGATACATGGAGATGCATCTAGCCTATCATTCTTCAAGTTAGAGGTGGGAAAGGCGTGAGTTGTTATTCATGCCATCCTCGATATGCATTTATGATTTATGAGGTAGGCTGACCTTAAACAAAGTTGCGATAGGCACTCCCCCGGCGGTTATTACTACCCTGAGGCGAACATCTCATGCACTTTTTTTTTTTTTTTTTTTTTCCAACCGAACTGCCACAGCAATACAACATATCTCAATGAATTTGAATTTTGAAAAAGGGCTACTGGCCCTATCCTGCTCAGCCAGAAAGGTTGGGCCTGCCGAACCGAGGGAAAAAAGTTTAAAAAACAAAACTTCAGGGAAATGTGGCAGTTTCGGTGAAAAATTCGCCGAAAATGGCACCACCTATTAACCATTGGTGTATTGAACATGTGCATCTGGTGAGTGCCAAATTCGTTTTGATGGGCAAACCTAGGCTACCAGAGTGGCCCGGGACAACTTGCACGGCCGGGCCCAAAAAAAAAAAAAAAAAAAAAAAGACAGAATTTCGCCGTGAACCTGAGGCAAAAAGTTGTTCAATTTATTTTTTCTCCATAGCATAGTGTTTTTTGAACTTTTTTCGGATTTCCTTTTTTATTGCTGGGACCTTCCCTGGTCCTGGCACGGCCGGGGCGTCTGGGGAAAAAGGGTGACCCGAGCAGCCCGGGCGGCCCTGCTGGTAGCCTAGGGGCAAACATATTTTCCTTGACTGTTCCTTATATCTCTACCTGATGCATTGGGAGCTACCCTGCACCCCTGATTTCTTTTAGAAATTTTGTCAACATGACAAAGAATTAATGCGATAGTAAATATCTTTGTTATATGAACTTCTATCAACGTAAAACAATTATTTTTGAAAACTATGACAAACATTACTTGCCTATCAGAAATATATTTTTAGCATCTCATTTGAGAGAGAACTATCTTTCCTATCTTATAGCCAAGTAAGATATTCAAACATATTTCTTACTTTATTGCATCACCGTGAACCAATTGATTTAGGGGTATATTTTTAAAACCAGATATTCAAATTTCAAACAATATGAATGGAAATTTGTTTTACGATGAATCGTGAATATCTCATAGCCACGTAAGATATTCAAACATTTTTTGTGGGCTTTGTCAATAAGTGTTCTAAAATAATTCTTTTAACTTTTACGTTGATATGACACTTTTTGTTATCTTATCGCCAAGTAAGACGTTTGAAACTTTGAATATCTTATTTTATCATATCAACGTAAAAGGTAAAACAATTATTTTGCGGGGGTCCCCGCTCTTTTACCAGCACAGAGGCCAGACGGGTCTCGCAGGGGAGCGTCACACAAAGACTGCTATTTCCCTTAGGAAGAGTAAGGGAGGTGGTTGTTATCCAAGGCAGCCCCTTGTGAACGAAGAAAGCGTTCAAGCACGCCTGCTACTGAACTACCGAGTAGAGGTAAGACCACAATAAGCAAACACATATTTCAATTCTTTTTTCTTGATTGGCAGTGGGATATATGGCTCTAAAGCACCTATTTCAAATCTTTTTTCTTGATTGACAGTGGGATATATGGCTCTACGTTCTTTTTAACTACTGGATTCCATGACTTTCATGTCATCGTAGCAAGTACTAGGAACCATCATTTTCCTTGTTATCTGTTATGTTCATCAGTGCATGGATCATTTTGCTGAAAGACTCCACTACGGGTTTGAAGCTGCCGCATGTACTGGCATTTTGTTGATGTGGTCTGGCAGTGCACACCTGTTTTGATATATACGAGATCAACCTACTTACATGCAAATCGGTATTACTATTATGCATACTTGCAAGCAGACGGACCGGACGAGCGTCCGGTCCGGTCCGGTCC
>BFEA01000531.1:1085457-1097615 GCA_003427395.1 Chara braunii | reverse complement strand
GTAACTGGTCGTCGGGCGCACATTCGTGCGCCTCACGGGTCTGGTCCGGCGGTCTGCCACACGTGCGGAACCGCCCGGACGGCGTCCGCTTGCAAGTATGCTATTATGTCATCCCTGCGCAGCGGCCATGCTAACTACCCTTCTCTGTATCGTTGCAATTTTAACGAATGTCCCGCAGGACAGGTATTAAACCACCAGTACTTCCTGAAGTTCTGCCCGTTAACAACTCACAAGTTTAGGAAACGTACGTGCCACTACAAGAGCGCCCAAATTCATCCGACTAGAAACGCTTCTACTCTATTTTTTTCCGCGGCCGATAGCTAGGCCAAGTACTGATGGTTTAAGAAAGTAGCCAACAGACTCAACACCACAAAGAGTGAGGACTCTGAGGAGATGAGGGTGAGGAAGTGATATAAATGAGTCTGTGGGCAGTTCGATGCGGCAAGAAAACATCATCATTGAAGAGGAACGTCCCGACATCAATCAAGGCCCAGACCACGGTGCTACTGTCCCACAGCTCCCATAAAACAGAGGCATGGACAATGGCCATGTAATGGCCAGATATATAATATTCAGTCTGATAACCTGCTACTAATTCTTCTTCAGCTTCTGGCAAATCAAATGGTAATCTTTCACATTCTGCTAAGGATGCTATAAAAAAAGTAATAAAACCAACTGGCTGACGCCATATATTCCAGCTGAAAATCCCATATTGACACTGTTGTTCAACAATCTCAGAAGTACTCAAATATATATATCTATATATATATCGTCAAATAGAACTGCCCGGTAAACCGTAGGCAGAGAGGGAGAAGAGGACAACAAATGAGGGGCTGTGACAAACTGTTTCGTCGGAGTTTCACCGACTCATCAGGAGGCTGAACCCTATATATATATATAAGTCTCATTAATTGATCATAACGATATCGTGGAAATGCTGCACGAACCCAAATATATAAAAACATATATATTTTCCTAAATTTATTTCATTTATTTATTTGTTTTAGACAGTACACAAAGATATACGTAAGATGGCCACATGGCAAGCGTACAAGGGCTGGACCTCGCCCCAGAACGACGACAGGGATAAAAAAAATAAAAAATAAAAATAAAAAAACAAAAATTAAAAACTGAGAAACAAAAGCAAAAAAACCATCGAAGTGAGTAAGTGAGTGTAGTATGTGCATGCCATTTCAAGCGGAGGGAGCCGAATTGTGCACACACAGAACACTGGAATGAAAAACAAAAAGCGGGAGTCTATGTCTTTGTCGATTTACCAATTCCATACGCAGCCAATTGTAACCTTTTCCATCTGCACATCAGGTAGGCGACTCAAACATCTCCCTCTCTCTCTCTCTCTCTCTCTCTCTCTCTCTCTCTCTCTCTCTCTCTCTCTCTCTCTCTCTCTCTCTCTCTCTCTCTCTCTCTCTCTCTCTCTCTCTCTCTCTCTCTCTCTCTCTCTCTTTAACCTCCTCCATTCACCGAACACACTGTGAAGGACATCACGCAGACGGAGGGCCAGACGACTGCCCCATGGAAAAATAAACAGGCTGCCAATTGGACTCGTCCCAGAAGGACGCAGGGAGGCTCAGAAGCTCGTTACTAATCTGAAGATGTGCGATCTCTTTCTCTATCATTTTCATCCTCGCACTGGGTTCCTAGCAACATGAACATGTCGCCCAATGTCCGCCCTCTGTTGCTGATGAGGTGGCAGCAGCTTTTCCCTTTCCACCGACGCAAAGAGCTTCGAAATAGCGACACAAATCGTTGTCACCAACAGTCCCCCCCGCTACTCCATGCACAATGTCGTTGTAGAACCTCCAAGCGGTTTCAGCCTGCTGGCGTGCCACTTGCAGCTCCATATCGGCGGCCTCGCACCTCGACCAAGCTTCGTCCCTGTCTCAAACTGCAGCGTGCAAGGCTTGGGTAGTGTCCCGTACTTCCACTCGGCTGTTCCCCCACATTCGTCTCCACTCCTCATTATCTCGTCGGATCTGGAGGTTGTGGATGACAAGTTGGTCGCAGCAATGTCGCAGACTATCTCTTGAAGCACGCAGTCTCTTGAGAACGGAACTTGCCCACCTCCGCGCGTGAATGTTCTCGAAAGACATGTCACTTTCACAAACGGATCTACCGCAACACATCGTGACTGTGATGCTATCACCCCTCTCCACTAAGTACTTGTGGATTCGTTCAACCTCCCTCTCCATCTTCTCCATTCCGTACACTAGCACACGCCTCTCCCTGACATAGTCCCTTCCCGCCATTGGTCCTTGGTAAGAAACTCTGCAGAACCCAATGATCTGGACCAGCGCGCAAAGCTCCACACGAACAATGATCGAAGCAATGGACAGCAAGTAAGCAGACCTTCGGGAAAAACAATGTATAAATGGGCACCAACCGCTTGTTGACTGGGCGAGCCGCAGTGGTTTGCGTGTGAGGCCTATTTCACTGCTCCCTCCGCAGCTCATACAAGCGGACCACTTGTGCACACAATGCATCTCTCACTGCCTGCCCGAGTTCGCGACCGAACATGAATTCAAGCGGTGATACGTTATTCCCTCGTCCACCACGGGGAGGAGGTGCACCAGGGGAAGACGCATCAGACAACTCAGCGTCCTCTTGCGGCATGTCTCCTCCTTATATCGGTCACATGCGGACGAAAGAAGAACTGGAACCGCATCTCGAAAACTCCAAAAACGCTCCACGCAAGATCTCACTATCTTGTGGAGTGCATCGAACTGTTGCATGCCAATCGTGAGATTCGGTTGCTGGCCATAAGGAGTGACGATCCATGGTAGACTGGGATACCCGCCATCGGCGAGCAAGTACCCGCCAGGCACACCTGCAATTGCCGGCCTCTCACCAGCGAAAGGATCAGTGTGGGGTCGTCCAAGAACAGAGAACCTTGTAGAGATCGCCTGTGCAGTGACGTTGACTTCAGCGCGCGTCCATCACCAGCAGTCCCCGGGAATCTTCAGTTCCGAGTCGACCACCAACTGTGCAACAATGGAGAACCTGTTGAATCTTCCCGAACAATAGTCATCCCCATCCCTCGTGCGCGGCTTGCCCATATATAAACTTGGGCGCAGTCTATGCACCCCCAACAGTTCGGGAAGCCCAACGCATCAAACAACTGCATTCTACAATGACGCTCCGCAAACCCTAAACCCAAACCCGACCGCTTTCCGGTAACATGAGATAATGGCCTCAGCCACCTCTCTGATGGCTCCGAGTCCACTGGTTTTGCCCATACCGTACCCTGAGCAAGTATGCCAATGCGAGTCACCGTGCGCCCACCTGTGGAGAGCGTACGCCAATTTCTTCGCAGGATCCAAAGGGACCCTGAACTTAGTCACCTCCTTCTGCAAGAGGGGACCCACCTTCCGCAAAAGACGGTTGAATGATGACCGCCGCATGCGTAAGAGACCCAAGTAATGGTCATCCTCCGCATCATCACATGGAAGGAGATCCTTCCACAAACTACCCGTTCACCGCATAACCCACCACCTAGACGTAGCACGGGGGAACAGAGGCCACAGCCAAAGCAAAGAGCGCCCCCCATGGCTATCATCATCTGCATCATCGTTGCCCAATAGGAGGCCTTCGTTGCCGCTTGCCAGCAAACCCTGGAGACTCCTTGTCGGCAAACGACATATGCTTTCCACAATCTCGAAAGCATCCTCTGCCATCCTCCCTGCCATAGCCATGACCACGACTGCAAGCTGTTCCTGATCCCTTCTTCTCAACGCCAGCATTGTTCGAGGAAGAAGGTTTGACGCTAAGCTAACAGAAGGGCAATGCACACACGTGGGCTCACTCACAGCGGGTGAAGTGGAAAATCAAGAGGACGTTCACATCGAAAGGGCACTCAGATGTTGCTGCTGTACCAAGCGTTTGTTCACTGGGGGTTAAAAGGCCGAAGTTGGAGTGGGGCAGGTGGAGGGTGGTTGGAGTGGGGGAGGAGGGTTGGGGGTTGGTGGTGTATAGGCTGTGAAAAAAAAAAAAAACAGGCCAACGAAGCGGAGGGAACCGCTACAAAATCTCCGCGGCACTTGTTGTATCCGAACTACCGTTCGCCCGGGGCCACGTTTGGTAAGAAACTTCAACTTCGTCTACGCGAATGGTCACACGAACCGCACCATACTCACTGAGGCGCTTCGGCACAGCACATGAGGCATTTTGGGCAGTGTTCCGGTAGCACTGGCCAAAATGGAGAGATGGCGTTTTCACTCACCCCGGTGGGACTGTCGAATCGTACACTTTAGCATTCAGCCACGATGTCATCAACCCGTATTTGGCCTTGTACTCTGAGAAATGCAGAAGTAATGTGCAAAAAAGGGCCAATATGCATAGCTGGCGAAGTCCAGACTTCAAGGCATAGATGCAGCATGGGGGGCGGCAAGGATCCGTCTATCACAGCCTTCGAGGCTTTTCCAGCGAGTACTCGTGTCAGAACAGTGTTTCCTTATTCTCATTTACAGAAGCCCGTAAAAAAAAAAAAAAAAAAAAAAAAACAACAGTTTTCCTTACCATTTAAATGAATAAAAGTCGTCACACAACGATTAAAACGTCTGCGGTGGGACTTAGCCCCAGGCTCACATCGAAATTCTTTACCAAATTTAAAATTAAAATAAAATTAAAATAAAATTAAAAAACGTTTTTTTTGGGGGGGGCCCCTGCCAGGCAAGTGGTCCCAGGCCACTCTGGTAGTCTAGTTGCCTCCATTATTTTTCAATTAAAAAATTAAAGAACTGCATACCGATCCTTCCTTGGGATTGTGCACTGGGAAGTGGGTACTAAATCAATTCAGCAAATTGTGCCCTCAAGTTTCAGAGCGATTTCATTTGCCAAAAAAAAAAAAAAAAACTCAAAGAGCCGTGCTTCTCATGACTTTTACAGAAAATCTAGAACTGAAGCAGGAGCCAACTTAGTCTCCAGCAGGCTGCAGGCAAACAAAGAAAGAAAACTTTGAAAATGAAACCAGAGCCAAACTCCACGAAGAGCGCACCAAAACGAAGAAACAACCGCACATGGCGGGAATATTTCCAAAAATATATAAATTAAATTTGAGCAAACCCACTCAATACATATATATAAGACTATACGTAAAACCAAAAGCACTTTAATCCTGGCATATGATGTATAGCTCCTTGATCTTCTTCAGAATGTCCTACTTTCTATTCCAGTAAGACGTTAAAAATAAAATGATTGAAAAAAAAAGAACTGCTTACAGCGCTAACTTCTAAGGCTTCTAGTCATTTTGAAATTTGAAGTAATCAAAAGTGCAAAACCACCCCTCAGGTTGCCATAAGCAAACAGGAGGGAAACAAGAAGAGAGGACCTAACCCTGGAAACACACACACCTCCATACCCACACACCCACACACACACCCACACCCACACCCACACACACACACACCTACACACATACACACCCACACACCCGCACCCACCCACCCACACACACACACACACACACACATACACGCATACACGCACACACACAACCACCCACCCACACGCACACACACAACCACCCACCCACATGCACACACACGCACACACGCAGACACATGCACGCACATGTACGATAGAGAGAGAGTGAGAAAGGTTGGATCATCAACATGAGACACAGGACTACGGCTCAGAGCGTAGGATGAGGCTACCGTTCGTGGGCTAGTTTGCAGGGCTTCAGAACTTACTCATCAACGTCTGTGGCGTTAGAAGAAGCTGTGAGACCCGTCTAGATACTTATATATACTTCAGAGTGCCGAGTCGAGACCAGGAGGTGATGATTATTTCATGACAATCACCACCTCCCCTTTGGAGATCCTCCAACCTTTGTCTGGCATAATCCGCATTTCGTACCGAGCTGAGTATGTGCTTCTGTACGAGTCATTCAGGTCTGGCTTCTTATTGTCATGTAGTTGTGCTGCTTCTTGCAGTGTTGCTTCCACTGATGCAGATTTACCACCATCGCGGATTTTTATGCTGTCAATCTTCATGTTAAGCAGCTTATACTCCCAATGCCAGCCATGCTTGGCCATGTTTTGTGCACGCTCTGACCATAGAGACAGCATAGGGCCTTCGAGTACCTGCCAGCACAAAATACAGCGTCGCCGTCGCCAGCCCCGCAAACTCGTCATCAAATAGGGATTATAGGGTATTTGTGCGAGATTCTGAAGGGGAAATGCCTGAAGGACCCACGACAGTGTAGAGGTGCATCGATCGAATGGCAGTGGCCAGCCAACAGATGCAGGTACGCTGATCAAAGAGTCGCAGCACAGAAGAATATGTACGACCAATTCCACAGAAATAACAGAGAAGACATATACCAATTGGATGGTGTTGTTTCAAACTTTCTAGTTCACAAAAGGAAGAAAGAAAAAAAAAAAAAAAAAAAAAAAGCATGGCCTTTTGTTGGCTATGGACTACAGTTCAGGACCAGCAGGCTGTCGCTGCACTAGACGAGCACGGACCTGTTCTGCACGTGGAACCGGTCTATGTCCACCTAGCTTGAGTAATATAGCCTGCAGTGGCCCATTGATTCAACTCTGCGTACATAAAATTGGCGGCCCTCTCGTATGTCGGCGCGTGCGCTGGATGAGTGAGTTCTGGGCCAGTGGTGGTTTCAGCACCACATATGAATAACAGAGCTTCAGCTGTCAGCAGCCAGGGCTATTAAGCGGCTCAGATCGGCAAAAATGGGCGTGGTTGTCAGAAGAGAACTGTGGTTGTCAATCTCCACACGTGGAATCGCGATTGCCATGGCAACAGCCTGTCTCAAAACAAAAGTCGCCGCTCTTGCTGGTTAGGCCCAAGGCTCAGGAAGTCCAAGGTCCGGCAAACGGCAACTTCTGCTCATCTGGACCCACACTGCGCACCGATTCAGTCTCTCACGTTAATTAACGCCTAAGAATGCAGTAGGTACACTGGTGGTTAAAAAAAAAGACTAATATGTCAACTGCAGTATCTGGAAGGCTGACTTTCCCAAGCACATTGTTACATGCTGCGCCTGCACACGGGCCCCATTTCAGGGGCCCGACGGTTGCTAAGGGGCCCCCAGGCCGCACGCCCTTTTGACGCGCACCCTGGAGGCCCACGGCGGCCCCTAGGGGCAGGATTTGATTTACGACAGCATTCAGTTAGTTATTTATTTGTTTGCTGTCTTATTTTTGTCTGTTCAGGCATCGTTTCGGACTTGCAGTCCCCAAGGCTGCGCCTTGCGCTGGGTACACCAGGAGGCAGGGCCCTTTGAGGCCAGGTTCGTGCTCGTCCAGTTACGGACGTCCCTGCTGCATCAGCAGGCAGGGTCTGGACGTCCGGTCGGGACCCAGACCCAGTAGGCCACGTTTTTGGCCTAGGACCAGAGGCACACGGAGGCAGACCGACGAGGCCCAGCACTACGTATAGCTGGGCCAGGCCAGGACAGACAGGAGAGTTGGAGTAGCCCACTTCTTTGGGCGACACGCTGCTGAACCAGCGCTACAGCGCTACCGCGCTATGCTGGGGTAGAGGTAGAGGTGTAGGCAGGCAGAGGGGTGGAGGCCATACCTGCGTCGGCGGTACTTACCTGGGCGCCATAGTCGTGCTCCACACCGGCGACCTGCACAGGACCACGACGGCGGTTAGTACATAGCGGCAGTTACCTGCAGGTGAGACAGCGAGGAGGACGACACTTTCTTCTTCTTCGTCTCGCCCTCCATCTCTTCTCCCTCCTTTCTCCTCCTCCTCCTTTTTCTTCTTCTTCTTCTTCTTCTTCTTCTTCTTCTTCTTTCAGAGAGAGAGAGGTTACAGGCAGAGGTTACATCGGGCACTGGCCCATGATCTGATTCGACATTTTGTGGCAGACATTGATTGGACATTCGGCAGGGAGGCTATTTCTGGACTTCGCTATCGCGATCTTGGTCTTCTTCCTCACCTCCATCTTCGTCCTGCCTCTCCCCCATCTCTCATCCGTCGTATCTTCCCCATGTGTGTGTACGAGGAGGGACCTTTCTTCCATGTATGCGGTCCCTCCTCTTCCTCTCACATGTGTGATGTATGATGGGAGGTCGTGTCAGTATCTGATCGGTCAGGTCATATCTTTGAGTCTTCCGTTGCGCTACTTTGTGCTATTTTAGAGGTACATTGCTGGTTGATGCTTTGCTGACACTGCATTGTCCATACGAGTCCTTTTCATCACTTTGCGGATCCTTGGCTCCATATACATAGCTCGACTGAGCATGTATCAACATTGAGAATGCCGATTTTTTTTCAGTACCTCGCGGTCTATTTGGACTATATGCCCACTTTTCTGAATCTGGCGAGCTGTGCCTTTTCAAAGCACGTGGAGCAGAGTGCTTCCTGTTTACCCCTGAAACACAATTAGGAGGCACAGGTGTACCGCTAGCAGGGCTTCAGGTGCTTCTTCTGTTAGGCTTTGTGACTCGTGGAACTTCAGCTGTCATCGATCGTATAAAAAGTGGGCGCCTAGAGTTCTGATCCTGGTGTTGCTCGCGACCACAAAAAAAAGGCTGCATTTTTGCATCAGACAGAGCCTGAGAAAAGAACAGGCTCAAAAAAGAAAAGGTACCATTCTCAGACAGAGCTGCTTTGTTCTTTTCTTCACAGCGCTTAGCCCAACAGCACAATGCAGTTGTAAAAAAAAAAAAAAAAAAAAAAAGACGCACAATGCAGTTGTGAACAGTAATCGTGTGTTTGCGATGTTGATGTTTGGCTAGCCACAGTGGGGCCCAGAGGGATTTTTCTTTCTTGTTGTTATTACTTTTAAGGGTGTTACAGATAGCCCTTTAAAGTTTAAAAACTACTTTATTTGTGTTTATCTGATTCCATCAGAATTCGAACTCGCACTCTGTTTACTACCAGTTGTGCGCGCGGGCCATTCAGCCACATGCGCCCGGAGGGAGGGGTTCAATCAGTGACTGCGGCGATTCTCCTTCAGAAAAGAAAAAAAAAAAAAAAAAAAAAAGCCAGAAAAAATGCCAGACAAGAGTTCCCTTGATAATTCAACTACAAATCAGAATTCAACTTGTGTCAAGTTGGTTCAGAATTATTTTCTCCAACAGGCCAACAGCACTGTGTGGATCACATTTCCTCAAGCGCTGCAGGTTCGATCGGAATTATCTTTACGTGATGCGGACCAATAGCGCTTTGAGGTTCCATTGCGTTCACTCCGTCCGGCACGGCCTGAAGAATCACAATTGGTTTGAATAGGGACTATTCCTTGTTTTTCCTTTGCTTGAAAAAGGAAGGGGAGGGGTTTTTGGGGCCAGCCAAGGGGGGGGGAACATGGGTCAGAGGGGTGCACACTGCACACATTGACCCCATAAAGATAGGTGGAGCATTAATTATCTCAGAGAGGGTACACAAAATGCCTCCGCAAAGTTGGTGCATAATGCCCCCCCCACACAAAGGGGAATAGCTAAGAAGGGAAATAGCAAGCCACAGGTAGTGGTGGGTGAGACTACCTCATACTAAAGCCATTGCACTTTAATACAGGGGTTTGCATCATGGAGTGCAGGGAAAATATTGAACATTGCCTATTACAATGTTTCAGCTGTTGTCGGAAGAGGTTTTTTTTTCAGAGGCCCCGCGCCGTAGATAAATTGAAACGGCGGCAGGCGGCCTGCGAAAAGGGCCCGCGGCTGATAACTGGATGTACTGGTGGTTTAAACCACCATTGGCCCTCGGCCTATTTCACCATTCCCGAAAGCTCAGTGGCAGGGAAGACAGATGCCAGGCATTGTCGGCTGTAGAGATCGTGATTCCACGCCGTCGTCTGGCAGGCACAGAAAAGTTTGTTTGCAATCGCACCAGGCTGCCGAGCCGATACAAAGCCAACTTGCTGCCCCTGCGGCGAGCGGTGAAGCGTGTGTGAGTGATTGGTGCCAATGGTGTATTTACTATTATTATTTAACCTGTTTGTCATAAACCGGGCTCAGTTGAAGCTATTACATCCCTTAAGGTTTGACTGTTACCAAAGTGTTTAAGTTAACAGGTACACCTGTTTGCATGTCCTTAAACGACCAGTGCATCCGAAAAAGGAGATTGAGCCTCTCCTAAAGAAATAGGAACCCATGAACCACCGATTCACTTTACCGACAGCCCATGGCCTCCGAACTTTTAGGAGAGGCTCAATCTGCTTTTCCGGATGTACTGGTGATTTGAACCACCAGTATAGCAACAAAACTCTGGAATTTCTGGCGGCATTACGAGGGGGCCGCACTTACTATGTGCCGGCCTGGCAGGAACTGGTTGGATTCATTCCGGGGAAAAAAGAATAGGTTTGCCAATATATAGGGTCCCTCACACTGGCGCTTTAAGGACAGCCACCACTGGTGCTTTGAGGACATCCACTTGACATGGCATCTGCACCGGGATGACACACGAATCGAGAAACGACTCAATTTTTCGCAGTTAGGGAAAAAAAAAAAAGGACAAAAAAAGACAAGTGCGAAAAAAGATACCTCTTTCAGTGCCTCCACGTGGTGGGTTGGGCCCAATGCGCGCGCTTTGACTATCTGCCAACGGCGAACCATCCTCTCTGCCACTGCGGGAGTCATCGACTGGCTTGCGATAGGCTCGTTCTGCTTTTCCCGCACAGATCCCACACCTTGGCCATCCCTTTCTTCCGATATGATGGCTGCTGCAATATCATCGTCCAGAGCACGCCCTGATCGAGTAACTTCGGATATCGACGCAGTTCGTGAAGGAGCACAAGTTTCTGCAACAGCAGCTGCATTCCCGCCACCCAACCAGGTGCTGAATCGCCTGCCACGCGATTCTCCTCCAGAGACGGGTTGTCGTACTAAGCCCATCAAGACAAGACCACCGTAGAGAAGACCTCCTGCGACGATGAACGCAAGGGGTTTTACAAGCCATGCAATCCCTGGTTCCTGAGGATTGCCTTGACGGGGGTCTTTTCGCACCAAGTTTCCCACCACCTCCTGGTTTGCAGGCTTCTCCTGCCAATCGTCTGCATCGCCAACCTCTAGCGACTCCGCTCCTGTTTTATCGACCAAGTTGTTTCCCATCTCCTTGGTCGTCTGGCCTTCGTGAGGGCCTCCGAGAGAAAGCACCTTTTTCACGGTTTCTACGGCCGACCTCTGGACATTCCTGAGAGCCTTTCCGGCCTCAGCGAGCGCCTCGCCTGCACCAAGTGGCGACCTCCTATCCAACCTTTCCAGATATCTCTTCACCCCCTCGTCATCGTAATAATCATCGAGGATGACTTGTTGGCCGGCGGCATCCCTGAACGGTGGGAAGACGGTTTCTTGAAGCCACTTTGCAAGCAGAATACAAAGACCCGGGAGAAGATGGTCATAGCTTTCTTCTCCATCCGAGTTGGAATCAGACGCATTCTCGCCAACGGGAGTTTTGCCGTGATCCTCGGTCGTCGTGGCTCTGGCATGATCCTCAGCTGCGGCTCTGGCACTCTCTTCACGCTCTCGCTCCCTCACTAGCGCCGACTGTTCATACACAAACTCGCGAATTGCCCTGTTTTCCAGATCAAAGCTTCCCACCCCACCCCCTTTCTTTGCAACCACGTCCGAGACCTCAATCGGACTGTCCGGGTTCTCTATTCCCAGCATTTCCTTGGCAGTCGCAACCCGACCAAGCAACATCGCGCACATTGCCCTCTCCAAGGACAGGTTCCACGTCGTACTTTGCCGCACCTTATCATCACCCTCAGCTCCTGACGGGCCCGCGGACGATGAACCCGAAAGGCTCTGCTGAAGCTGAGAGAGAAGCATATCGGCATCCTGGATGCGCTCGGGTTTCTTGTTGAGATAACCATCCGCCACATGTGCCAGGCATGCATTGTACACCTCCCAACTGTCTGCTGGTATGTGCTGTGGAGTGCTCATAAACAGTGCAACCTGGAGAGTGCAGACCACAGACACAAAAAGAAAACACGCCACAGCCCTCACTACAAATCCGCAACCACCATAATGCAAACCAAACGTCTGTCAAGCTCACCGTCTTTCTCGTTGTCAGGTCCATCGACAATAAATCCGCCTTTGAAAGGTAGTCATCCTTCTATCATCCTAGAGAGACAAGGGCGGAGAGAGAGAGAGAGAGAGAGAGAGAGAGAGAGAGAGAGAGAGAGAGAGAGAGAGAGAGAGAGAGAGAGAGAGAGAGAGAGAGAGAGA
>BFEA01000531.1:1050136-1080077 GCA_003427395.1 Chara braunii | reverse complement strand
AGAGAGAGAGAGAGAGAGAGAGAGAGAGAGAGAGAGAGAGAGAGAGAGAGAGATGCAACAGATGGGAAACAAAATAATGCATACACAGAAAGAGAGAGAGAGAGAGAGATGCAACAGATGGGAAACAAAATAATGCATACACAGAGCATACCACTTCCTTTTCTTCTCCCTCCCTTCTCTTTCAGTGGCCATGCAATTAGTTCTTTTCTTGTCACTCAGCAATCTTCGGGATATGTGCCGTCTGCCAACACCTAGCAATGCTGCATTCATTGAATGCCATTCCTCTTTCTAACAGACACAATCCCCTTTAACGCGCATTTTTCTCAACATATGCCACCCTTCTGAATACGTTTCCCCTCAGCATACCCCTCAATCAGTGCAAGAATGTATCAATCAGCACACACCTGGTAGAAATCAATCGGCACCGCCACAGTTCCATCCGTGACATGCTGTCGTTGTGCAGTGGCATAAACTGCTTTTCCATGCTTACGCCGCCGCCACTGCCAGTGATGCCGTGTCGTGCAGACATGAGGAGAGCTTCCACCAGGCAAGGCCCTGCAACCTGACTTGTCATTGCCGCCACCAACCCAAGCTGTCTGGAATGCCAACGCAGAAATGGGGCCCTCCGAAGCAGAACTGGCCAGCTCAGAACCACAGGCCTGGATAAGAAAGGTGCCGCCTTTGCGCCGCCGGCATCCAACACATGTCAGAGCTTGCTGCAACCGCT
Organism: Chara braunii; assembly: GCA_003427395.1. NCBI lineage: Eukaryota > Viridiplantae > Streptophyta > Charophyceae > Charales > Characeae > Chara > Chara braunii. The sequence continues at coordinate 1,079,350 of BFEA01000531.1, read as the reverse complement.
TATGATTATTTTTATCTTTCAACGACAAAGTGCTGCCATCATGTCCGTCCTCCCCAGCTAAACTGGAGGACCCTCCTAGGGTTCTTGGGAATGACCAAACAACAGGAAAGTCGGACTGTAATTTGCCCGATTTGCCCCCACCGCCACTAGCAAGGGCGGTGAGGACGGGAAAGCCATATGTACTTTGCGGAATAACTACGGCCATCTCGCAAACCATACCTACACGCTGCTCGCGTGCAGGCCGCAGGCAACCACCTGTTTTTTTGCACTGGAATTGTCAATCTAGCATTTCCAAAATGGCCCACAGGGCTGAGTATTCTGTCCGTTACTTTACAACAGACACTGTTTTTTGGAAGAGCGGCCTTTGCACAACTCACTGCAGTTGATGATGATATGGACAAGGACGTTGATAAGGATCTGGATAAGGATGAAGATGTAGATCGGGATGAAGATCAAGACGAGGATAAGGATGGTTTAATGATCAACGAGGATGGAAAAGAGATCAGGACAATGATGAAGACACGGATGAAGTGTCCAGAATGAATGTCGCTCAAGACCCCAGCCATAGCCAAAAGATTCCCCAAGCAGCGCAACAACCTGCAGATCTTTCAACAAGGGTAAGGACCCGAGATGAAGGGGAAGGATTGCAGCCAGCTACTGTTGACAACCTTGTGATGCCCTTCCCATTACATCAAATCACGGTATCGAGGTAGCTGCAACCGTATCTGTAAGAGGAGGACGAGGAGGAGGAGGAGGAGGAAGAGGAGGAAGGAGGAAGAGGAGATGGATTGTGAGACTGCACAAGAAGCTTGGCAGTCATAAACCACTGCCCAGAGGAAGCAGATCACCAATCAATGGTTGTAATCATCCGCCGCAGGCAGCGTGAAACTGAGTCCACGCAGCACGGAAGAGCACGAGTACGCTGGCACTCTGCAAACAAGCCAAGATTGTACCGATTACACCGCCGATAAGGGTGTCCGAGTGGCAAAAAGTGCTTGATTGCTCCTCCTAAGTTGCTTTCCACATCCACATCAGCCTTCAGCTTACAGCTACCATTGATCCCCTTTTTGAACCGTTCAGATCGAGCCACCAAATTTGAGACCCTTCCAGAGGACCCGCACCACCAACCCATCGTCTTGTCCACAGAAGTATACAGAAGAAGACGACGGCTGCAGATCACACTACGGGGACGATTCCGCCATAGCCGCAGCTTCCGGCATAACTGCAGCTGCCGCTTAGGAGGAGAAGAGAGATAGCAATCTTGTCTATAGCGCCATGGCACACATTCGAGTAGCAATCATACACAGAGTGGGAAGAGGAGAGGGAAAGGGAGAGGCTGTAATCGAGGCATCCAAGGAGGCTTCGGGAAAGACCATGTCCACCAGCACCGTGGCGCGATCCTGCACACACCACCAAACCAAGGTCACATACATCGTCAGCGCATGCTATCCGACTAACACACGATGCATCTGTGCTGTCGTCCCGACCACATACACAACAACCCCGGCTACCTCCATTTTCCATTTGTGGAGGCTGATCCTTGTAATCTAATCTATGGTCAGGATCTCACAATCCAGGTAAAGGGGACCTCGCCCTCGATGCACACACCACTCTACTATGTATCTTTACAGACCACAGGAGGAAAGAACAAGCACAGGGAAAAAAAAAAAAAAAAAAAAAAACAGCAAAGCACAAACTCTTACCTTCACCATGGTTTGTTCCGAGCCTTCTGCGTCTTTATACGCCTGAAGTTACTTAACCTACCGTCTTCGCCCCGAGCACAATGCACCCTCGTCATGAATGTATGGGACCGAAAACATAGTTTGAATACACCGATGATCAGGGTGCATTGTGTCCACGGGAAGACGTTGGTACTAGGGGGAAGAGAGAAAGAGAGACAGAGAGAGAGAGAGAGAGAGAGATGCGGAAGACGAAGTGTTTTTTTTGTGAACTGTTTACCTTCACCATGGATTGTTCCGAGTCATGTACGACAACAACATTATACGCCTCAAGTTTTGCTTAAACCACAACAAGTACACCGCCGCCGCCCGGGGCAAACTTGAGAATCAATCGAGAATGAGTCGTCGTTCCGCAAAAAAGTTGAGATGAAGAGTGCTACCGGGCCGAAATGGAAATGGCTGGCAGCCACCAGCCAAAAGAGGGGAAAAAAAAACCGCCGCGCTGGGGACTCGTTCGGCGGCAAAGCTTGGCACGGAGAGGGACTCCGCTCCTGTCGGCAAAAAGAGGCGGAAGACGAGGATGTACACACTGACACTGGTGGTGGTTTAACCTACCGTCCTACCGTCTTCCCCCTGAGCACAATGCACCCTCGTCATCATGACTGTATGGGACCGAAAACATAGTTTGTATGCACCCTCGTCATTACTGTATGGGACCGAAACCATAGTTTGTATACATTGATGACCAGGGTGCATTGTGTCCACGGGAAGACGGCGGTACTAGGAGTGAGAGAGAGAGAGAGAGAGAGATTTGCGAAAGAAGCGTCTTCTGTGATCTCTTCGACGGAGCTGCTCTGCTGACCAGAGCCCGTGGGAGCCGTTGCCAAGGTGGAGAACGTCATGTGCTAATCAGATAAGATAAGATAAGATAAGAGATGGAATGGAATGGAATGGAATGGAATGGAATGGAATCCTTCTCCCGTAGTGAGACTACGCGAATTTGATCAGGATGGCGTTCCAGGCCCACTTACTTCGCTCCCCGTGCAACTCCACTAAACCCTTGTTGGTCGACCCAAAAAGCAACTGCCTTTTTGCTCCGTCGATTACCTTCTTCCCCCCCTAACAACATAACCCCCCATCATTATGAATGTCTATAATAAACATAACCCCCCATCATTATGAATGTCTATAATAACCCCCCATCATTATGAATGCCTATAACAAAGTACAAACCCTATTCCGGTTCAAATGCAATCTCACGATGATGGGGGCCATTATGTGCAGGGGAAGAGGTAGATGGACGTCACAGCTTATTTCATGTGTCAGATCCCACTTATCCTGATTGCCTGTAATCCAGTTGAATTCAGGGAAGGAAGGAGGGAGGAGGGAGGGGAGAGGAGGGAAAAGGGAGGAAGGAAGAGGGAGGAGGAAGGAGGAAGGAGGGAGGAGGGAGGAGGGAGGAGGGAAAGGAGGAGGGAAAGGAGGAGGGAGGAGGGAGGAGAACCAAGAAATTATGTGCAGGGGAAGAACTAGATGGAGGTCACAGTTGATTTCAGGTGTCAGATCTCACTTATCCTGATTCCCTGTAATCCAGTTGGACTCAGGGAAGGAAGGAGGGAGGGGGGAAGTGAGGAGGGAGGAGGGAAGTGAGGAGGGAGGAGGGAGGAGGGAGGAGGGAGGAGGGAGGAGAAGAAAGAAATACCAATTTGTCTGCTTAAACCTCTATCAAAATCTTTCGCCTAGACAGACGATCTACTTATTTTATTTGTTTCGAATGGAAAGCTGTGTCTTCCTTTAGAAAAAGAAATAGAAAAAAAAAGACGACTTTATTGTGGAGGTTTCATACTAAATTCTTAGCCTTAGAATTCCATGATCATGATTATTACGCAATAAAGTCGTCGAATTTTATTTTTTTTAAGAGGGGGAAAAACGGTCCATTTCCCTCTTCTCCGTGTTCTTTCCCTTTTTTCCCCCTTTTTTTTTCCTTCCTTTTTTTTTCCTTCCTTTTTTTTTCCTTCCTTGTTTTTTCCTTCCTTTTTTTTTCCTTCCTTTTTTTTTCACCTTTCTTTTCTTTTTTGCTTCTTTCCCATTCACACCGGGTTCTTTTCATTAAGAGATTGAAATTTGAGGCCCGGGGGGGGGGACGTACCTTGTCTTTATCCCTATTTCCTTCTTCCCGTTTTCTCTGCTGGTTTTTTTTTTTTCCTTTTTTTTTTTTCCAACTTTCTTTAATCTTCTTTATTCCATCTCTCTAACAACCCCCCAACCAACGCAGGCGAGGCCTCCCGATCCCGATACCCCTCCGGCATCAAAAAATGGACCATTCCATTTTATCATTTCTCAATTTACGTGTGTCATCAGCTGTGCTTTGCCCGCGCAGGTTCGAATCCTGCTGCAGTCCACGCCAAAACACAGAAAAAAAAAAAAAAGGCAGGTGATGTGTTCTTCACCACGGCCGGCAGAAGAACTCTGCACAGAGTCTGCAGATTATTAAAAAAGATTGTTAGTTCACCTTTATTTTTTATTTTATTTTTCGATTTTTTTCCAAAAAAAAAAAAAAAAACTTGCATTAAATATAAGTTCGTTGACCTTTCGTACAAGACGAACGAACGAAAGAACGAATGCTATCCTCCCTACGGAGGCGAGTACTGAGGTCACTTAGGTCGGATTTACGCCAGAACTTCCTTTTTTAACTGAATCTGCCCGCAATTCCGGTCAGATACGCCCTCCTGGTAAGTTCTAGTGTGAATATACCTACCCTCTTTTAATTTCTGACAGACAAACATGAATTCCACTGGAAAGTCCTCGTCTGAATAAATACCCTAATTTTCTAGAAAATCTAGTCGTTCAATTGGTCTTCTTAATCTACAAGAATTTTGTCGTTCTTGAAAAATTCCACCTCCCTCCAAATCATGATTAATGTGAAAATAGTAAAATACTGTAATTTCCGCCTAGCTCAGTGGGTACATCCATGAACTGTTGAAATATGAATCTGACCCAAGTTCGAATCCAGATGATGAAATGAGAAAATAATTTCCGAATTACCTGGGGCCAGTCAGCTCAACGATGACGTCTCAAGGCTGTCGCCCTTTTCAAAAAAAAAAAGAGTTCAACTCTTCGTTTAAGGAGAGGAGGGGGGAAGGGGGGGGAACTGCGAGATCCCCAACTTCATCTCATCAATAGCTACCGTCTTCATCCGAATAGAACGCCCGGTCATTATGGCTGTATTTGGGCCAACTTCCAGTCTAAATACAGCGATATTGACCGGGCGTTCTATTCGGGTGAATACGGTAGTCCACAAACAAATAAACGAAAAGCAGTTTCAGGCACCCAAAAAAATAGCTACCAGCCTCGGACGACACCTTCTCCCTTCCCCATTCTCCCCATCTTTCCCCCCATCATTCGCCTGCTCCTGACACCTTTTGGATTAACCGCATTCTCCCTTTCTTTCCCCCCATCTTTCTCCTCATTCTCTCCATTCCCCCCATTTTCCCCATCTTTCTCGCCATTCTCTTCATTCCCCGCATCCTTCCCCGCATCCTTCCCCCCATCTTTCCCCTAACATTTCATCCCCCCCATCTTTCCCATAGCATTTCATACCCCCCATCTTTCTCCTCAGCTTCCCCATTCCCTCCACGTTTGTCCTCTTTCTCCCCATCTTTCTCCCCATCCTCCGCATGATCTCCCATGCTCCCTATCTTTGTCCACATTCACCCGGTTCTCCCCATCTTTCTCCCCGTCCTCCCCATTCTCCCGCTCCTCCGCACTCTCCCCATGCTCCCCACCTTTCTCCCCATCTTTCTCCCCATCTTTCCCCCTCTCTTTTTCCCCATTCTCCTTATCTTTCTCCCCATTTCTGAGGTTAATCCCATTCCCTCCTCCTTTCTCGTCTTGGTTGACCACATCTTTCTCCTTTGGGTAATCCCATTCCCCCCATCTTTCTTCTTTGGGTAATAACCCCATTTCCCTCTGCTTCCATCTTTCCTGGATGCATGTGCTCAACCCAAGGCATTTGCATCACGCATCAACGCGCTTCGGCGGGGGAAAGATAAGAAAGGAAGCGGGGTAAGAATGAGCAGAATGGGCGAAATGGGGAGACCGGGGGAATGGGGGAGAATGGGGGAGAAGGGGGGAGAATGGGGGAGAATGGGAGAATGGGAAGAATGCGAAGAATGGGGGGAATGGGGGGAATGAGGGAAATGGGTAGGGAATGGGTAGGGAATGAGTAGGGAATGGGTAGGGAATGGGGAAATGGGGAAAATGGGAGGAATCGAGGGAGGAGGGGGGAAGGGAGGAGGGCCGGAGGGAGGGAGGGGATACGGGAAAGTACGGTTCCGAAAGGAACCTGTTCTCTGACACTCGCAGTTGCAGGCCATGGTTGGTGGCCACCTGCAAGTGCAGTTAAGGTGGACAATCAATCACTTGTGTGTGACGATGTGTTGCGTGCCTGTTTGTGTGTGGCGATGTGTGTGTGTGTGTGTGTGTTCGTCTCTCCTTTTCTTTCTTTTTTTCCTCCTTTCCCATTTTTTCTGTGTTTGTACATTTGCTTGCGTGCTCACGTGTGGTTGTGCAGAACCAAATTAAAAGACACTGCCCACAAATGAAAAGAGTAGAGAACAGATACACGTCCAAAAAGAGAAAAAAGAAAAAGAAAAAGAAACAGGATGCACGAAGCAAACAGAGAGGATGCAGGAGCAGGCGCAAGGCAGTTAAGGTACGGTACATACCCCTTGCAAGAGGGGTGCTTTGGGAGAGCACATCGGTATAAACAGAAGAAGAGAAAGGAAATGCACAAAGGGCGATTAACCCCCGGGCCCCCACCTCCCCGCCTCCCCCCCCCCTCCCCCCTCCCTCCGGGCCCAAACGAGAAAAGGAAGAACGAGAATTTATTGTCGTTCGCGGGAATAGACGTGCAGAGGTTACCAAATCGCAGCAAGGTCCGTTGAACCAAAAAAACGCCTGTCGCACGCACGATGGGAGGAAGGAAGCGTTGGAGAGAAAGATTACGCGTCTCCAGCCACTACAGAACATTCTACATGTACATGAACGGCTTTGTGAGCCCGGTGCATTCAAAATGTTGGACTCGTCCGAAAGCACCTGGTTCAGAAAAGCAAGAAATGCATGTAGACTGTGTTGTGTAGTGGAGCTAAGGCCTACCTCTCTCCGATGCCCCTGACCAACAAAACCTGCCCCCCGGTGACCCGCGGACTATAGCAGTTTTGCCCTCCTCCCCGGCGGATTACAAGTCGATGATGATCAATTAAAGCATCGATGACCAAAACGTGCAGGCAATCTTTTCAAAAAAAAGAAGTAGAACAAGAAGAAGAATAGCGAAAAAACAGTCTATGGTCATCCATAGACTGCTTCTCGTACAAGCCTCAACAGATTTGCATTTCTTCTCCTCATGTACAACTCTCAGAAAAAACGCGCAATTTCCCCCAAAAGTGATGTGCAATACGCAATTTCCCCGAAGAAGAGGAAGTAGAACAAGAGGAAGAAGAAGAAGAAGAAAGAAGAAGAAGAAGAATAGTGATAAACAGAGGCCATAGAAAAAAGAAGAAAGAAGAAGAAGAAGGAGAAAGAAGAAGAAGAAGAAAGAAGAAGAAGAAGAAGAAGAAGAAGAAAGAAGAAGAATAGTGAAAAACAGTGGCCATAAGGCCTCGCCGCACGATGCACGAAAAGAAAAAAAAAACGACTTCGTTTCGTGAAGCAGTCGCCGCATAGCACCCACACGACCTCTGTCAGGAAAAACTCGTGAATGCTGTACGACTTCGTTTCGTGAAGCAGTCGCCGCATAGCACCCACACGACCTCTGTCAGGAAAAACTCGTGAATGCTGTCAGTCTCCAAGTTCGCGCGCCCTCACTTTTGGGAGAAATTGCCTACTCCTCCCTCCTGCAGCACTGGCGAACTCGTAGATCCTCGGCTGGTAGGGTGGAGGAGCTGCGAAATCTCACGAGTGTGCTGCATCGCTCCAACCGAGGTCCATCCAAAAACTTGGACCGTAGCGTCCACAAATTTGGACCGTAGCGAAGCGAATCCCGCACTACTCTCGCCAGGGCGTTGTCGCGAGAGTTTTCGTGGATAACAGGGCTTCGCCAGGCCTCGCGACTCTGGTGATCGTTTCGTTTCGTTAGTTGTGCCGTGCGGCGAGGCCTCGCGGATAGACTGCTTCTTGCACACGCATCAACAAGATATTTCAATACTTCTCCACCCGCATGTACAGTTCTCAGTTGAAAGAAGAAGAAGAAGAAGAAGTGAGGTGCACTCAATCGCAGAAAGGAAGGAGCTCATCAGCCAATCTCTGAGTCAAACCTTTAACACCTGGTCGCACATAGAGCAAAACCTTTTTTCTCTCTAAAGACAACTGATGGACATACCTCCACCTCTCTATTGTCTTTCCATTTACTGTAATCAGCAGCTAAGGATGACTGCGCATCCAAGACAGGTGAGGTTGATGCCGACCAGTTCCACGTAAGGAGGAGGAGATGTGTATAAGAGACAGCTCTAAAGACAACTGATGGACATACCTCCACCTCTCTATTGTCTTTCCATTTACTGTAATCAGCAGCTAAGGATGACTGCGCATCCAAGACAGGTGAGGTTGATGCCGACCAGTTCCACGTAAGGAGGAGGTATAAAACGGCGCCCGGATCCCGTCGCCCGACCGTCCGTACGACCGCACCTCAGCCCTCCACGGTCGTCGGCAGAGGAGGCTTGCTAAGACTGATGTTGTCATTCGAGACTACCTTCTTCCCCCGAATACAACGTATGGTCATTATTGCTATCTGATTGTATCTAGACTCGAAGTTGCCCCAAATACAGCTATAATGACCGTACTTTGTTCTCCGGTGCCGATGGTAGCTATGGCTGGAAGAAGGTGGTTGTCAAACGCTCTCCTCGCCGTGCACTGCGCCCTCCCCCCMCCCCCTGCGCTGCCCCCCACGCCCGGGCCTTGCGTCTCCTTCCCTGTATCCGCCGCTTCGTGATTGATCATGCCAGCGGACGAGCGAAAACAGGGGTTCGACCAAGGGGCCTAACTCGGGGCCAGATCCGACTAGGCCCTATGGTTCATTTTTCTGACCGTTGATCTTCGTAATCGAGGGTGAAAACTGAATAATCCTGGGTAGTGGGATCTGACGCTAACTCAGTTGGTACACCCCTCTGAACTGTTGAAATCCAGACCCACGTTCGAATCCAGATGCCCTCAGATGTAGAGAATAAAATTCATTCTGAATTGCCTGGGGCCGGTCAGTTCAATGATGGAAAAGAAAAAAGAAAAAGAAAAGAAATGATGATATTTCAAGGCCGTCGCCCTTTTTAATTCAAGAAGAAATAGGGGTTCGAACTCTCAACGTGAAGACTTGAGAACCTAAAGCTTCTGCTTTTTTACCCTTCTGCTCAGAGGGGGAAAGGGTAGGGCAGGGGAGCTAACCCCCCGCCATCCCGCCTGCACCTTCCTCTACTGGAAAGGGAGACTGGAGGGGGGAGAGGGGGGGGGGAAGGGGAGAAGGAGGGGGAGAGGGAGGTTGGAAGGGGCATATGGAGAGAGAAATAGAAAAAGAAGAGCGTGTCTGATTTTGCTTTTTTTTTTTATTATTATTATTTTATTTTATTTTTTAAATCAGGGCCCAGTGCCCAAGGCAATTACATCAACGAAGTAACCAAAAAACGAGGGACAGCAAGGTTGTCCTCCCCCTCCAGGGACTCAGAGCCCCGTCCCTGCATCACAACCTCCATACCCAAAACCCCGGCACCAGACCCAACGAGGAAACCTACAAACTATTATCGATAAATCTAAGCACATAAGCCTACAAAATAGAAAGCGTAAACATCCTTTCCAATGCCTAAAACGGCAAGCAAACATGTCTAAAGCCGCAAAAGACAAACCAATCACGGATATGACACGAACCTAAAAAAAGATATAGGGCCTCGCCAAACTAATGTCAAACCCGTGAAAATAGAAAGCGTAAACATCCTTTCCAATGCCTAAAATGGCAAGCAAACATGTCTAAAGCCGCAAAAGACAAATCAATCACGGATATGACACAAACCTAAAAAAAGATATAGGGCCTCGCCAAACCAATGTCGAAACCGTGAAAATTTTGAAACTGTCAAACCATTTTAGACATTCACGGATTCGACACAATGGCCGCCTTTGCCACACGGTATGTTGAAGACGCACGATAAAAGGGGGGAGAAGAAAAAGAAGAAGAAGACAGGAGATGTTGAGGCCGCGTCCTGAAAAATGTTGAAATCCGCATATTTTTTCACAAGCTCCCTTTCGTGGTTTTGAGTTTCGACCTGCCGCAGGCGGGCGTTTTCCAGTTGGAAACAGCCTTTGTCGAAAACTCTTCGCTGACACATGTCGAGAAGATTCGGGAAAAAAAAAATTGAGACCGGGTGTGGCTATTCACAAATGTCGAAAAACTACTTTTCGAGACTGGTGTGGCGAGGCCCATACAAAACCTACCAACCACCCTCCAACCCTAACAAACAAGAGCCACAGTAGTAGGGGTAATCCTCAAAATCCACAATCAGGAGATGACCCACAAAGGAACTAAAGAAAATAAAACGCTAATACCGTACAGAAAAACAAACCTCCAATGCGGGTAACCTAATTAAAGAAATACCTCAAACAACTCTAGTTAAAATTATCTTGAGCTCAATTGGTTAGGCATGCAAGTGGCATTCAGGAGGTTGTGGGTTCAATCCCCATGGTCCCCTGTGACACTCTTGGTGCCAATCAACCGAGATAGTCAACCGGATCCTCCCAGTCGGTATGAGTTGGTATTAGTAAGGTTTTCAACCAACACGGGTGTGAGTGTGCATGTGAGTGGCTTGTGTGTGGTGTGTGGGAGAGTGTTGGCGTTAAACACTACTGTTACTGGATGGGGGTGGGGGAAGGTGCAAAGGGAGGCACAATTACTGGCAAATGCTCGGTTCTTGTGTTAGTCGGGCCCCCACTGACGGCCCAAAGCCTACACCCTAAACATTAGGGGGCAAACATGTCGTTACCTCTGTCCACTGAGAGAGGTAACCTCCCTTCACCGAGGAAAGGTAGAAAGATTTGCTTGAAGGGGTCCCCTGTATCACCTTAGGAGTAGTGGTAGGTAGATAGTGAAAGAAAAATATGTTCCATGGCATGGCAGAATGCCAGTTAAAATATTTGAGGTGAGATCAAAAATATATGGTTGTCCCCTGATGAGGAGAACTCGTAAAAAAAAAAAAAAAAAAAAAAAAACTGTTCTCACCCCAATAACTGCAATTTCTCAAAATCGCTTAATTTAAAAGATTACCCCAACGAAAAAGTAGCCCCAACAAAAGGAAAGCAACCCTAATTAAGACTATGTTGAACCGCTTTAATACCACTATTTAGAGAATCCACAAAACCAACACCAACGAAGGAAAGCACTCAATCATAAATGATATATTTCCGAGCCTAACACATAAAACCTTACGCCCCACCTACAACTGTTATCTTCCTGCACCAATGCCTAACACGGCGCTCCATATTCTTACAACAACAACTTGAACTAATCACCTAAAGACGACATTTTAAAAACAATAACTAAAAAGCAGACAAATGCCTAAATGGCACAACCCCCAACATAGCCAGAGGATAGTAAACTTCATGTCCCAAACACTGATTTACCGTTCAAAATTAACCCAAATTTTATTAACTCAACTTAGCAGGCAACGCTCGTCTACATCCACCTCTCTTTCAGTCGTAAAGAAGAAACACGCACCAATTAAGAGCCCCCCCCAAAAGAGCAACCCTACCTCAAGTAGGTGTCGTTCCAACCCACTCTCTTTCAGAAATAGACAACGAATATGACCCCAGAATAAAGATGAACAAAAAAATCACAGCAACTTGTTCCACGAACAAACCGAGTCAACCTCTAACGTCCGTCAAGAGAGCACTGAAGAGCATCGACGTGGCCACACCAATAGATTCACCCAAATAAACATCATTCAACGGCAAAGTTAACATGTTGATAATAAATACAAACGTTTTTTTTGCCCCCTTTTTTTTTTTTTCATAACTTCCTTTCATGCTCCACTTTTTCTTACAATTGAAACTGACATTATTTTTTTTTAAGAAAAAAGGATCATTAATAGTCGGGAAACGTGCCCGGCGTCTCTCACATGAACATCTCACCCGAGCGGGGCTGGACAAGGCACTCATGCCAAACCCATCCCTAACCCTGAGAAACAAGTCACAAAAAACCCAAAAGAGAGTGACCCAGTTACACATATTATTCTTCCCCCACGAAAACCACGAAATCCAAAATGCAAAAACCATGCAGTCCTAAAATGTAACTGAAACGAACAGAAAACCTACCCCAACTTGAAGGTTCCAACAACTTGAAATGGAAAAAATAAAGAAGTCACATCTCTTACTCATAATAAAACCATGGACGCTATTCTCTTTTGGAGTGGAAGGTCCTCAACGCCTTCGATAACCACAATGTGAGATTTTCCAGATGGCCCTGGGCCTTGATTATATTTAGGTGCACAACACGCTTTTCAAGTCAGACGTAGGTACATATGTTACCTAAATCCTCCCCCCCGGCTCCTAGCATAAACAAACACCTTTATCTTTTTATTTTTTTACAAAAAATACTCAACTCATTGGATTACGCTGTCGGGGCAGAAACCCTGACACGGGTATCTGCCCGGTGCTTTTAAATGTCGGGCGGAGTCTGACTTAGTAAAGGGTTATCCAGGCTTCATAACTTGATGAGATGGGTTATCTACAATAAGTTATTTAAACTCGACCTATGACGAAAGACTAAAACTTACTGAGCCTAGGGCCCGAAGCCTGCGACATTTGGGATTAGCGGCAAGGACCGGCAACGTGACCGGTTTCTTCCCATGTTGGTAAAGCCTCACGGACGTACGGTCGTGGAAAGGAAAAATTAGACCGATTCTAACTAAAGTAGTAAGGATGGACGACTGCTAAGCCGCGCCATTAAGAGTTTGGGGGATCTACAAGGACCACTGCTTAAGGGTGCGCGACTACCATAAGGGCAAAGTCGTGCAAGGCGAGGTCCTGTTGAGGCCGAGCTGACTGCAGTTGGTAGAGCCCTGAAACCTGAATGTGGGTCCAGTGTCAGACCTTAGACTATGCAGCTTGGCCTGGTTGTGAGCTCGGGCCTCTAAGCCGCTGGGCACAAAGCTGGGAGTGGGACCTGCTGGGCACAAGTCTTTGTAAAGAAGAGTTGTTCCTACCTTACCGTGGTAGGAGCTAGCCTAGTAGGTATTGGTACTTGAATCTCACCCCACTGATATGGGGATCAAATGTGATCAGTCGCTGGGCTAGCTCCATTTGGAGTAGCCGTAGCGAGAAAATCATCCGACGCGGTGTATTTCGGCCGCGCGATCTGCAAGATTGCACGACCTGAAACAACCGCGCGGATAAGGCAAGGTCTTTGCGCAAGGATGACACGATTAAAACGGAAAAAAAAAAAAAAAAAACTTTTAATTATTTTTCCAAACCCGTTGGGATTCGAACTCAGGCCTGTATTTTAGAAGTCGTGGCTGAAAAACCACATGGAGAAGTGTTCGTTGGACTAAGCCAACAAAAAAAAAAAAAAAAAAAAAAAAAAAAAAAAAAAAAAAAAAAAAAAACAAACAAACAAACAAACAAACAAACAAGTTAAGACGAAGCGCCAGTTGGAGCAGTCTGAAGTGCCTGGGGCGTTTGAGTCCCCAATGCACTTGATACTGCCCGTTTTTAAGGAGAGTTAATTTTTGTTTTTTTTTCGTTTGTTTTTTTTCTTATATTTTTTTTATTTTTCAAGATTTATTTTATATTTTTTTCTTTCGGATTTTTTTTAATTCTATGTTTTTGTTTTCATTTTTCTTTTGTTATAGGGTCGTTTTGCTTCGCCCGTTCATTCTAGAAACGGGCTGCAGCAATCAGTGGCGTGCCCGAACCTGGCGTGGTTGACGCCCAGGTACGGACGCCTATGGATCCTTAGCGTTTCAGGGCTTGAAGTTAGGCGTGTCGAAAAAGTTACCACAGGGATGGCTGGCAGTGACAGCCAAGCGTTAAAGGCGACTTCACTTTTTGATCCTTCGATATTGGCTCCTCCCTTGAAGGAGGAAGCCTGAACCTGACGGCCTCCCTGCGCCAGGTACGGGCACGAAGGGGGGAAGATAGCTCTGTTGAGCTTGACTCTAGTTCGACTCCATGAAATGACTGTGAGGGGCTGGTCGTTAAGCTGCCCTCACAGGAAAAACCGAGGGCGTAAGAAAAAAAAAGGAAACGGGGAGAAAAATAAGTGTAAGAGGAAACGACCACTAATTTGGTCGAGGCGCAGAACAGGTGCAGCCCCAGAAGGTTCTAGGGGCCGATGGGACTGCGCCTGTTCGTTTTGAGTAGGTAGCAGTAAGTGGCTGAGTACAACCATTTTTATGAGCACCTGGCTTGGGAAAACGACCATGTACTTCTGGGGATTAACGACCTCGGTTCCGCTAGGGGAAAACCAAGGCACCGGACTCCAGGCCGTTGATCTAGATCGAGGGCCAGGAGCACCGACAAATTTTGCCTGGCTGTGGGCAAAGCAACTGCCCACATGCCTTCGGTTGGCTATAAAGGCTAGCACTCCACCCAACAACCTCACACTTGTGACAGTGTTACGGGGGCATTCATTTGTGTGAATGTTGGCTGGTTGTTGCATGCTGCTGTAGAAAGGAAGTGTTGTTGATGGAGGAAGTGGAGGTCTGTAGGATGAGGGGAGACGCTGTTGGAGGAGTGCGGCCAGGGCAACCATAGCCAAAGGTTGGAGGCTCACTGCCTCACCCATGTGCTAGTGTTGCGGCCGGTGGGCTGCGTCAGGATCCAGACGGTGCGGCAAGCGACACCTATTCTAGTAAGGTTGTGCTGCTGGACTGCCGCCACGACATGAAGATCTTCCTAAGGGAAGGTGCTACAGGACTTGCTGCACGACGTTGAAGGTTTTTTAATGTGAGTGTGAGGTGGTGCTGTCGGACTAACGGCGTGGCGGCATCAAGGTCTCTCTAAGGGGAGGTGTTGACCATCGTGGCTGCACCGTGGCTGAACGATTGGCGGCATGACAACGGCTGCATTTTTTTGTGAGTTTACGTTGGCAAATTTTTCGCATGGCGGTGGCACTCCGGTGGAAAATTGCTGCCAATTTTTTGGCACGGCGGCGTGGTACTGGTTTCGACAGCGTGGCGAGCGGCAGTTCCACTACTATTTTGTTTTTTTTAGGTGCGCAGCGGTTATGGTGGATTCCATTGTGACCCGGAGGTTAGGCTGACACTGGTACACATTTGAGATTGTGCGGCAATTGTGCATGGGTCGGCGACATGAAGAAAGTGCAGAGTGAGTGCGCATGACAGTGATTATTGGGCACGCGGCACATGCAATTTTGAGCCAGGGTCACCTTTATTTTTTTTGCGACGCTCGGTGTGAGCGGTTTTGACTATGGGACCATCTGAGACCATTTTGGGACCAGGTGGGACTGAGTTTGAGATCGGGACCAGCATGTTGGTGTGGCTATTGCAAGCAGACATGGTGATTTATGGCTATGTTGACTTGCGATTGGTTGGGAAGTCTCATTGGAGGGCGTGGTGAAGTTGGTATGGCGCTGAGATAGTTTGGGACATTGGGACAACGTGGAAACTCATTTGTGGGAACACCTTCGTGGAGGGCTATCTCGCTTGAGTTCTTTTGTGGTCCAACCTTTGTTCTTTTGAACAGTTGAGAGAGGACGTGAACCGTGATTCAGAAGGAAGGCCACAACATCTGGAGTTGTGAGTCACACAGTTTCATGTGAGCCGCACATATTCTCATATCCAACAACGATCGTTTTCTTTGGATTGGAGTATTACTCAACTTTCTTGAGTTAGCCGATTCAAATTTCACTTAAGGTCAGTTGAATAATTCAAACTTCTCTTCACGCCTGTGTGAACCCACACTTGCTTGACCTTGTTCATTGAACGTTTATTGAAAAGACAAAGGAATTGTGAGCTCGCATGTGAATGAAAAAGTCTGACTTGAGTGTGAAATTGTACCGGTTTCCTTTGAACTTGTTTGTTTGCTTTGTGGTCTGTGCAGGTGGGTAGAAAAATGCTTGCAGAGAAGGTTGATTGTGTCTACAATGGATGATAAAAAAATTTGTTTTCCTTTTACTTCTCACCTGTTTGCATGCCAAAAATGATTCGTTGTCTTGAGAGATGTTAGTTTTGTGCAAACCATAACGAATTCGATTGAAAGAAAGCAGATAAGGTCAAATAGACTTAGCTTTCTCCCCATGATTGACTTTTTATATCCTGACTTACCTTATTTACCTATACCTGTCCAAATTATTCTCGTAATCTATCTCCTTTAGTTTCTTTTTCATCTAAGTTACAAAAAGCTTAAGAAGTAATGAGAATAAAAGAAGCACATTCGTGATGAGCACAATCCGAGTCTTTCTCTTTAGGAAGCATCCAAGACGGGGGTCCGTATGCTTTCGGAGTCGGGCCTTTTATCGACTTGGAGTGGACCCGACTCGTCGGGGGTGGTACTTCGCCGACTGGGTGGTGACGGCCCAACCTCTAAGATCCGGGTCTTCAAGCTCGAGCGAGGGGAAGGAGTATCCACAGAACACTTCCTAGAAGGTTGAGGGTGTGACGGCGCAGAGTTGACCAAGCCTCATCGAATCCTCGCCGACGAGGGGACTGAATTAATATCCTAGCGGGTGGTCACCTTAGGTGCCACAATTAAAATTAAAAGTTGGAGACAAAAGAAGCTCCAACCCGTAAGAAGAAGTAGGTAATAACAGTAATGGTTTTTTTTTAGCAGTGATAATCACTGCAGTTTTGTTTTAGGTAACCGGATGATGCTGATGGATATTTCATCATTAGAGGAAATGAAAAGAGTAATTATTGTCCAAGAAGATAAAGCGACCAACAAATTTTTTAGTTGCTAGATAATACTTTTCTTCAAACAAACTGCATATGATACGAAGGTGTGGTTGCACCGAGAGTTCAAACTTCGATCGGGAGCCAGACCACTTGTTGATGTGCATGGTAACAGTGAAATTTACTTGCAGAAGTCATTCCTGACAGGGTTTAGTAGGTGTCGATAGCCCCGACTGTAAGTCAAAGGTTAGGTTGTCTTTTCTAATCTTTCGTCAATATCGAGTTTCCGCCTTGGAAACGGCGGGTATAAATGTCTCTTCAGCCGTATAGGATGGAAATAATAACTTTGGAAGATCATCTCATCAAGTAAAAATCCTATCTTGTGCGATTTGATAAAAATGTATTAATCTGATTTGTTTTGTGATCAAGGGACTAGGATATTTTGGGTTTCATTTTTGGTTCAGACTGTCATAGTCGACCGACGTCCGTTTCGTACTTAGGAGATCAGCGCCCTAAGGAACGGACGACGCTGAGGTCCGCCTGGCAATTAACCAAGCGTATCTATTCTACAGCGAACTAACAAATGCCATCGACTGACCTACCTCTGCAATTGCATCTAAATGTTTTTGCACGTGGGTCAATAACTCGGTAGGGATACGCCCTTGAGGGTGGTGACAGCCCCTCAGGGAAGGCAATATGTGCCATGCGAAAACCTATTTTGTCGTAGGGGATCGTGGGATGTACAGCTGACGCACCCGTCTAGAGCGGCGAAGAGACGGCGCGATCTCAACCGTCTTCGGTGGTTTGCGGAGTTATTTTGCGTCGTTCCCTAAATTATCTTTTTTTTTTTTTTTTAAATAAATATATTTGTTTTGTTTTGTTTTAACTCCTTCGTGACATAGCCGGGAGGACTCCCACGCTTGCCAAAAGGTGGGAGTCAATGAGCGCAACATGTGGCGTCGTTGCCGAGGATAGTGGTTACTTACCGTTGTCTCTAGCGGAACGACACTCGGGTAATATTATTGAAAAACACTATGAATTAGATTGAATATTGTTTGTAACTTGAAATTAACTATTCATTGTTTTGTTTGAAACAACGAGTGGTACTAACGATTATTTTATCAATCAGTTAAAATTGATCTCGCTAGTATTGAACTGACAAGGTTGAAGTTTCAGATTAACCTTTATAATGATTTTGAAATTTTTCTATTGATTTCAGTTATTAACGAAGTATTTTGCCTTTTGCAAGACATCACAATGATGAAAGGAACATTTGCTTATATGAGTCATCTCTTTGAAGGCAACTAGGTCACCAAATTCTTGCGGGCATTTCAGAGTTTCGCAGTGCGGATGGATTGAAAAAAAATATCATAAGTTTCTTTTCGTTTTGAATTTTATTATCGAAAGGTTGAAACCTGACATTTGACTTCTTTCACGGACGTTTGAGACTTGGGTTGAATTTGAGAGACTGATGTTAGCTAAGTTCTCGGAATCCCCCGTTGATAGGGTGCAGAAGGGTAAAAGGAAGTTAGATACTGAGTCTGACCAATTGGGGTGACCTCGCAAGCTTACTAAAACTGAAAGAGTTGCGCGTATTTGGCCCGAGGAGGTCAATGAACTTGTCAAAAAGGAAAACGAGCTATAGGTCAGCACACGTCGCAGGAAAACATTCGCACTGCTTCAGATGAAAATCTAAATCAGGTGAGTGTTTGAATCAAGGAGTCAAGACAAGCAAAACTTTTAAGGTCTCGCAAGCTTTGGAAATGTACCTACTGTGGCATGTGGGGTCATAAAATAAGATTTTGCAGACGCCTTGATAACGTTATTAGAAAGGGAATTGTAAGTAGGCGAGAAGGTGTAGTCTGCGAAGATTGAAATCATGTGTCGCTCTTCCCTATTAAAAAAAAAAAGACAAATCTATTAGAGATGTGATTTTTGATCGCATGTGAGAATAATTGAAAAATTAGAGTAAATCTCATATTTCCTCTTCATCCTTCTGTTGGTTGTTACTACTTGTTAATTCTGTGGTACTTTTAGGCATTATTAAGAGATCGTTGATCTTATCCTATGAATACCTCGATTATCTTGGCCTATAGCATAAAACTTTTGTTTTTTTATTTTGGGACGAAGACACAACACGGGGAACTGATTTTGATAAGATATCATTGTCACCTTGTGTATACTAATTGAATTTACATTAGTGTTAATTTGAATTTTGGTGATGCAATGAAATAGAAATTGAGGAAGTTTTTATGTGATATGAACTATGGGTTGGCTAGGTTTCGATTACTCAAGTAAACTCGTGTTATTAATATTTGATAACTGTTATACTTGATGACTGATTGTGTTCTTTTTGCTAAGACCACAATCATCTT
This sequence comes from Chara braunii, assembly GCA_003427395.1. NCBI lineage: Eukaryota > Viridiplantae > Streptophyta > Charophyceae > Charales > Characeae > Chara > Chara braunii. The sequence continues at coordinate 1,060,417 of BFEA01000531.1, read as the reverse complement.
TTCATAGGGTATGAATGAACCTTTATTATAATTAAAGAATGATTGAATCAGATCATTATGAAATTCCATGTGAAAGCATTTATTGTGAATCGTTATGAATTGTTATGAATTGTATTATTGATGATTTGAATATAATGGTTATTTGTTCGTTGTTATGTTACGATATTTTTTTGATGTTATTGTGAGCTCTTTAGGTGGTAGTGAGTCTCGTGTCGGAGCTGAGCTTCTGGTCCATAGCGAGATGTTGTCTTCCGAATCCTATGTGGTTTAAGGAAAGGAAGAATACACTATCATTGAAAGGGAAGAAGGTGTTGCTGCCTTAATAAGACATTTGTTTATAGAGGAGGCGATTACTGCTGGGTACGAGAGAAAGACTGGTTACCTAATCTCATATCGAGCAGGATCACTTCACCTTTATGGCCTAGGCCTAGCCAACTTGGGTTGTGTGGGGTGGAGATCTGTAACTCTATAGGGAGGGGATTGATAATGTCACGGTGCTGGAATCAGACTCGGAGGGAATGTGGTGAGGCTCGAATCTTAAGCAGGGCTTGGAGTCGAGATGTTATCCTTATAGTACGAATTACACCACTCCTCGACGCATATCACAAAAGTTCAGAAACGTCGGACATGATAGCTATGTGAGTTGTTTTTCTCTCTGAAGTTGGAATAGGAAAAAAACTTGGGCGATGACTTTTGAATAAATGGTTGCTCTCTGAGTGGTTCATTCAGACGTCTGAACAACTTCCGACATGTTGATCTATGGCGATATCAGCTTGGAAATTGTCGATTTTAGGCTTACTAGGGGCGGAATCTGGTAACCATTCAGAGAGACAAAATTGTTGGCCGCCAGTGGGCTAATGCTGGGATCATTGTGAAAAAAAATCTTTGTATTTTAGGCTTCCAGGGGCGGAATTTGGGTCCAAGTTCTCATTTTTAGGCTTGCTATGGGCGAAATCTGGTACTATTCTAATTGATGAGTAAAAAACTGTTAAGTTTTAGGCTTATGGAGGATGAATCCAGTTTTGTTGTATTTATATTAATGTTGCTGGAGTCAAATCCAATATTGCTGTTGTTATTATATTTAGGCTTCTGGAGGCTGAAACCAGTTTTGTTGTATTATATTTAGGTTTCTCGAAGTTGAATTCAGGTTGTTGGTAAAAGTTTCGACGTGGTTCCGCACAAATGTTTTGGATTGTTGTGTATTGTAATTGTTATTTTCACAAAGAAATTTCATAAGAATCCTGACTTTGTATTTTTTACGGTGAACGACGGGGTCGTCGTTCAATGGGGCCCGGGAATGTTGTCGGGGTAGAAACCCTGACAAGGGTATCTGCCCGGTGTTTTTAAATGTCGGACGGAGTTTGACTTAGTAAAGGGTTATCCGGGCTTCATAACTTGATGAGATGGGTTATCTGCAAGAAGTTATTCAAACTCAACCTATGAATGAAAAACTAAAACTTATTGACCCTAAGACCCGAAGCCTGCGACATTTGGGATTGGAAGTAAGGACCGGCGGCGTGACCGGTTTCTTCCCATGTTGGTAAAGCTGCACGGATGTACGGTCGTCGAAAGGAATTTGGACCGATTATAGCTAAAGTAAGGACGCACGGCTGCTAAGCCGCGTGATTAAGAGCTTGGGGGATCTACAAGGACCATTGCGTAAGGGTGCGCGACCACCGTAAGGGTTGAGCCGTGCAACGCGAGGTCCTGTCGAGGCCGAGCTGACTGCAGTTGGTAGAGCCCAAGCACCTGCATGTGGGTCCATAGACTATGCAGCTTGGCCTAGCTGTAAGCTCGGGCCTCTGAGCCACTGGGCACAAGGCTGAGAGTGAGACCTCATAAAGAAGAGCTGCTCCTACCTTTACCGTGCTAGGAGCTAGCCCATTAAGTACTGATACTTGAATCTCACCCCAGTGATATGAGGATCAAATGTGACCAGCCGTTGGGCTAACTCCTTTTGGAGCAACCGTAGCGAAAAATCATTCGACGACCATGATCTGCAAGACCGCACGGCCTGAAACAACCGCGCGGATGAGGCAAGGCCTTTGCGCAAGCATGACATGATTAAAACGGAAAAAAAAAAAAAAACTTTTAATTCTTTTTTCGAACCCGTTGGGATTCGAACTCAGACCTCTATTTCATAAGTCATGGCTGAAAAGCCATGTGAAGAAGTGTTCATTGGCCTAAGCCAATGAAAAAAAAAATAAACACCCTACAACTTCAGACGAAGCGTCAGTTGGCGCAGACTGAAGTGCCTGGGGCGCTTAAGTCCCCAATGCACCTGACGTTGCCCGTTTTAAACGGCCGACCGTTTTTTAGGAGAGTTCGTTTTTCTTTCTTTTTCAAGATTTACTTTAGATTTTTTTTTTCCGGATTTTTTTTAACTTTGTATTTTTCTTTTGATTTTTCTTTTGTTGTAAGACTGTTTTGCTGCCCGTTCGTTTTGGAAACAGGCTGCAACAATCAGGGGCGCGCCCGAACCTCACGTGGTTGACACCCAGGTACAGACGCCTATGGATCCTTAGCGTTTCAGGGCTTGAAGTTGGGCGTGTCGGAAAAGTTACCACAAGGATGGCTGACAGTGACAACCAAACGTTCAAGGCGACTTTGCTTGTTGATCCTTCGATGTTGGCTCCTCCATTGAAGGAGGAAGCCTGAACCTAGCGCCCTCCCTGTGCAAGGTACGGGCACGAACGGGGAAAGAAAACTCTGTTGAGCTTGACTCTAGTTCGGCTGCGTGAAATGATTGTGAGAAGCTGGCCATTGAGCTGCCCTCACAGAGACAAACGAGGGGGTAAGAAAGAAAAAGGAAAGGGGGAGAAGAGGAAGTGTAAGGGGAAACAACCACTAATTTGGTCGAGGCGCAGAACAGGTGCAACCCCAGACGGTTCTAGGGGCTGATGGGACTGCGCCTGTTCGTTTTGCGTAGGTGGTAGTAAGTGGCCGAGTACAACCATTTTTAGGAGCACTTGGCCTGGGAAAACGGCCATGTACTTCTGGGGATTGACGACCTTGGTTCCCCTAGGGAAAAACCAAGGCAGCGGACTCCTCATCATTGATCTAGATCGAGGGCCAAGAGCACCGATAAATTTTACCTGGCTGTGGGCAAAGCAGTTGTCCACATGCCTTCGGCTGGCTATAAAGGCCAACACTCCACCCAACAACCTCACACTTGTGGCAGTGCTGCGGGGGCATTCACTTGTGTGAATGCTGGCTGGCTGCTGCATGCTGGTGTAGAAAGGAAATGTTGCTGGTGGAGGAAGTGGAGGTCTGCATGATGAGGGGAGACGCCGCTGGAGGAGTACGGCCAGGGTAGCCATTGCCAAAGGTTGGAGGCTCACTGCCTCACCCTTGTACTAGTGTTGCAGTCGGTGGCCCGCTGCGTCAGGATCTGGCCGTGCGCAGCGGGTATGGTGGATTCCATTGTGACCCAGAGGTTAGGCTGACAATGGTACACATTTAAGATTGTGCGGCAGTGGCGCGTGGGCCGACGACATGAAGAAAGTGCAAAGCGAGTGCACACGACAGTGATTATTAGGCATGCGACACATGCAATTTTGAGTCAGGGCCACCTTTATTTTTTTCACGACGCACAGTGTGAGCGGTTTTCAGTACGAGACCATCTGGGACCATTTTGGGACTAGGTGGGAATGAGTTTGAGATCGAGACCGGCATGTTGGTGTGGCTATTGCGAGCGGACATGGTGATTTAAGGCTACGTGGACTTGCGATTGGTTGGGAAGTATCATTGAAGGGCGTGGTGAAGTTGGTATGGCGCTGAGATAGATTGAGACATTGGGACAATATGAAAACTCATTCGTGTGAACACCCTCCTAGAATGCTATCTCGCTTGAGTTTTTTTGTGCTCCAACCTCTGTTCTTTTGAACAGTTAAGAGAGGACGAGGACCGTGATTCAGGAGGAAGTCCACAACTTGTGGAATTGAGAGCCACACAGTTTCATGTGAGCCGCGCATAATCTCATATCCAACAACGATCATTTTCTTTTGATTGGAGTATTACTCGGCTTTCTTGAGTGAGCCGATTCAAATTTCACTCAAGGTCAGTTGCATGATTCAAACTTCCCTTCCCGCCTGTATGAACCCACACTTGCTTGACAGTGTTCATTGAACGTTTATTGAAAAGACAAAGGAAATGTGAGTTCGCATGTGAATGAAAATGTCTAACTTGAGTATGAAATTGTATTGGTTTCCTTTGAACTTGTTTGTTTGCTCTGCGGTCTGTGCAGGTAGTTAGAAGGATGCTTGCAAAGGAGGTTGATTGTGTCTACAAGGGATAATAAAAAAAATTGTTTTTTTTTTAGTTCTCATCTGTTTGCACACCAAAAAAAATTATTGTCTTGAGAAATGTTAATTTTGTGCATACCATAAAATGAATTCGATTGAAAGAAAGCAGATAAGGTCAAATGGATTTAGCTTTCTCCCCATGATTCACTTTTTCTATCCCGAATGACCTTATCTACGTATACCTGTCCAAATGATTCTCGTAATCAATCTCCTTCAATTTCTTTTTCATCTAAGCTACCAAAAACTTAAGAAGTAATTTATCCCCATGATTTATTTTTTCTATCCCGAATGACCTTATCTACCTATACCTGTCCAAATGATGCTCGTAATCTATCTCCTTCAGTTTCTTTTTCATCTAAGTTACCGAAAACTTAAGCAGTACTAATAATAAAAGAAACCTACTCGTGGTGAGCACAATCTTTCTCTCTATGAAGCATCCAAGGGGGGGGGGGGGTCATATGCTTTCGGAGCCGACCCTGTTATAGAGTTGGAATGGACCCGACTTGTCGGGGGTGGTACTTCGCCGACTCGGTGGTGACGGCCCAACAATCTTTCTCTCGAGGAAGCATCCAAGGCCGGGGTTCATATGTTTTCGGAGACGGCCTTGTTATCGACTTGGAGTGGACCTGACTTGTCGGGGGTGGTACTTTACCGACTCGGTGGTGACGGCCCAACTTTTGAGATCCGGGTCCTCAAGCTCGGGCGAGGGGAAGGAGTATCCACAGACCAGTTCCTAGAGGGCTGAGGATGTGACGACGCAAATTTGACCAACACTCGTCGAGTCCTGGGCGACGAGGAGACCGAATTAATATCCTTGCGGTGACCACCTTAAGTGCCACAGTTAGAATTAAAAGTTGGAGAGTGAAGGACCTCCAAACCGTAAGAAGAAGTAGGTAATAAAAGTAATAGTTATTTTTTAGCAGTGTTAACGATTGCAGTTTTGTTTTGGGTAACCGGATAATGCAAATCGATATTTCATCATTCGAGGAAACGAAAAGAGTAATTATTGTCTAGGAAGACAAAGCGACCAACAAATTTTTATTTGCTACAACGGAAAAAATTAGAATTAAATGATCATTCTATAGTAAAATTACAATCTAAATTTCAAATTTTCATTCCATCTTAAAAAATGTGATTCCAATTTTAAAATTTTTCATCTTACTTGCAAACTTTCATTCCAAGAATAGGGTATCCTTTCTAATTTGGACTGTATGCTAGAGATGGAATGAAAGTCTGGATGAGTTCATAAAATATTTTAATTGGACTGTTATTCTAAGTAAGGATTTTCAGTCATAAATAAGTTAATCCAGTCTAAATTAGAAGATATTTGTTGTAATAGAATGAAAATTTAATTAAAATATTTCATAAACTCGTCCAGACTTTCATTCCATTTTGAACAAATAGATGTCGTTAGAAGGAAAAAAAAATCATATTTAGACGGGAACTTATCAAATAAAACTGAAAATTTTAGAATTGGACGAATATTGGAATGATAATTTACAAATATGAAAGATTTTTTTTTATGGAATGTTTTTTCAACTTTCATTTCTCGTGGGAATTTTTCTGTTGTAGATAATATTTTTCTCCAAGCAAACTGCATATTATACGAAGGTGTGGTCGCACGAAAAGTTCAAACTTCGGCCAAAAGCCATATCACTCGTTGATCTGCATGGTAGCAGTGAAATTTACTTGCAAAAGTGGTTCCTGGCAGGGTTCTGTCGGTGTCGACAAACTCGACCGTAAGTCAAAGGTTAAGTTGTCCTTCCTAATCTCTCGTTAATATGGAGTTTCCGCCTCGAAAGAGGCGGTATAAATGTCTCTTCAGTCATATAGGCCGGAAAAAATAACTTTGGCAGATCATCTCATCAAGTAAAAATCCCATCTTGTGCTATTTGATAAAATATATTGATTTTATTTGTTTTATGATCAAGGGACTAATATGTTTTAGGTTTCATGTTTGGTTGAGATCGTCCTAGTCAACCGACGTTCGTTTCGTACTTAGGAGATCAACGTCCTAAGGGACGGACGACGCTCGGGTCCACCTGGCGTTTAACCAAGCGTATCTATGCTACAGTGAACGAACAAACGCCCTTGGCTGACCTACCTCTGCAATTGCATCTGAAAGCTTTCGCAAGTGGGTCAATAACTCGGTAGGGATACACCCCTAAAGGTGGTGATAGCCCCTCAAGGAAGGCAAGATGTGCCCCGCGAAAACCTATCATCTCGTAGGGGATCGTATGATGTACAGTTGGCGCACCCGGCTAGAGCGGCGAAGGGACAACGCGACCACAATCGTCTTCGATGGTTCGCGAAGTTATTTTGCGTCGTTCCCTAGTAAGTTTTTTTTTTTTTTTTTTAATAAATATATTTATTTTGTTTTGTTTTAACTCCTGCGTGACATAGCCGGGAGGGTTCCTGCGCTTGCCAAAAGGCGGGAGCCAATGCACGTGACAACGCACACAAAAAGAGAGGTTAAAACTCTCAGTGGAAACGCGAAATGAGGCAACTTGACGACGACCAAAAAAAATATTCGGAGGTGCTTGCGTCTGCGTTAATTCGGAAGTTACCGAACAGTGTAACTTAGCTAACCTAACTTTTTCGCCAGGCTATGATGAAAAACAGGGGAGCATCTACTGGTTGATCCAGCAACCTCACTCTCCATGGACTCCAGATATGGTGTGCAGTGACAGGCGAAATGTCCCACAAATAAACCTGATTTACCGATACTAGGTAGGTGAAGATTACCAGGTTTTTAGAAGGACGATAAAATAAACTCCTGTGACCATAGCTATCCATATCTCGTATGTTCTTCACTTCTCCTCTCGGCTATATCTTCACAAAAACGTGTTTAGTTCTTCGCATTCTGCCGAATTGCAATCATTCCTTTGTCATCGAATCTTCATGCCTTGTCCAATTCAAAGAGGGTTTCCCATTTTCACTTCCGACACAAAATTCTCAAGTTCTGATTTTCACTTATCCGCTCCGAGTCCATTCTTAGTAAATCTCATGAGAAGTAAACGATTCATTACGGTGCTTTGATTTCTTCCCTGCGATCTGCGGAACTTACGATTGTTTTTCAATTTATGTTTTTGTTGCTTATGCCTTGAGTTTGGTGTTTATACTATTTTCCAACGCCACGATAATGGAAGACGTTCTACAAAAAGGAGAAGAAAAAGAGACAAAGATCCGCATCGACATCGAAGAGGAATCATACATCAGAGATTTGCATTAACATTGCTTTATTAAAGGTATTGTCCCTGATCTTGATCGTGATATCAATTGAAAGTGTCGACTCGTGAGGATGCTATTACATGCATCGTAAGTTATGATTTTAACCCAATCCTGCGGCAAGAGTTGAAGGACCATTCTCTAGTTGTTATTTTCATAAGAAAAACAAAAAACCTGAATAATCCTTAAAAACTACGTTTTGTCAAAAATTTCGAGGACGCACGATTGAGTACCAAATTGAAAGCCTTGGGCCATGGATCTACAAATGTGGAAGGCAAATCAATGGTTTTCTACATTGCTAGATTGACGGAAGCAAAGGTGGTCATTCTTCATACCAAACTTGAAATCCAATTTACGATGGATAGACATAAATATAGGGTTATTATTCGAAATTTGTTGTCGAAGAAAGAATGGGAAGCAGAGAGAGAAAATGAGAGAATCGAAAACTATTGGGTGATGACCGTTCGATTCCCTCTCTTTCTGCTGTTATGTATTTGCACTATGATGTCCAAATCCATTAGCCTTATAGTGAAAGAGTTTCAGCCTGTCGACGATAAAACCATGCCACATTTAGTAAATGCAAATTTTGGTTTGGATAAATCTTGCAAATCGAGATTCAAACTCGTTGTTTCATTGAGGGTAGGGTTGGGCACTCTTTCTGCAGACCTTTTCGATAGTAATACACCTTGATGTAAGCTTTGTCATTGGTGTGGTCATTCGACTAACGAGTGTTCCCCGAACGATGATTTTGGACAGGATAATCGCCCATCGGCAAGATCCTACAACTTGGGTGGTTTGGGTACGGGACACGATCCTTATAATCCTCGTTCAGCCATGCGCAACCAAGGTGGGACAAAGGAAAGGAATGATGCCCGCCCACCAGCTCCAGATCAGGCCACGAAGAACGTTGATCGCTCTCCGAGTGCAACTGTCCCAATGAAGGGAGGCGACTCTTCGTCACACTCCAGAAGCGATCATGATACAGCCTGAGATCATGGGCAACAAAACTCAAAAACCTATTCTTTCCAAGGGTTTCTCACTTGTGTTACCCTCTGATCACCTACGGCGACCGACAATATTTAGTAATGAGTTTCCAAGTCCCCCCTCCACTTGTAACCCAGATGATCCAGCCCGTTGGATCGAATGTTCCCCCTCCCATTCGAACTTCCCCGCCTCCGATGTGGGGGAGGGGTAAGGTAAATCATTCGGGGACTTCTTTGGGAGAAGCTTTTGGTGGGGCGTCGTCCTCTAGACTCACAGGAAACACAGAACATAGAACCTCTCTAGCAGACAAACGCTCAATTGGAAAACTGTCTTCTCTGGTTGGTTAAGGGAGGGGTTGGTCAAATTGGAATGTTGGTAACGAAGGAGGGAATCAGGATCAATGGTTAATAGCATAGTCTGGGGCATTTTATATGAGTTCCTTGATGAGTCCTTAGTAGTGTCAGTGCTATCACGGTTGAAGGGAAACCCATGTCTCTCCCACAAAATATAGCAGGAGAGAAGTTCCAACCGCTGAGGCAACAAAACAACACATAGTTTATTATTTGCCAAGCCCAGTGAACCATGTGTCTAACTTGGTTTCATCATTCGAAAAAGCATAAAATTTGAATCCAGAGACGTTCTTAGCTCAAGGGATAGGATCATAATTCACTTTTTCTCCAGCTACGACTTACGAGTTTAAGTCGCCTTGAATGATTTCTATAAATCAAATATATAATCAAGTAATCTTCGTGAGTATATTATGCTCTATCATCTTGAGGGAGTCTGCTACTTTGTTGGAATTGATGACTTTGCTTGATGGTCGGGGACCCTTGTCGCTCCTGGTTTGGGAGCTTGATGACATTCCTTCCTCTCCAGTTGCTCTGAAGCTGGTTTCAGAATACCTGATTGGTAGGTATCATATCCGCTTGATGAGTGGTTACAGCATGCAATGACATGGTCTATTTCCTACCAAGTTAGCTAAGATAGTTTTTGTATTTTGTTATTTGTTTGGAGTTCGTCCCACTTGCAATCCTACGATTATTAATATTGACAGCGGTCTCTATTGACTCCCTACGTATTTCTTAAAATCTGCTGATAACAAGGAGCTCAACATGGTACATATTACTAAAGATATTGACAGTGAACACCTTGTTATCCCCCGTAAACAATTGACAACGACGAAAAACTTCTCCTCCAAATTCCTCAATGACTCAGCGGCTAGCCAGACCATGGTAGGTGGAAGTTTCTGTAAGTGCAGCTATCACTCACCAGCAGTCCATCCAACAGAGGACTGAGGCTATGGTTGATGTCATCCCTCAGTAAAACTAGTCTTGTCACTAGGAATCTCAAAGGTATCGGCGCCAGTAACGGCAGAAGGAAGAAAGCAAGATTGAAAATATGGCTTCATCGGCCTCATATTTAGATCACGTTATACTGGGAAATAAAATTAAATGAGGAGAAAATCAGTGAGTTGGGTAATTGGTGGTCAGGATCCTCGCCGTGGGCTCCAATAGAAGGAACTAAACGAGGTGTTGTGTAACCGCACGTTCATTGAACGTGGATTTTCCAAGCAATTTTTGAATGAAATACAACTGAATGCGACGTTTAATTCCACAGTTCGTGAAAAAAAAAAAACACAATAACAACAACAATACAAACACCGAGGCCTACAACATTCAGACGTGTTGTGTTGGGGAGAGAGAGAGAGAGAGAGAGAGAGAGAGAGAGAGAGAGAGAGAGAGAGAGAGAGAGAGAGAGAGAGAGA